>CM070746.1:14938764-15368714 GCA_036346245.1 Bonia amplexicaulis
TATCAGCAGCTCATTGCTGCACTTGAACGTGAACTCTGAACCGCTGAACTCCATTTATTGATAGAGATAGTTGAGGAACGAGTGAAGTGTTGCATGAATACTTTGAGGAACAAGTGAAGTGTTGCATGAATACTTTGAGGAACGAGTGAAGTGTTGCATGTATACTTTTGAGTTTGAACACATTAATGTGCATGGCATTCATCCGCTTCAAGTTAATGTGCTGCTTTATTCCACTGGGACTTAATTTCTTTGAAGAGCACATCTATTATAAGATACATGTTTTGTCCCTCTACTTCCTCCATATGGTAAATTTTATTAGTAGTATCTCTGTACCTGTGATCATGACACTGCTGTGAATATTCCTGGGTTCTATTTGGCTGTTTTAAAATTCGATACATATAGTTTTCAGCCAATCCATGCCACATATTTTTGGAACAAAATATCCTATTTTTTTGCATTTTCTTTCTCCTTTTTTTCCTGCACTACTATGCAGATATTACTCTGATATGTAGGGCTCCTTATAAAGATATGTGCTAGATTCCTTGGGAATTTCCATGCCTCGTACTTGGGTGCATTTTGCATTTTTTATTCTGATTACACTTTCTTTTCTAATAATAAAAAATTCTCCTGTTTGTCTTATCTCATTCCCTTTAATTCTTTGTGCTTGCAGACTGCGGTTTTTTCACTTGGAGCAGAAGAGATCCATTTAGTGGCAATGACATCCAAGAGAAACTTGCCAAATCATGCATGTTTTTGGGGTTATAAAGTACCATTGGGCTTATATAATTCTTGCTTGAGCATGTTGAATCTTCGATGCCTTGGTATTGTGTTTGACCTTGATGAAACATTAATTGTTGCCAATACCACACGGTCTTTTGAAGACAGAATTGATGCACTTCAGAGAAAATTGAGTAATGAGACTGATCCGCAGCGTATTAGTGGTATGTTGGCAGAGATCAAGAGGTACCAAGATGACAGGTCTATCCTAAAGCAGTATATAGAAAGCGATCAGGTTACTGATGGTGGGAAAGTGTATAAAGTACAATCTGAGGTTGTCCCGCCTTTAGCTGATAATCATCAACCTATGACACGTCCGATTATAAGACTACAAGAGAAAAATATTATATTGACACGCATAAATCCATTGGTACGTAATTCACGACTTTGTTCTGGAAGCATGTGATGGCCAAATGCCTGTTGTCTCTGCTTTTTATTATCTGCTATTTTTTGACAAGATATAAATGTACCACCATAATTTGTTTATTTTGCATGATGTGCTACCACCGTAATTCGCTTTATTTTGCATGATGTGGTCAATTGGAATTTACCACCATAATTCAATTCAATCTATGTTGTAGACACTCTTAATTTACCTGATTTTGCTTCACAGAACTTTTTCATAAAGAAAATATGACAGCCTGTTTGGTTGTGGTGCTGTCAGTTGTTCATGCATTACACAGTTGCTTGCAGTGCTTGAATCAAATTGAATCGCCAAATAAAGGCTTGGTGACCTTGGTCATAGTACTGTTCAGGGCAAATTGCGTGCCTTAGGTTGTTGTGGGCAACCAAAAATTCATCTCTTTTTTTGTGCATGCTGCATGGCTGATCTTTGTTTGTTAATACTAAGCACTTGCCTCTTGGGTTTTGATTCAACCATGTCTGCTTGTTGCCAGACTGCCCAGTTTATTTTCCATTCCTATTTCTTTTAGATAAGAGATACCAGTGTTCTGGTACGGTTAAGGCCTGCATGGGAGGATCTTCAGAGCTACTTAATTGCAAGAGGTCGCAAACGTTTTGAGGTGTATGTGTGCACAATGGCTGAGAGGGACTATGCTTTGGAAATGTGGAGGTTGCTTGATCCAGATTCAAGACTGATAAACTCTGTTCAACTTCTTGACAGACTTGTCTGTGTCAAATCTGGTATGTGTTAATCTTCCTGCCAAACAAGACAACTACAAAAGGAGCATAGTCTTTTTTATACACTTTTAAACAATGGTTGTCTATGGTGTAACACCCTTATTATAAATTTTCCATGTGCATGCACATAATCTCTTGGAATTTTCTATCCTTTTGATGTTAATGCTAAATTTACTCATCTAGGCTCTAGAAAGTCTTTGCTAAATGTATTCCATGATGGCTCTTGCCACCCTGGAATGGCCCTAGTGATTGATGATCGTTTGAAAGTTTGGGATGAGAAGGATCAGTGTAGAGTTCATGTTGTTCCTGCCTTTTCTCCATATTACGCTCCCCAGGCAGAGGTAAGGTCTAGTTTGTAGTTTGCACAAACATAAGATTGTCTTACTGTATTGGTTACTGAGGGCACCTTGTCTTTAACTTGCAGGCAAACTTTCCTATTCCAGTTCTTTGTGTTGCCAGAAATGTTGCCTGCAATGTTAGGGGTGGCTTCTTCAAGTAAGAACATCATCTTTTTCTATATGGTCTAAGTAATCCCTTGTCATGACTCATGAATCATGTCACTGGCCCAGCTAAATTAAATACACTCTATGCTGCCACACAAGCTTGTTTTCCTGTTAATTACACCATAAAACAAGCCTGAATGATTTGTCGACACATTTACGATTAATTGACAGAGATTATGATGAGGGCCTCCTACCACGGATTAGTGAGTTTCATTATGAGGACGAATTAAATGATGTTCCTTCTGCTCCTGATGTTGGTAATTATTTGATTTCAGAGGTATGCTTTGTAAAAGTGGATGCTTCAGATTGACTCCCCAGTAACTACCAACTAACACCATTTGTCTTTTTGTTAGGATGAGAATGCTGCAATTTTGAATGTAAACAAAGATCCGCTTGCTTTTGATGGGATGGCAGATGCAGAGGTTGAGGGGAGACTGAAGGTTTGCACATTTTCTACCGTATTCGGAATGCTTGGTTATAAAATGATGAATAGCAAAACGGCATTCAAGAAGTAGGGTGCTGTTATATGAAATCAAATTGAATTCTAAGATGTAGAAAATTTCCTAAATTCTATGATGCTTAGTAAGCATTTTGGCCATTGTTCTTAGGGTCGAGCAATACATTTTAGAATCACAAAGACATTGTTCAATATTTCATGTGTCATTTTTGTTTATTTAAGTTGAGTTATTCCTGAAAAGATTAACAAAGCTAAACTTCTTTCTTTAAAAATACAACTTTGTTAGGGTAAAATGCATTACTTGAAACTCAACTCGGTTAGTTATTCTTAGTTGAAATATACAGTTGCTGAGTACAATAAAAGTTTCATTGCCAACAGTATTATAAAATTTTATTTGAAAATATGCAGTTGCAGTAGACGACATTGGGGCATTGGATCAATGTTATATTTCACCCAATACTTAAAAATATTTACTGTTCAGTATGACATTTTTCTATTTGTATGATCTTAACCCGCCTAACTTTACTGTTTAGTATATCTCCATCTCTAGTAGCCCCTAAAGTAACTAAGAGTTCCTTTTTATTCAAAGTGAATGAGAGGGTATAGTTGAGTATTAGATTCACTTTTTTTTTTGAACAACCAATTTGTAATGCTAAAGCTATACCTATGGTGCTATTCCAATGGTTTGGCTTCATGTAACAAAAAAAAATTGATATAAACTGCAGGCCAATATCTTCATATTTCTTAAGAAATACTGCAATTTTTGAGGGTTTTTGTTTTATCATCCTCCCACTTATGTGTATCTAAACTATTTTCAGGAAGCGGTTTGCAGTGTTCAAGCTGTGAATCCAATAACAACAAATGTCGATTTGATGCCAGTTGCCCCTAATCAGCGATTTATTACATCTTCGTCTACTCCACTAGCACCACCACTGGGCATGATGCCTTTGAATAATGATCAATGCCCTCAGCCTTCATTCAGCTGGCCAGTTGCTCAATCTGGTCCTTTGGATCCTTTGCAAGGTTCTCCAGCTAGAGAAGAGGGTGAGGTTCCTGAGTCTGAGTTGGATCCTGACACAAGGAGAAGGCTTCTCATATTACAGCATGGTCAAGACACAAGAGATCCTACACCACCCTTTCCTGCAGGATCTCCTGTACAAGTCTCAGTACCACCAGTGCAATCTCATGGAAATTGGTTTCCTGTACAGGATGAGATGGACCCAAGAAGCCTGAATAGGGCCTCGATGGGGTTTCATTTAGAGTCTGATGCTGTACATTATGATAAAAAGCAACCGCTGCATCCACCATACTTCCCTGGTCAGGATAATCCTATATCTTCTGATAGATTTAACTGTCAGAACCAGAGATATCCTTCTCAGGTGAGTGATCATCTACTTTGATAAAAATTGATCTATATTTGTTTATTAATGGGTGATTCAAGACGATCTGGTGACAAATGCTTGATTTACCCAGCCGCCTCACAGTGAGGATCATCATATGCTTCCGAACAATGCACCTACAACCTACAGATCCTTTTCTGGTATGTTTTGCTTTACCGTTGATGTTTCTGATGTTCATCTCGAGGTTAGCAGCTGCATAGGATAAGATGTCTTGATTTTGTGCTTACTGAACATAGCTTAAGATATTTCGGATATGCTATTCTTCTCGCCTTTCTTCTCTCACCATCCCTGTACAGTTGTGTTTGTTGTCACCTGCCTGAATGCAAGCTTTGTCCTGGTAAAATTTTGGATTGTCATCATTACTATAGTAATATGTACTTTGTTAATATGTTTGCTAGTTAGGCATTACATTTTGGTTTAGATTTTGACAGAAATGACGACATTATGGCTTCCACACAATATGTACTTTGTTAATATGTTTGCTAGTTAGGCATTAGAGGTTTTCACAGAAATGACAACTGACGGCATTATGGCCCACAATATGTACTATGTTAATCTGTTTGCTACTTAGACATTGC
Source organism: Bonia amplexicaulis (assembly GCA_036346245.1). Lineage (NCBI taxonomy): Eukaryota > Viridiplantae > Streptophyta > Magnoliopsida > Poales > Poaceae > Bonia > Bonia amplexicaulis. The sequence continues at coordinate 14,943,620 of CM070746.1, forward strand.
TTAAAACCTTTTGATTTGGGTTTTGGCAGAAATGACAAGACATTATGGCTTGCACACAAGCATTGAGTTAGCTTGGCTTGTTATATTTTGTTTATACTGTTGTGTTAATATAGTCTTAAGTTGTCGATCATGGATTCATGGGCTGGATTCAATCCTTATAATTTAAGTTGTGTAACTCCTTTTATTGAAAGTTTGGCCTATAGTAAATGATTTGCTGCAATTGTACTTTAGCTGCTTAAGTGGTTAGTTGCATTCATAGTAAGCACTTGAAATTCAGTGTGCCAATTCAAAACCTGTTGCAAGCGCATGAGTCAATTAGTATGACATATCTAACTGTGTTTGTCTTGTTTTTCTACTCTTCATTTGGTCTAGTCTCCTGTGGTTAAATAATGATATAAGATGTCATGCCAATTAATTAAATAGATGTGCACCTTTTCATGAACTAGTGTATGTATGATGTTATAGCCCATCACAGTGTCTGTTATCACATAGAATATTATTAGCTTGTTTATTTGCCATTAGTAAGCCTGTACACATGGTTGTTTAGACGCTTATGCTGTGGCATATTATAGAGGGTATCAAAATCAAAACTGGATAAATATTTGCTTCCTTAGTTCCTTTATTACAATCACTTAAATGTGGTTTGTCTCACTCCAAAATTCATTATTGTTTGCTTAGTTAGTGGTGCTCCGTTATCATGAAAAGCTTGCAAATTCATGAATGCCCCTCTTAAACTTCAATTTTTAATTGTACTTAGTTTAGAGTATCTTAAACTGTGTCTACAATGTGAAGGAGAGGACATAACAGCCCGGCGTGTTCCTTCAAGTCAGAGAAGCAGCCAAATGGAATCAGGACGTCAATTTGTACAATATGCAGATACATCTGCTGGTGTATTGGAGGGGATTGCGGTGAAGTGTGGATTTAAGGTAGTTTTGATGCGCAAAATCAGATAGTTCTTATCTTATTTATGTATTAGTTTACCGTGTCTGATATATTGCTTCACTCATTTCTAGGTGGAGTACCGATCAATTTTATGTGATACTACAGAGTTGCAATTCTCCATTGAGGTAGATTACAGATTCTGCTAACTGAACATGTCAATATTACCATCTAACTTTTATAACACAATCATGTTAGGTATTTTCTATTCATTGGAAATTGTAAAAACTTGATGTGAATGTCAGGATGTAATCTTGATGGCAGGAGTTACATGATCCCTGCAATGATCATATAGTTCAAAGCATATATATTAACATTTTCACCGACTATTTAAGTTTGCTACTGCATGCAAATTATTCTAATCTGCTTGCAGTTTTCACAGGATTGCCTCATGTTTTTCTATTCCTACCTTTCTGTGTGCCTCTTTCAGGTTTGGATTGTTGGAGAAAAGGTAGGTGAAGGAATTGGAAAAACAAGGAAAGAAGCGCAACGTCAAGCTGCTGATATATCTTTAAGAAATTTGGCAGGTGAGTTTATGTTGGACACCCTAGTTTCTTCATTCCGGATTATCTATGCCAAATATGCACTGAGCTATAGGAGTTGATTTGGGATATTAACTTATTTATTTATTCCGGGTATAGGCGACAATTACTTGTTCATGGGGATATGTTGTTTTAAGTAGTTGACTTCTGTTGTATCATCAATGTCTCAGAACCTTGGAACAGTTTGTCGTTCGGAGTACTAACTTTTGACTTCTGAGGCATGTTAGCTAGTCTACACCTGAGGTCACCAAAATGTTTCTCCTTTTCTTTGTCTGTCCATAATTTCCATTTTCCATTTTGTTTGATGGCATGATCTATGGGCGCTTAGAAAATCTTTTGTGATGATCCTTAGATCATTACGGGGTAAACACCGTTAGGAGAATAGCCGGGCGGCGTCGGCTTGATTAGGATGAGGAGCAGACTATAAATGAGGGAGAAGAATCTTGGGAGAGAGACTAGATTAATTCATCTTCATTGTTTCCTTACTTAATAAAGTGAGATACACTCTCATTCTTATATAGATGGGATGGCTTGACCTCTAAGTAACTTATCTCTAATATTATGAAAATAGATTATCTTAGCCAATGTAATCTTATCTTTTAAGGAAACTAATCAAACCAAATCGGCGGCTGTCGTGTGAACAGTAACCGCGTAGCACTATTCACATGGACAGTGCCGCCGCCCATGACAACTTCTCCCCTTCTCGATGAGCAACTCGTCCCCGAGTTGTAGGGCGACGGGCATGGCTGTAGCCCTAGGAGACCCCACATCGACCAGGGGAAATGATGTCGACACAGCGTCTCATGAGAGAACAATGGAATTTCAGTGATGATTGACGAGGACAACAGGCAGCCTGCGTGGCTTTGTGCCCTTGGAACATGAAAACGACACGGGGCAGCAAAGGATTGATGTCCGTCGTGGCGTGCCACACCATTGGAACAAGCACGACGATGTCGCAGCCCGCCCTAGGGCACCCTCCACGATGCGCACCGCAAACAGCGTGGCCTCGGTGGGTGGCATGGTCGCAAGGCAGTGACCCTCTTCGTCCTTGGTGGCGGTAGTGGTGTCGGCGCTAGGGGTAGCGCTGCTCCATCCATTGTTGCCATCATCTTCTCCAGAATGGCCTTCATCTTCTTGGTGGTGGCCATTATCTTCTCGGCGGTGGCCAACATCTTCTTGATGGCGGCCATCATCTTCTCATTGTCGGCCTTCATCAAGGCCAACAACTTAGCAGTAGAAGCCATGTTGTTGGCTTTGATACCAAACGTGATGATCCTTAGATTATTATAGGGTAAACACAGCAAGAGGATAGCCGGGCGGCGTTGGTTTGATTAGGATGAAGAGCAGACTATAGATGAAGGAGAAGAACCTTGGAAGAGAGACTAAATTAATTCATGTTCATTATTGGTTTCTTGTTTAATAAAATAAGATACACTCCCACCCTTATATAGATTGGATGGTTTAACCCCTAAGAAACTTATTTCTAATATTTATGAAAATAGATTATCATAATCAATCTAATCTTATCTCTTAAGGAAACTAATCAAACAAATCGGTTGCCGCCATATGAATAGTAACCGCATAGCCGCTGCCCATGACATCTCTTTTTGAAATCAGGTAGAAAGTATAAAATACTGCAATGAGTGCAATCTTATGAAAGCTTTGTATAACTCGGTTTCTTTTCTGTGTAAAATATGTTTAGATTTTGACCGATGAAGTTCACTTGCAGGCAAATTTCTGTCATCTGAGCCAGATAAGATGACAGTTCTGAAGGACAATGGTTTTAGTAGCAATCCAAGCTCATTCAAATATCCAGGAAGTAATAGAGATGACATGTTACCAGTTGCAAGCACTTCAGATGAGTCTAGATATATGAACGAGAGAGTTGATAATTCAAGCAGACCTGCTGGTTCTGTTGCTGCTCTCAAGGAGCTTGTAAGTAGCGGGCCTGTTCTTTTTGGCTGCTGCTTGTGGCTTTTGGCTGTGGCTTGTGACTTTTAGGCTGTTTATACGAGAGATTACAAAGTAACAGAAATTCACGTGCGGTTTTTGCCGATATAAATGAAGTCAGTAAAGTATATACTACAATTAACTAGTAGGCCATATCTTGAAAAAAATACTCTATTTAGAAGCTAGTTACTGTAGAAAAGCCGAAAAGCAGCTTTTAGAAGCTGAAAAGAACAGGGCCTGCCTTAATTACCAGCTTTTGGACAAGTGCGCCCTTTTAATTAAGATATGCTGTGATGCATTGCAGTGTACGGTTGAGGGCTATAACTTAGTTTTCCAAGCTCAGCCATCTCCTCCAGATGGCTCAACAGGTAAAGAAGTTCATGCTCAGGTTAGTACTTCATTTGGATGAATGTTCATCCAACTTTTATTTGATACATGGAACAATACACGAACTATAAGGGCATTTAGTGAAAGCAATATTCCATTAAATTTAAAAGTTAACATGAGGTGTCTGAGATCCTGTTGTATCTGATGTGATGTCCTGTATTACTACAATGCAAGTAGTATAGGATTTGTTGTATGTTGTTGTCATTGGTCAAGGGTTGCTCCCCTTTAGGAACATTTTGACCTGATGGCTTGAACAGAAAACTTCATTTGAACTCGTGCTTTCAGTGTACTTTCTTCTCATTATCACTTACTTGCATTTGGCTTTTCAGGTTGTAATAGGTGGGCAGATCCTGGGGAAAGGAGTTGGAGGAACATGGGAGGAAGCTAAGCTACAGGTTTGTAAGCAGATAGAACAAATCTTCTTGGAATTCTGAAATCAACAAATAAACCCAGGGGGTCTCACTGGTTTCTTGGTCACGACCAGCTAAAACGAAAGTTCCATTAAAGAGTGTTTCCACATGGTAGAACCTCCTTGGGGAATATAAGATTTTCTTTCGAGTTGCATTGAGCAAAAAAGGAGGGCTCTTTCTCTGTTGCTACAGTATGGGCAGTTAATTTCTTGCTTCAACCAACATTCAATAAGTTTGTTTGTACAGTAAACAACCTTCATTACCATCCTGTTTGGAAGCAAAGTAACTATTGAAATGTTGCTTTTCTTCGTCGAGAGACTTTTAAGTGGGATGGGTTTCCTAAGGTATATAGGACCATCATTTTTGAAGAGTAAAAATGCTGTCTTTTTTGTATTTTTTCCTATAAGGGCAATACTACTCAATACCATCGCAAAGATCACTGAGTTGAAAAATACTATCCAGCGAGTCAATGACATGTGGCTTATGTGCAGTTAATTTGCATGCTTTACTCCTTAACCGTTCTTTTAATGTCCTTTTGTAGGCTGCTGATGAGGCTCTGGGAACTTTGAAATCCATGCTTGGTCAACTTGCACAGAAACGGTCTGGATCTCCAAGGTGATGGTTGGCTAGTCTCTTGTGTGTTGTAGATCTGTAAGGTTATTAGCACTCAAATATTGTAGAAGCTCCGAAAAAAGTTATTTTGAAATAGGGTATTTGGGGCTTTTGGCCTGAGTCCTAGCTTTGTCTACTTGTCCTTGTCTCCATTTTCATAGAAACAGAATATAAAAGCAGGTTTACAGGACATCCGGTGCACAACATTGGTGCTCGATAGTTGAGCTCGAGTTGGCTGCCGATTTTGTTGAGGCGGCTACGGTATTATGTAGTGTTTCTTGCGCCATGTACATCTTTTTTTTTTAGTTTTTAGATTTAATGAGGTAATTAGATTTAACAGTTTGCAATGTAGTGGTGATTGGTCGGGTCACTTTTGTTACTTGTTTCAAGATTTGCCTCTACCGCTGGCTGCTGTTTTTCAGGCGATTGCGATTGAGATGGCATGAAGAATGTTCTATTGGCTGTCAAACTGAGTGTTCTGTCCTCACCAAAGACCAACTTGCTCTAAATCTTCACGGTACAAGGGCAATTGGCGTTCTGCAAGATTGCTGTAGTATAATCATACCAACAAGCACGAAATGCTCGATGCAGGCAACCATACACAAGATCGACCACAATCCAATTAAGCGCGTCAAAGGCATAGGAAAATACGATCATCAAACATGGAGCACTTGAGTGACGAGGACGTCGAGGAATGGCCCATGAACGCTTGCAGCTTTGAGTTGAGGGAGAATAGATAGTGCTTTGAGGGTGGGAGGAGGACGAACCGGAGAGGTAGGCGACGGAGACGGCGGAGATGGTGTAGAGGCGGAGTAGTCGAGCGCGGAGAAGTCAGTAGCGAAGGGAGAGTACATGTATGGGGGTACAGTTGTACTCCTAAAATTTTTGCCAAAAAAATCCGGTATATACCCTCTAATATATAAAGTTTATAGTACATATCCTCTTATACACTGTGTATACTCCTGGCAGCCTATTACTCTATTAGACCCAACAGGCAACAGACATCCGCATGACCTATGTTTGTTCTCAAATGTAGCTCTGTTATTAAATAAGTCAAATATGAAATACGAAAGATGAGGCTATCAGTGATACAATGACTCAGTGTACTAGTATAACTCAATTCTCAAATTTGAAGACTGAAATGAGATCCCAAATAGGGTTACTGAGTTAGTGAAGCTTAGAAGTTAGCTTTTACTTTATCTAATTATCTTGTATTTGGTTCAATGCTGCTCATAGTTTGGGAGGCACAAGAGTGAAGGTGATTCATCAAGTGCCAACTTATTTTTGAAGGACATGAGTTGTCTTTACTCTTTACTGTACAAATCATGTATAGGTGCCTGATTACTAGAATACCAGTGTATCTATGGTACATTAGTACTTGAGGGTTGTTCTTGATAGAGAACAAGCAAATATTTGTCATTTGAGGTTCTTGAAGGCTAACCACAAGGGAATCTAGCAATATTGTAGTTGCTTCTTGCTTTAGCTCAATACTTCTGTGTTATGTAGGTAGCTTCACTTCCTGATGTGAATCTTCCTAGGAATAGTAGTAGTTCTTGTATTGCTTTAAGTTTATACTTTGTTAGGCTTAATAAGTTTTGTTATGCTTATAAGTACTCTTTGCTTATAATTACCGATAGATCTTAAGTTCATACTTCATCATTAAAATTCTAGCTCTACCACTGGTAGAAGTTGTCGACCACCTTCATGAACACCGGATTGCAGTCCACCGTCAGGAAATCCGGCTTCACCGAAGTCGTTGTGTTCGTGTAAATCCTTGGTGACGAGACTTGATCGGAGCTTAGGAGGACCAGGCGGCGGCGATGGCCGGCGAATGTCCGGTGGAATGGTTCCCGGAGGCCTAAGAGTTGGCAAAACGGTAATGCAAGGAAAATCTGAGGGCTCCGTTATAAAAAAGCTGTAAAGTACTGCTACCTCGTCGATGTGGACGGCTAAAGTTTGATCGGACGGTTACAAAGGCAAGGGATATCCACATCAGTGGGTTAACGGTAATCGAAGATAATACGAGGGTCTCTATGCAAACGTCTCTGAACCACGCCACCCGTATCAATCTAGACCGCTAAATTTTGATCGGAGAGTTAACGGAGGCAATGGATATGATCGCGATCCTAATCTGGATGTGCCCAACGGTAATACAGGCTAAACCGAGGACTCTTATGAAAAAATCCCTAACCACTCACACAGACGCACACTCTGGTCCACATGGCAGTGGGCTGGTCAATGCCTTGACCAAAGCACACTACACTTCCTCTCCCTCCTCGCGCCGCCGAGATCGCCGGATTCCGCCGCTGTTCGACCGTTCGCGCCCTTCTCTTGCTGATCGAACCATCCATACGTTCAAACTTCCGGCGAAGAAGAGGCGAGCGAGCCACCGGCAGGAGCTGTGGCCGACCGTTTCTTTCCCAACGACATGCCGGACTACGTTGACGAAGGCGCCGCGCCCACACCAGCCACCAATTCCTCCTTCTCGCTCTACCGCCTCCTATCCCTCCCATAGCCCGCCCTAGCCGACCGCTTCCTCCAAGCCGTGCTCCACCCCAAGCAAAAGGCAAACCCGTTAAACATCACTCTTCCGTAGACTCGACAGCGCAGGCCAGCTCATGTGGTGACTGGTGACACTTTGCTGTGTCACATGGTGCACGAGACGTCGGAGAAGAGGCGGCGCGTGGCCGCGGCCGCGGGGGACTTTCACGCTCTACACCGGCACGCTCGGCTCGGCGCTTCTTCTGTTCTGGGCCTACCGGGTCACTGGCGACCTCGCCACGTGCGCAGAGATGGTGGCCGCCTGCGACGCGGCATCCAAGCAGGAGGAGTATGTCGTTGTCGTGCTCCGCGGCCGCTTCGTCCGGCGCGGCATTTGATTTGGTTTGGTTCTTTTGTAATGTGGTGACTTGGTGGGGTTTTGGGGGACCTGTGCAGGTTCGTCACGTTCATATGCGGGCGAGCTGGCGTCTGTCTGCGCACTCGGTGCGGTGGTGGCCAAGCATGCCGGAGATGAGGCCGGCGTCACGCGTTACCTGAGCGCGTTTAAGGAGGTAATCAAGCGTAGAATGCTGCTGATGTTGCCTATAAGCTGCTTGTGATAATGCCTCCTCCTGTTCAACCTTTGCAAACTCTGTGAAATTCTGTGCTCATTTTTCCAGATTAGGAACTTAAGGCAGGAATGGTGAAATTTAACTTGGAGGATGCTATAGCTGTAGATTCGTGTCGGATAAAATTGGAATGGCATAAAGAACATTAGCATTGGTCTTGACCCCTAAGAGCTGAAGATGCAGTTTAGACTTTGATCTCATTTGATTTGTCAAGTCTGCTCATTTCCCACTGTTCTTTTTCAACTAGAAGCGACCTAATAAACAAAATTGAATTCTAAAAACGTCACGGATGTAGTTTTGTTGTATCTGGTAACAATTTTGCATTTGGATTTTCTTTTCTGGTAGAAAATTTTCCTTTTTTTCAGAGAATGCTGAGAAATTTCAGTTTTGGAGTCCAAATCTAAAGGTGTTTTTTTTTCTCTAGATTGAGTTACCTCATGAAGCTTCGTGTTACCTACATGTTTATCCATTACTCGGTTGAAAAGACATCTATCTAAACACAGCTACAATCCCTTTTCTAAACACAGCTACAATAATCTCCACTTGGAGTGTGCGGCATGTGTTTTATACCAAGCCTTGCATTTATTAAGTACGTCAAATGGTTCCCTGTCCTTCTGTCAATAACTTGGTAGTCTTGTATTATCCTGATATAGATCAAAATTCCTAGTAAATATCCTGATGAGCTTTTATATGGAAGAGCCGGATACTTGTGGGCTTGCACCTTCCTAAACAAGCACCTTGGAGAGAACGCGATACCGCCAACCACTACAGTAAGTACACATTTCAATCGTAAATACCTTCATTAACCATCCATCTATTCATTGATGTTGGATGATAATTCTATTTAACAAAATTTTCATAGGACACGGTGGTGGGAGATATTATCAAAGATGGTAGAAGATTGTCCACAAAAAGCTGCCCATTGATGTATGAATGGTATGGTGAAAGGTATTGGGGTGCTGCTCATGGGCTTGCAAGGATCATGCATGTTTTGCTGGACATGGACTTGACTAGAGACGACAAGAAATATGTCGGAACCTTGCGCTACATGGTTCAGAACCGCTTCCCTAGCGGGAACTACCCTGCCACTGAGGGAGATAATCATGACCGTCTTGTGCACTCGTGCCATGGTGCTCCTGGCATTTGTCTCGTCTTAACAAAGGCTTCTCATGTTTGTTTTCTGATCTCAAATCGTCTCAAGAATTTGCTTTGTGCTTTTGCTTTATTTCTTTGCAATTTGGAGCTTTCGTAGTAAATACATTATGCCTTCTCAGGTATTCCCAGAAGAGCAATTCGTGGAGGCAGCAGCACAGGCAGCGGAGGTCCGTCTGGAACCTAGGGCTGCTCAAAAGAGTTGGAATTTGTCGTGGAGTAAGCGGGAATGCTGTGACGCCCGTGTCATTATTCTCAGAACATAACACCAGACAACAGATTATTATTCGATCAACATCTTAGAGAATAATAAGTCTTATCAGAGTTACGCAGCAGAATAATAACTAGAGACTATGTATTAGTACAACAATTAGCCACACCGGGCTAAGTTCTTTAGTATAAATACTAGGTACAAAGGTGATACATGTTACTTATATACCCTATCCGACGAAGATGAGGCGCTAAATATTGCCTATTCGTTCCAACCGCCGATTAGGGCATCCACCTCGCCTTAGTCCTCAACACTTGTCCCACACGGGTATTTCCCGATCGAGCTGGGATCTAACAAAGAAATTTAATAGAAAATATGAACACAACGTATTAAGCAAGTAGTAATAGCAACAAATACAATTGTATGACTCATCTCTTTATCATCAATTTTATTTTCTATCTCTTCTTTCTTCATAAAATAGGTTATTAAAGTAAAGCGAAGATTTACAAGTTTTAGTATTGCAAAAACTACTGGTCACCCGGTGAACAGAAAGACCCCAGTGGTCCCCGTAGCCTCCGATCCAGGAGATATATATGAATTTATGATTTGCTTAGCACTGTACAGTCGTATACTACTTTACCCATCTAAGCTCTTTGAAACTATGTCTTCTGTATTTCCTTAGATACGGTGCTAAGTTTAGAGTACAAAATATTTTTCCTAGTTCCGTTATTATATATCCACTCAACTAATCATAGTCAATGGCCTGGGATGGTTTCTTACCCACAGCCGATTATGAAGTAGTCATTGCGGTCTGACCTTCACCCAACGCTCCACTGCACTAATATATGCATCTAGACTCACCATTTTCAAGCTCTATAGCGGTTCTGGCTCTGACTGTTTTGGATCCACCACTTCTAGGCTCTATACTAGTTCTAGTTTCCTCTACATTGTTATACTACTCCATATGGAGATCATAATCTTATGGGGTAGCATTTTATGCTCGTCAAAATAAGAAGATGGTTGACATTAGAAGAACAACTCCTTGACCGAGTGAAAGTTGTTTAGTCTTTATATTATAACCATATGTAGAGGGTCCCGACTTACCCCTCTCTTTTCCTGTCTAGGACACCCTCCACTCTCCTATTTTACATAACTTGCAGCCCAATCGCTTCATTCACCTGGAACTGCTCTTTTCTCTGATATCTTTTCCTTCTTTGTTTATCCATCATTTCTTTAAAAGCATTTTAATGCAACAGGTGATAGCATGTATTATGAAAGTAATTTTTCTTAATTAACATAACTACTTGGAATGATCAAATGTAAGCTTGCTTTGGTACGTGTAGAATGCCTTGGTCTCAACCGTGGCTAGATCAGTTCCATCTTCTTGCCCCGGTTCGTCCTCTGAATTACAGAGCATATTTTATGGTTTATAAAGCCTGATGAATGGATAATTATATAGCCTTATGGTAATTAGTTTCTATTGAGGTGTGATATTTACTGGGATTCATTTAGCTTGGTGTTTTAATTTGCCTCTAGCCAATTCTCATTGTTCTAGCCTATTATCGCCCTTAGCTCTCCCTCTATTCAGCCCAAACTCCTACGCGGAATTGATCTGTCCTGCTAGCTGTCGGCCCACACAACACCCATACTGGCCCACACACGCACAAGTTGTCGCGCTGGCTCACTCACACATGCACGCACATAGCATGCTCACTCACACACGCCCACACGGTGCACTCACTCGGCACCACCTTCCCCTCTCTCGTTCGCTCGGTTCCCCTCTCGTTCGTTCAATTCACCGTCGGCATTCTCCCTCCGTCATGGTTCCCGCGTCGCCTCCCCGCCACCGTGGCCCAATGGCACCGGTGACTCGGGTGCCATTTTTGCGGTGACATCACCGACCTCTTCGTTGGCTCCCCTACGGTTCCCGCGCCTCTTCTCCTCCTTCGTCTGGATTTAGTGTTGATGGTGGTGGATCTGGGCACGACTCCGCCAGATCAAGGCTTCTCCCTTATAATCGTTGGCTAAAACCCGATCTCTTTCGTGTTCTTTACCTCTTTACGGTTGGTTTACTTTTGATTTGCTTATGCATGAATGGATGTGGTGGTGTTGTCCCACGGTTGTGCAACTGTGATGGAGCTTGGAGGTCTGCATGCGCTGGGGAGTATGCAAGCCTACCAAGGGCGCACCGGCGCCATCCGTGGGTTTGCCGCTGCTATGAGTCGATGAAGCTACTCATCGTGGTTCTACTTAGTTGAGGTGAGAGCTAGTTCCCCCCTCTCTAGTGCTATTATTCTACTCAGTTGCTGAGGTCGCCGTGATGTGTGGTGCTTGCTGTGGTGAGTTGCAGGGGACAGTGAAAAGGACAAGGGTATGGTGACTTACTTGGTTTGGTCGGGTCTAGAATGGGTTGGCGACAATGGTGGTAGTTATCCTCCCCCACATTCTCTCCTGATGGTCGACATCCTCCTCCTCTAGTTCCCCCTGGTCCTTGGTCCTAGCTGGTTTGTCGCTTCTGAGCCACCGAGGGCGTGGTGTTTTCCTTCTTCAGTTCTTCCCCAACTCCTCTTAAGCCTTCTCCTCCCTCCACGACGCCTCTCGGGTGACGCTGTCCCTTAGCTCCCCCTTTCGCTTTCACCGCCAGGGAGGATGGGATCTCAAAGGGAGTTGAGTGGGGATGGTGATGTGAAGTGAGCTCTCCCTCTCTTCTTCACTTTGTGGCTTGGTGAGTTAGTGAAAATATGTTGCCCTCCCTTCTCACAAATGGCTCGGTCTTATCTGCTCCATCCTCTCGTGTTCCTGTGCGCAATGGAAAATGGGTTACTCTTATGGACCGAAGGTCCCTGTGGTGACTTTAGCACTGTGGCTCGGTTCTCCTCTGGTTCAAGTAAGGTTGGTGGAATTCAAAGTAGGTGTTGGTTTGGTTTTCGCCGAATAATGAAGCCCACTAAAGAGAGAGGTGACGGCTGGCCCCGGATGTTCTTGGTATCTCAATGAGCACTAAGCTTGGTATTTCAAACCAGAAGAGTTCCGACGGCACTTTTTTCACCCTCTTTTATTCTCTCTTGGATTGTTGAAACTGTAGGGGTTTTTGTCTATCTTACCAGTGCAGATTTTCATCATTGACCCACCCTACGATTTACTTAGATAATTTGAAATGTTACTATGCGAGCATGCATGCCATCGAGAATGTAAGATGATAAATGTTGTAATCATGTATTTTAATTTCTACGATTTTGCAATTGATGTAATTAATTAGGATTTTGGTTTTATCACTTTGTGCTCTGTGTGTATTCAAATGTTGTAATATTTTTCCTCCGAGAATAGAGGTTCCCAGCTTATGAGCTTTGTTTTGCCCAAGCTCGGATGCATGGCCGATGTATGTACGTATCGAATAAGCCGTGTCAGAAGAGTCGAGTCTGTCGAGACAAATGATATTCGTAGAAACAATGAAGCTGTAGAAGTAACCGTGTGTGCTTGGCCTATCTAGAATTATCCAGCTTATAATTCAGGACAGTTTTTTTTTTTTGTGTGTGTGTGATTCATGTGCAATGTTTCGGATCAAATCCAATTTTGTTGAATTTTTGTCACGGCTCTATCTTTAATCGACAAGATGTTTCTTTGTTCTGCTGCTGTGATAGGATACAAAGACCAAAAGGCTTGGCATTGGAGAAGAACCACAAAAGATCTAGATATGTGGACTTGCTCAATTCCATGATATCACGCCATTTCTTTGAACTAACTACTACGCTCTCACTCCAACTACGTTTCTCTCTTTTTTGGTTACAGGTCGTTGCTATACTCGACATGCGTTGTTGAAACTTAAAAATGTGCTTATCATGCTACTATCCCTTCTGTTTTGTTCCTTTACTGTCACTTTGAACAAAATCACATTCTAGCTTTAATTTGTGAGTGAAACGTTTTGTGAGATCCCAATGATAAAGCTAGTCAAACTATGCCATGCAATACAGCTAGATGGGAGTCATTCAGATCCTTGCACAGTTGCATTGCCAAAGCATTGACTTGCTTGTTATATATATATCCAATAAACGCACTGGACTTATCAGAATTTTTTACTGTAAAGTACCATCCATTTATATAGCATATCCCCGGATCACATGGAAGTCGAGTATCATACTGATACTAATCTAATTAAACTACATATAATCGCATACTATTTCGTACAGCCTAGATGCTACGGCTGGCTGATCTCATCAGCAAGTCTTGGATAAATGACACTCTAATTAACTATTGTGTGTGGATTAAATCGTGGCCATGCAAATATGCAATGTCAAAGACCACGTACGGCTGCTAATGAGGCCGTTCTCGTGATACATAGGCTCACCGGAATGCAGAAATAACTTAAAAATCGGATAGGATATTCATGATAGTCCATTGTTCCCGTCTACTTGTTTCAATATTTTTTCCATGATCCAAAGTGTTTCAAGAGATCCTACTTCATATATAGCCGGATACCCTACTTCATTCGAATTGAACGTGTGACTCTAAAATTTAAGGTCCTCAGCTCACTGAGCCAGCACTAAACTAGATAAAGCGAGTTGTAAATTTTGAGCTCATATACACGCTGGATGCAAGAAAAAGAAAGGGCATTGCTGTATTAAAGAACGGAGATCTTTAATCCTATAAATATTTCAGTCGGAGATAACGGTAGTCCGTTCACCAATCACCACCTCCACCTAAAAGAGATTTTCTGTGGAGAATATGACCATTTGCGCATGTGTATTACATGGCAAAGTCGTTGATAAATTGATGGGTGCTGAAACGACAACTATACAAGTTACGTATGAAGAAAGATACACGCGTTGACCATCTCAATATCTTCAATAAATTAATCACACAGCTAACTAGTGTGGATGAGAAAATTGAGAAGAACAACAAAGTCGTCATACTGGTCTCATCGCTACCACTATCATGGAAGCAATTGGTGATGAATATTATCGTCAGAAAAACCACTCTCAACTTCAATAAGGTAGTTGCATATCCATTAGAGACGGAGTCTTTGAAAAGGCCATCGAAATCTTTACCTTCAAGTAATCAAGCATTGGCTGCAGTTGGTATTGTAGGCAGAAGCAAAAGTTACAGGAAGAAGGCCCCCGTCCTTTTGAGCTATAGTTAATGACTTTTGGTTGCGACTAGTAGGTATGATAGATAGTATCGGCTGATAGAAGCTGAAGCCAAAAGCTGGCTAAAAAGCCGAGAAGAACAGGACCGAAGAAGGGCAAGAATAAGGGTACGCGTGTATGCTATCTATGTGTCGAGAAAGGTAACATGATAAAAGTCTCTTTGAGTTTGAAGCAAATGAAGGGTACATACTCAGTGATGGCCAATAATGATTCGGATTTACTAGTTGTCAGTTAATCGGGTACTTCTCATATATGGATATTAGATTTAGGTTGTTTCTTCCACATAAGTTTGGCGAGGGAGATGTTTGGTGAAGGATATCTACGCCCGATGCATAGAACTGCTCACTTAGCGAATTACAAGGAATATGTAATTATTGAGGCAGAAACAATTACATTAGAGATATATGATGGAGCACATCGCACATTAACGGGAGTTCGGTATGTTCCCATCTTAAACAAGAATATAATATCTATGAGGCTACTTGAATTCGAAGGTTCTGAGATATTACTTTGAGGTGAAGTCATATGAGTTACTTGCAAATGACAGGTGATCATAAAAAGTATTTGGAGCAATAGAGAATATCGATTGATGGATACACCTAAAGGAATGGATACTAACGGGAGGTGTGATAAAAATCCTGGCAAGAAAAATAAAACCACGTCATCAACGATATACTAAGATCTCATCTGCAGTTATGTGCGGAACTGTAAAAACAGTTGCAAAATCTAGCAGACGAAAATGCGAAGGAGCGAGCTGTTGGAAGAAGGAAGACATGGTGGGACCAAGCCACGATACCGGTGATTGATGGAGGTCAGAGGCAGTATAAACCTATGGCATGGAAGACTATAGGAATAGTGGGCGTGGTTAATCAAACGACACAACAAAGGAGCTCTTAAGTGGAGCGTCTGAACATGCTAGTTTGGACACTGACACGCATATTGCGGTGATGTGTATCTATGTGGTGGGAGCACTCCTAAATATGCGAGGAAAAACAAAAATAAATACAGAGCTAACTTAGAGAGAGTTTTTGGAGGAGCACAGTGACTTCAACGGATATGAGTAAAGGTGGAGATGGTTGAGTATGATGACTCGTATCTTAATTTTTTAGAATTTAAAAAGATGTGCTATAAGGAGTCCTAAATGAACTCTAATAGAATTAGGATTCTTATTTTTTTTGTAAGATTCTTACTACTTTGAAGGAGGACTAGGAGGGACTATATAAAGCCGTGAGGGGTAGTTATGGAGAACCCAAGCAACAATGCAAAGAAGCCACTTATTTAAAGATAGAGGTGAACGAGAGAATTAGTAGTTAGGTTATTCTTTACCACTAGAATCTTGTATAAGGTAAGGATCCGATGTTCTAAAAGATTCAAGAGGGTTATGAGAGAACAACAATCTCTTGTACTATGTCGATGTTGTATTTTAGGAATTTATGGTTGGTTTCGTTAAATCTTCTCTCACGTGTACCTGATCCTAAACACTTGTTCATGTGTTAACATTAAATTGTAGAAATGAACTTCTCAGCAGCTATATTCTTTATGCAGGTGGAAGGTACCACCAGATACAACATCATTCGTGCCCTTCTCCCAGGTAACATTTGGGATATGGTTGTATAAGGAGACCTTCACACTAAAAACATAAACAATCAACTATGTTGCACTTATACCTACTAAAGTCCAGTCGAGATCTCAAAATTGGCAGTAGCCCCAAGGCAGTTTGATCATTTTTGAAGCTGAAGTTCCGAATTCCATAGGTGATGGAAGCGGGATGAGGCTGGTTCATCATTGAAACTCATGGAGTGATATGAAGTTTATTGTTACTAATAATATCAACCTAGAGACACAGACTTCTTGTCACCCTGTATTAAATGCTGTGTATCCTCAAGCTCGACCTCACCTCCTCTCCATTCTTTCCCACCTTCAAACATCATTTCAATCTGCTCCAGAGTTTTCCCTTTAGTTTCTGGCACAGAAGTACACAAACACTACGGAGACAGTCGAGATTGCTGCGAAGACGAAGAACATTCCCGCCACTGATATAACACGGGCCATGGAAAGGAATGACATGGAAACCAAACCACTGCTCACCCTACCACCCACTTGACCAAGTGCTGATGCCTGAGCTCGTAGTCTTAAAGGAAATATCTCTGAAGACAAGACCCAACATATCGGTCCGATGCCGATTGAAAAGAATGCGACATTCCCACAGACTGCAAAAATTGCTAGGTCAATCCCAACACTTGGAGAAATAAGCCCCATGGCATGCTTTTGCAACGTAAGTGCAATCCCCAAGACAAATAAGCAGACAGTCATGCCAATGGTGCTGACATAAAGAAGCGGCTTGCGTCCAACTTTATCAATGAGGAAAATTGCAACCAATATGAACATTGTCTTAGTAAACCCAACAGCAACTGTCGCTGCAAGAAGCTCCTGATCAGACTTGATTCCAGCATCTCTGAAAATTGTTGGGCTGTAATAGACAGTAGCATCAATTCCAGTAATCTGTTGGAACATTTGAATACCGTAGGTATGATAGATAGTATCGGTGATAGAAGCCAAGCGGCTAAAAGCCGAGAAGAACAGGACGAAGAACAGAATAAAAGTGCAGCGTGTATGCTATCTATGTGTCGAGAAAGGTAACATGATAAAAGTCTCTTTGAGTTTGAAGCAAATGAAGGGTATACTCTGATGGCCAATAATGATTGGATTTACTAGTTGTCGATTAATCGGTACTTCTCATATATGGATATTAGATTTAGGTTGTTTCTTCCACATAAGTTTGGCGAGGAGATGTTTGGTGAAGGATATCTGCAATCGCTCATAGCGAATTACAAGGAATATGTAATTATTGAGGCGAAACAATTACATTAGAGATATATGATGGAGCACATCGCACATTAACGGGAGTTTGTTCCATCTTAAACAAGAATATAATATCTATGAGGCTACTTGAATTGAAGGTTACGAGATATACTTTGAGGTGAAGTCATATGAGTTACTTGCAAATGACAGGTGATCATAAAAAGTATTTGGAGCAATAGAGAATATCGATTGATGGATACACCTAAAGGAATGGATACTAACGGGAGGTGTGATAAAAATCCTGGCAAGAAAAATAAAACCACGTCATCAACGATATACTAAGATCTCATCTGCTTAGTAAGCGGAGCCTTAAGCAGTTGCAAAATCTATGAGCAATCATGCGAAGGAAGCGGTTGTTGGAAGAAGGAAGACATGGTGGGACCAAGCCACGATCCGGTGATTGATGGAGGTCGAGGCGGTATAAACCTATGGCATGGAAGACTATAGGAATAGTGGGCGTGGTTAATCAAACGACACAACAAAGAGCTCTTAAGTGGGCGATCGAACATGCTAGTTTGGACAAGGACACGCATATTGCGGTGATGTGTATCTATGTGGTGGGAGCACTCCTAAATATCTTGAGGAAAACAAAAATAAATCTGAGCTAACTTAGAGAGAGTTTTGGAGGAGCACAGTGACTTCAACGGATATGAGTAAAGGTGGAGATGGTTGAGTATGATGACTCGTATCTTAATTTTTTAGAATTTAAAAAGATGTGCTATAAGGAGTCCTAAATGAACTCTAATAGAATTAGGATTCTTATTTTTTTTGTAAGATTCTTACTACTTTGAAGGAGGACTAGGAGGGACTATATAAAGCGTGAGGGGTAGTTATGGAGAACCCAAGCAACAATGCAAAAAGCCACTTATTTAAAGATAGAGGTGAGCGAGAGAATTAGTAGTTAGGTTATTCTTTACCACTAGAATCTTGTATAAGGTAAGGATCCGATGTTCTAAAAGATTCAAGAGGGTTATGAGAGAACAACAATCTCTTGTACTATGTCGATGTTGTATTTTAGGAATTTATGGTTGGTTTCGTTAAATCTTCTCTCTCATTGTGGTTACTTCAACGTCGTTATTTTGGTTCTCTCTACGAAATCCATCTTCTTCGTTCTTTACACCGTGTACGTATGTGCCGTATCTCATAAAATCTGATTCGATCCAAGGGCTGTTATCAAAAGGGTAATAAATTTAATAATGAATAGTGACTAAAACATATCCTGAAACTAGCCAGTGAGGCAGTGACTAAAACAAATCCTGATACTAGCAAGCGTACTTAATTTTAACCTATCAGCAGCTGCCCATGCGGATGGCGCCCCCTCCCTTCCCCTGTTTCAAAGACCACGAAGAAAATTACTTAGCTCTAAGAGTGAGCCGTTGCACGTACATGCACATGGCAGAAGCCAAGAACGCCATGGCCACTCCTACATTTCCCACTTCCCTCTTCTTCGTCCCTCCCACGATGGTGCCGGCACCACGGAAACCATTGCCGTTTCTCCTCCTCTCTCTCTCCTCCCGTTCTCCTCCTCCTTTCCTCGTCTTCCTCCTCTCGCACACCACCTTTAGCCTACTCCTCTGCCCTCTCCTCTCGCAGCCGCCTTCGAGACCAAATGCTAGCACCACCACTACTAGTACGAGCCTTGATGTGTCCATGGACAAAACCTTGCGAGCCCTTCATGTCTCGTTGCCGCCGCCGCCACCACCACCTTGGAGACCAAACGCTACCACCACCACTACTACTGGCCTAGATGTCTCCATGGACAAGACCTTGCGATCCTTTCATGTCTCGTCACCGCCGCCACCTCCTCCTCCGGTTAAGACGAACAACAAGAAGGTCTCCACGAAGAGAAACAAGAGCCTCCTCAAGCTCCTGCTCAGGCAGACTCCCCGGAAGCGGCAGTTCGCGGCCTGCGCGGCCGAGCTGTTCGCGTCGCCACGGCCGTGCGCGCACCGCTTCTTCATGACTTGGCTCTCCCCGCTCGAGCAGTTCGGCCGCCGCGAGCTCCTCGTCGTGGAGAGCCTCTTCAGGTGGCACCGCGACGCCTGTCTTCTGATCGCCTCCGATACCATGGACTCCGAGGGCGGTAGCGACAGGCTCAGGCCGTTCCTCGAACGAGGCTTCCGCGTCGCCGCAGCATCGCCTGACTTGGCCTACCTGCTGAATAGCACGCCCGCCGAGGCTTGGCTCGGCACGGTGCAGAGCGGGGACGTCAGCCCCGGCAGCGTGCCCCTCGGGCAGAACCTCTCCAACCTCCTCCGCCTCGCGCTGCTCTACAAGTACGGCGGCGTCTACCTCGACGCCGACGTCGTCGTCCTCAGGTCCTTCTCCGACCTCCGCAACGCCATCGGCGCGCAGGCCGTGAACGCGGCCACCGGCGACTGGATGCGGCTGAACAACGCCGTCATGGTGTTCGACCGGGGCCACCCGCTGCTGCGCGAGTTCATAGCCGAGTTCGCCGCCACGTTCGATGGGAGCAAGTGGGGACACAACGGGCCGTACCTGGTGTCGAGGGTGGCGGCGAGGCTCCGGCGCCGGGGGCGGGCTCGACGTGACGGTGCTGCCGCCGCGGGCGTTCTACCCAGTGGACTGGAACAAGATCGGCGGGTTGTTTCTTGCACCCAAGGACAGGAAAGACGAGAGGTGGGTGAAGACCAAGGTAGACAACATCAAAGGTGAGAGCTTTGGCATCCATCTCTGGAACAGGGAGAGCAGGAGCCTGGAAATGGAGGAGGGGAGTGTGATCGGAAGGTTACTTTCAGACAGCTGCTTGTTCTGCAATTCCTCCATGTTTGTAAAGCAAGAGTAGTTGCAGAGTTGCAGGAGAGTCTGCAACTGCATGCAGAGAGATGAGTCATTGGTGTGTGGGATGGCAAAGTGTACATCTTATTTGCAGAGGGGGATGCAATAATATAGAACAGCGGTTTTGCAATTGTAAGCTTTTGTCAGTATGTCAGAAAAGTATATGAAACTACATTAATCAACATGATTTTCAGTGCACTTTCAGTGTACCACCGTTTGAAACATCTCAACGGGACAGATAATCTCAGTTTTAGTTTCTAGTAACTAGTTTGACAGGGAACGCAAAATTGTGAGGAAATGGTATGACAGACCTGAACAGCTGACAAGAAGAGAGCTATTTTGAACTGTGCATCTATCCAATACTGATATTTACTGTTAACTTCGAGCTTAGTCCGCCATAATGCGGATTTTGCAAAACAGACGATAAAGATTCACTAGAATCATATGGTGCAAGTTAAATCAAGCCAGAGGATGCTAGTGTAGTGCATAAGCTTAACAAGTATCATCCTTACATTCTGTTTGGAGGATCAATGGATTACCTTATCGTACGATGTAGACATTAAAGAAGAAAAAACAGCTACAGGTTTTGTTTCAAATTTCCCTGTCCTTGTGCTGGTATGCTCTATGCTGCTGATGACCCATATCAATAGATCGAAATTTGAGGATCTTGTGAACGCTTGCAAGATGTTTCACCTCCTTGGATGGTGCATCTGACAAGAAAAAGAAAACATTAATACGGTGAACGAATCTACAGTAGAAATTGCATTAGGTCGAAGAAAGGAGATTTTTAAACTATGTGCGAGCAGCACTTCAAATGTACTGCACAAGTTGGCATTGGTTAACTTGCCTGACTGACAAGTTCTATACATACATATGAAAATTCTATCTCTGGTTCAATCATATCCTTACTAAAGGGATTCAAGAATGGGGGTTTACGTGCAAACAAGATCATCTCATATAAAACAAACATATCTTCAAGAAAAAATATCAGTATCTTCAAAGGGCATCAAATCAATATACTAAGCTGTAAATGACATTTAACAGGCCTTGAAGTAATATTTGCCGAAAAGAAAGAAGAGGGGGAATGATCTCACTGCACACACTTACCACTTTCCAAGAATAAATAATATGTGCCAACAGTTTCTTCGTATTCTCCAATCTGTCATTAAACAAGGCATTAGCTACCAGTTCACTCAACAAGCAGGTTTAGAGTTTTAAGCCTAAAGTACAGATTGGAAATCTTCAAACCATTTTTTTAATCGTTAGCAGAAGGAAACAAATGCAGTCT
This sequence comes from Bonia amplexicaulis, assembly GCA_036346245.1. Lineage (NCBI taxonomy): Eukaryota > Viridiplantae > Streptophyta > Magnoliopsida > Poales > Poaceae > Bonia > Bonia amplexicaulis. The sequence goes on from CM070746.1 coordinate 14,965,026, forward strand.
ACCGGAACAAATAACTGTCCTCAGCAAAGCAACCAGCAGTAAACGCATTGATTGTAGGTACTAAAGCTAGCAGAAATAACGTATGGAATTGGAATGCATATCATTTCCATCGTATCCTCTTAGAACTTTGAAAGACACAAAGTACAGTTATGAAAATTTTCTCAACAAATAATACTCCGTGGACAGTCTCCAATAATAAAACTTAAACAAGATCTAGCTTTTGATCTGATAAAAACTTAAAATGGAGGTATCAAAATACTTGTTCTAGTCTAGCCCAAATAAAGATTGAACCGTGGTACATTAGCTGTATATTTATATGCATACAAAGAACTTATTAGCAGTGTATGCAGCTAGTGCACAAAGGATCTACTCACTGCTAACCAATCCACAATCCACATCTAAGAGGCATGGTTAAACATACATTCCAATGATTAAAAAAAAAAAGTTCAACAAGATATACACCCATCTATAGGATCAATAATGCCAATTAAGGTAGCAAGTACACGTCATCAAAAGCAACAATAAGTTAATAATACTCACCATCTTCAGACCATCACCTACTATCAAGGTAGGAGTCAATGTGTCCAAACCCTGAAAAACATGATTACAGAGAATTTGGTAAGGTAAACACAATTCTAGAGATAGATATAAGCCAACATATTAGTGATCGAAGATTTATAGAGCACAAGCTAATCAATAAGCATCTGACGAAAAGAACCTTGAGTTTTGCACATACATAAATTGTGATACCATAGTCTGTACACTGTTAGGCATTGAACAACTAAATAAGCAGCAGATGTGCTGACAAGTTACCATGTTCTAACACAATGCTACCCAGATGTTCTCCCTGGAGCTACCATAGGCACACTCTGAAAAAGGCCTTGTAGCTGAAAATGATATCAATTGCCAACAGCGGCCATGGAGAAGAAATCTGAACGTATGCCAAGGAAGGTTGCTCAAAGTACAAGAAACACACATATCTTCTTGTCCTTCATGTAATAGCGGTAAGCACTAGCACATACCAATGGCAAAAACCCTTTGAGATATCAATATATAGCCTAGTCCAGCTTCATGCTAAACAAGAAAAAATGGCCCTGGCACTTTATGGCCCATCTAAGCATTTCTGACTTGAGCAAATCTCAAGCAGGCTCTTTCTTGATATTGACAATACAGAAGTAGCAAAAACGCTTATTCTAGAAATTATAGAACCCCTGCATCTTGTTATCACATTTACAGCATATCTTACTATCTTTATAAAAAACTCATTCAAAAGCACCAGTTTCCTAAAATCAAAAGTCTAAAATGCTCATTTGTACCATTAAGCTGCAGATACAGAGAACCAACTTACAGAGAGTACATATGGAGCATTTGGTGGTATGTAGGAATAAAGACAATCATCCAACTCTAGCAAGATATGCTCTTCTTCCTCCTCCTGTTCCTCTTCCGCTAGCTTATCTTTCTCGTGTGCCTCTGACATCTCCAACAATAATATACTCCTATGTATATGCATAGTTCAAAAGTGGGAGATCAGTACACAAGTACGGCGATATTTACCCGAAAGATTTTTCCAGTGAGTGAAAGCACAAATTAGCATTTGCCTCGCTCCAAAGTACGTATTTTTTTTTCACGCTGCGAGCTCGAGCGTTGGGAAATTTTCCCGTGAGATTTTGGTCCTTTCGAAGTGGGCTGCTCTAATGGGCCTTGCCGCCGCGAATCTGCATTCGTCCAGCCCGGTCGCTCGGCACCGCCGGCACGGAGCCTCAGAGGATGGCCGCTGTGGCTGGGATTGACCGGCGACCCTTTTGCACGGTGCCATCTCAAACAGGCACGGTCCGTTTTTTGATTTTTGATTTAATTTTTTAAATTCTACTATTTGTAGAAAGAGTATAGAGAGACATTTAAGTATGATTGTAGTTGATATAGCATCTACTATAATTGATTTGTTAATATAATCTTTAAAAATATATTATTTAAAACTATTTACTGTAGTAAAACACCGAAAAGAATCCAGTGGCCGATAAAACGCGTCGTATTCTTCCCCGTCGGCGCTTTGCTTTTCCGGAACGGTCTCCGACCGCTCTTTGACCAGCAATGCAGCATGCTCGTGCTGCCGCAGTGCCACGCACGCCGCCACCGTACTGACCAGGTTTATTTTTGGTTTATGCGTCCCAAGAACCGAGACGAAGCAGGATCAGAAACATCAGATCCCGGCGTCTATGATCAGAACCTCGGTTGTAACGCTGGAGAGCTTGGAGGAAACGAACCCACAAGCCGTTGGTCCAACGGCTTGTGGGGGCTCCTGGGACAGGAGCATTGGTTTTCTATCGCTTGGAGCGGCCGGAAAGGCATTCCTGTGCATGTGTGCCTTCCACACAAGTACAACGTTGGTTCTCACATGGAGGTGCTCGGTTCTCTACAGTTCTACTTTGAGAAAAGGATACGCAGAACGGCACAAGGAAGGGTAGCAGGCTGCATGTGCTTGAGCACGCCCTTGTTTCGTGGCGTCGAATCAACGGGATGAGTACTAGAATCCGTATGACATGAATTAAAGTTAAATTTAGCACTGTTACATATTATATTTATAAAACTAGTCGATATCGTATTGTATTTACAAAACGACACCGCCATTCGGTGGATGGCGGCCGTACCGTCGAGACGACCTGTGGCGAGACCGTCGTGATGTACACACTATCGACAATTAGCCTATGTTGCGTGCTGCTGCCGCGTGCACCAACCATCGGCGATCTCATTGGGCGGTAGCCGCCTACGCCGGTGATCGGCGTCGGTCCGACAGCGCACTGCTCTAATTAGGCGACGGTGATAAAATTTTATAAATTTTAGCAATATTCATAATGGATAAAATGACCCAAAATTACACTATCAATCGTTGTGTCGGGATCTTGTACATAAATACTGTAATTTTTGAGCTCATTTGATATATTTAAAAATTCAAACAAACACCGAACACAAAAAATTAGGCGGTAATTAAGCCACTTAATCAACTAACGGTTAGTCGGACAATTACTGTCTTCTCCTCCATGACGCGGTGGTAAAGCGGTTTGATTAGCCGTACTAACTACACACTGTTTTTTATTTAGTGTTTGTTTGAATTTTAAATAAATTAAATGAGCTCAAAAATTACGAAAATTTATGTACAACCTTCCGACATAACATACTTGATAGTTTAATTTTGGATAATGTTATACATTGTGAATGTTGCTCAAACATTAATAAAATTCGATATTGTCATAAGTTTTATATATGCAAACGAGCTCTAAAATTAAGAAATTTTATGTGAAGTCTCTCGCCTTGATCATAGTTCTTATGTAATTTTTAAAGAATTTTATGTGATCCAAATTTGCAACGTTTATTTAGATAAATTTAATCATGAATTTAATTCACGATTAAATTCACCGGTCATAAATTCATGAATTAACATGGAAAATTCAGTTCACATAAAATTCCTAAAAAATACATAATAACTATGACTATCTCGAGATACTTCACATAAAATTTTGTAATTTTTCGGGCTCGTTTGCTTTATGTAAAAATTTATAAAAATATCAAAATTGTATGAATTTTTAGTAACATTACAGAATCGATAAAATTACTCAAAATTATCTTTGCAATATCGTATGTGTTGCAAGACTGTACATAAATTTTATAATTTTTTAATTCATTTGATATATTTAAAAATTCAAATAAACACTAAACGTAAAAAAATAGGGTATATAATTAAACCAGCTAATTAGCGGCTTAATCACTGCCATCCCTCACTAGACGACGGGCTTATGTGTCGTCCCTCCACGGGTGGCCGCTTGCTGGTCTGTTTGAGGCGGAGCGCGCCATGCGGCAACCTCGCTTTCGTGTCCCTCCGTATTCTTGCCCAGATCAGACGACAAAGTGTCATTTTGCAAATACGATACGCGTATGGTTAGTTTTGTAAATACAACACGCGATGGTGCCAAATCTAGCTTTAACTCGGCCTCATCAGACATGACGACATTGACCAATACATCAGAGAGAAAGCAACGAAAATCACTATTTCACCATGCTCCGAAGTCTGAAAACGAAAAGGAACGAAGAGCTAGGGTGGCTAAATTATGTCATTCTTCAACTGATTGCAGACAGCGTGAAGACAAGTTCTACAGGGAAGAAAATAACGGGAACAGAAGAAAATAACGGGAACTTATCTGCGATCGCAATTACATTGATTCTTTTGGGTGGAAGATGTCTGACACCAACGAACACGAACAGGTACAGCTCCACGTTCACCGGAACCCACCTCCTCACCACTCACACAAATAGGCTGCGAAAGCCAGAGCAACTGCCCTATCACACGCTGACACCGTGATCCCACCTCCGTACCACTATCACATTCACGCCACTGGGATCGTCGTAAAAAATAATGGAGTTGGTCCTCGCGTGCTGTGATAACGGCAAGGACGGCAACGGTCAAGCGAACAACAGCAGAGCGCTACGGCGGCGACGCGCACGTCAACGGTCTGCGCAACCACGAGACGCAACGGCGCCCGGCGCGGGAGGGAGGGCGCTTCCGTGATTTCCTCCACCCACCGAGGCCGGACAGCACATGGGGCGGGCCACAAGGGAAGAAAAAAGCACGCCCAGGCTGGCCTGCTGCTTACCTTAACCATGCACAAGGGAACCAAGAAGTTTCCTAACAACACGTACACAGTCTAGAACCGGCTCCCGTTGCAGTAACGAGAGCTCCTCCTCTCCTTTTACGGCCTCTCCTTGCAAAGCCAAGGCCGCCTATCACAAGCAAGGATGGCTCCACTTCCCATCAACACACTGGTCACTGACTCGCTGGGTACCCATATGGCCATGGAGAGAGTAGCCATAGCAGTAGCACATCTCACAAACCCACCAGTCACTCCTACTTGCATCTTTCCTTGCACCTTTCCATTACAAAGCAGGCCACCACTCTGGTACACTACTCAGTGCCCTGCTCCTGCCCTGTGTTGCCATTTGTACAGAGTAGCTAGCGCGAGCCGGCCAGCCAAGCCCTCTGAGCTCTGAGCATTTGGGCTTGGGATTTCTCAGAAGCCATAAAGAGAGCCCCCAAAAAGCCTACCAACTTTCCAAGTCCAAGCAGCCGCAGAGCTAGTACAAGGGAAGGGCGGGAAGGAAAGCCGGAAAGGAATCCCCAATGGCGTCCTGGCGCTCCTTTGCCCCCTTCTTGCTCTGCATTCTGCTGCTCGCGTCCCCATTTCTGCCACATTCTTGTTCAACGGCGGAAATCGGCGGCGGCGGCCGGCAAGGCGGTCGACATGGGTGGCGGACGGCCACCGCGACGTGGTACGGCGACGCCGAAGGTGACGGCAGCGACGGTAAACGCTCTGAACTCACCTCCATTGCAGAGAAAGCTAGACGGAGATAGTGGTTACTCTTACCCAAGTCTACTGGTCTAGCATTTAATTGGAAGTACACCTTACGAGCAAATACTACGCAGGAATCAGTATTTAGTACTGTACAGCGCGTTGCAGTATCAGAACCCAGAGACAGCAAGCATATATGTCTGTATTTTTTTTACTGAGTTGATGATTAGGATTATTAGCTGCAAAGATAATTACGGTTATTGGATGCTATCAAAGCCGTTTGATTTGCATCAGACGGTCGTCTTTTTATCTTCTGTGAAAGAAATGATTTTGGTAAAAAAGAGAAGGACCGCCCGTTGCGACATTTTTGGCGCGACCTCTGGGAACCCATGAGATCCGCACGGAATTTTGGTGGGCCCGCGCTGCATCGCACTACACGTGTCAAGCAGCGAGGCGCTCCGTCGCTTTACGATTCGTGCCACGGGGTTTCAGCTCAGCAACAGGCGAAGACCGTGTCAGGTCCTCCAATAACTCCACGCTCTTTACTCGGTACCAGATGGGTGAAATCTACGACAAATGCTCCTGTGGCAGTCACGCTCCACCGACAATGCTGGTAATTTTAATTTTGCCATCAGGGCGAAGTTAATCCAGCGCTGCGTCCAGTACGTTGTCTGCATTTACACTCGAACGCTGCAGAACAAATTGCAGTAGGTTAGGTTACCTTCAGCTTTGTCGTTCTATTGACTCACCTTACAACGGAGCAGTGCCACTTGTGACTTGTCCATCACTGGCTCTGTTTACAGCAAGTCGCTCGATCTTTGATTTTTCTGCTTTGATGCTCTGACTTGGCTGTTATCTCTGTAACCCCGTAGTTGGCACTATAATTACCAAACAGTCCCTTTCACCTCCAGTGCTTGCGCACTACACCATTTAGCAACTTTGCATGAGTTTCGTGGTTTCGGGGCCGATTCTTAGGGCAAACGGACATTTTCAGGCGGCGCGTGCGGGTACGGGACGCTGGTGGACGTGGTGCCGATGAAGGCGCGCGTGGGGTCGGTGAGCCCGGTGCTGTTCAAGGACGGCGAGGGCTGCGGCGCGTGCTACAAGGTCAAGTGCCTCGACCACACCGTCTGCTCGCGCCGCGCCGTCACGGTCATCGTCACGGACGAGTGCCCCGGCGGGCTCTGCGCGTTCGGCCGCACGCACTTCGACCTCAGCGGCGCCGCATTCAGCAGGATGGCGGTCGCCGGCGGCGGCGGGCACCTGCGCGACCGAGGGGAGATCTCCGTGGTGTACAGAAGGTAAGTCTTCAGTGGTACATTGTTGCTACTGCTACAACTTGCTCTGGTTAGTTCAGTAGTTAAATCAACTTGTGCACGCGTGTAGCAGTGGACAAGTAGACCAGTAAGAGTAGAGACAAGCACAAAAGCTTCCTCACTCTCCGCCTCGTGATGCTACTGAAATGGTTAAATGGTCACTGGACCCCTGTCAAAGCATTGCTAGTACCGTGATTCTCCCCGTCGTATCTTCAAGCACAGAAGGAATTAAATTGTCCAGGGTTAAATGGGCTTGCAGCCCAGCTGTCTTGGATCTGCCTGCCGCTGAGTTACACATGCCTCTGCGTGATGTAACTCGGTCAGAGCTGCAGATATGTAGCTAGTAGCATAACTAGCATTCAATCTCTTGCCAAGATTCCCTGTTCAATTGTTCTCCGTTCATCAGTGATTAGTCTGGCTGACCATAGAAAGCTGTCGTCTATCTATGTAACTCACTGCTGCTGCATACGTACTGTAAGAGAGTGTACTGAAGTTACGACTGGGAATATCGATTAATTTAGTTAACCTTGGATTTGGTGTTTCTTTCCTTTGGGAAACTGATCGGTGCAGTGTTCGTATGTACCAGGACGGCGTGCAAGTACGGGGGCAAGAACATAGCCTTCCGTGTGAACGAGGGCTCGACGAACTTGGCTCTCGCTGCTCGTCGCGTTCGAGGACGGCCAGGGCGACGTTGGATCCATGCAGATAAAGCAGGTAGCAAATGCTTCTTCAGATCTTAGCAAGCTTCTTTACATTTCTGCATCGCTTTTTTCCCTTAGCTAGTGAACACATAGCAGAGGGAATGAGGGAAAACGGGTTATCTTTTGCCTTTATCTGCCTTTGTGCTAGGAACATGTTTTGGGTTACATGGGAAAAATGCTTTGTGGGTGCAAGAGGGCCAAACTATTTCCCTTTGCGAAGATGTGTGCATGTGATTTCTTCGTCCCTCTTTTTCTTTAGAGGGCCGCATGTGAGAACTGTTTAATTCCTTGTTTGCTTTTACCCTCAGGCCTCTGCTGACTAGCATTTCCAGTTTGCCACTGTTGTTACTTAGGCCTCTATGCTGTCCTTTCTAGATCAATCTGAAGTTCTAGAAAAACTCATTTCCACATCAAACCAGCATCTCACAAGAAAAGAAACCAAAAGGTTTTAACTATCCTAAATATATTATTCTCTTAGCCAAATGATTCCCATTTGGAATTAATGTGTATAAAATATCCAGACTCTAGTTCCCATTCAATTCAGCTTTTTCCTGCTTTTGGTTGTAATGGCACGATAACAGTTGTTATCTTTTTACAAGACATTTGATTAAAAATGATGAAAATGAAAAACATCGATATATCTCCACGGTTAATGCAAAAAAAAAAGAAAAAATGGCGTATTAAAAGCCAACGTATTCAAAATGGCTTTTAGCTCAAAAACTGTTTGGAATGGGCCTAAGTGCACGTCACTCGGGTCTCCTTCCGTCTCGCACACGCACCGCCCTGCTTTTGCACCTGTTAATGTTTTCACGGTTGTTAATTCTGACCCCATCCTGAACTCCGCGGCACGCTCGCGGGTTGCGGCCTTGTCCAAAGATTCCGGGATCCCATACGACGGTGCTGCTTTGCTCTGTGCTGCGTTGTGAAGTTCGTTTCAGGCGCTGCATATTACAGTAACAGTGGTGCTAGCTCGAGCTGTTCTGTTCTGTACTGTACATGTAAACCCCAATGCTTACTCACTCTGACATGCCGCGTGCAGGCGAACTCGGTGCAGTGGCTGGACATGAAGCACGTGTGGGGGCCACGTGGTGCCTCGTGCAGGCCCGCTCGTCGGGCCCTTCTCCGTGAGGCTCACGACGCTGTCCGCCCAGAAGGCGCTCACGGCCCGGACGTCATCCCCAGGAACTGGACGCCCAGGCCACCTACACCTCCCGCCTCAACTTCGAGGTGTCTCTGATGACACCGGCAGGTGGGGCCCCTTTATCGGCCCGGCATGGAACTGCCAGGTGGGCCCGCAAAGGCAGGCCACAATGCAGGCATCCTATTGGTAATTGGATGGATGGAATAGATTGTCTTCTGTATGCAGCTTGATCTGATCATTTCATGTGTTTTAGAGTAGCTAGTAGCCGAGCTGGCCGAGTAGCCGCCCTCTCCAAAGAGAGAGAGCGCTTGCCGGAGGCTGGGAATCCGATGTGGAAGCTGATTGGACCGAGGGTTTTGTATCCCTCTTGGCCTCTGCTTCACTCCTGTGCTGTTCTTTTCTGTTTGTTTGTTTGTTTGTCTGCTTGCATGGTTGAAGCGCAGGGTTCGTGACAACGTGTCTTGCTTCTTGATTGATCTCAGGGTCTGTACTTTTCGATTTTTGAAATCGATTTTAGTTTTGATATAGTATCAATTTTTAAACGAGTATTTTTAAGACGGGATCTATAAATTAATTGTAGTATCGTTGAAAGTTTAAACATCTTGTACCATCTAAAATTGCAAGTTCTCTTCATAATCTACATCGTAAACAGCTAAAATTTAAAATTTTCAGCCAAAAGCATAAAAGAATAGGCCCTCAGATTGTGGTTGTTCACACGAGAAATGTATGACAGTGTGCTGTGTGGGCTACTGGGATCATTCTCCTTCATTGTGAATGCTGCGACCTCCATTTCTTCGTTCTCATGTCAGTCAGACAGTTTCTGGGATGGTCTTCGTCAAGAAATTGTAGTTCTCAACGTGAGTAACCAGAACGTTGAAGTAGCGAATGCATTATGCATGAAGCTGGGCGAGGAACAAGGAGAGGAGACATACCTAGGGGTGCTAATGGGTTAGATTCAAATGGGTTAAACAGAATGGACGGTGGATTCTTAATTGGGTTGGTTTTAGATAGGTGAAAACGGGTTGGAAGAGCGAATGTGTTGGATTGGGTTGGGCTACCTCATAAAAAGAGTTAGGTTAGGGTGAGGTGGGATGGGTTTAGAAATTTTAGGTTGAGATCGGGTTGTGAATAGGTTTAACCTATGGTATGACCTAATGAAGTTGTACTTGATTTTCCGTGGGCTTACTACTACTATACTCGGTTATATCTTCCTATAAAAGTATGTGAGAGATTGACACTTGTGCACGCTTTATTTTGCACGAATAGCTCTACTACACCGAATCATTTACAACAAACTTCAATCGATTTTGTAAAACTTTTGTAGTGTGAGCAGATTGAAATTCCAAATACCAGTTTTACAAAATCTTCCTATAAAATGCGCTGGGTCCACGTGTGCGTTTAACCTCGCCAATTTAAATAGAGCGACTCCTTACACGCAGAATCATCTTCAATAAAATTTTAGTTGACTTCAAGAAACTTTTATGGTGTGAGCATAGATTGAAATTCCAAATACTAAAGTTTTACTAAAACTTTCTATAAAAACATAGAGGCCACGTGTGCGCCTAGCTCGCTTAATTTGCAGTGGTAACTCCCCCACACGTAGAATCATTTACAATAAATTTTAATTGATTTCATAAAACTTTTGTAGTGTTAACACAAGTTGAAATTTTAAATCTAGAAGTTTTATGAATGCTTCCTATAAAAGCATGTGGGCCCGTGTGTGTCTAGCTCGCCAATTTGCATATAGTAGCTCCCTTATACATAGAATCATGTCTAATAAATTTTAATTAATTTGAAAAACTTTTATAGTGTAAACACAAGGTTAAAATTCTAAATCTTGAAGTTTAACGAAAACTTCTTATAAAGCATGTGGGGTCCACGTATCGCCTAGCCTTTCAATTTGCCGGAGTAGTTCCTCTATACGTAGAATCATTTGTAACATATTTGAATCGATTTCAGTAAAGATTTTTATGGAGTGAACGTGATTTTGAAATTTCAAATATCAAAGTTTTACAAATAAGTGACAGTTGATAAATGGGTTGGGAAGTGGGTTGAACCCATGGGTTCGGGTTGGATTGGGTTTAAGTGGAAGGTAGGTTGAGTTGGGTTGGGTTTAAGTAGAAGGTGGTTTGGATTAGGTGAGGTTGTGAAATTTTTTGTGGGTTGGATTAGAAGGAAAAGTTGGCTTTATCTCATAGAATTAGGTTGATTTTGGATTGGTTTTAACTCATTAGCAGGTCTGACGTACCTTCTCTTCCTAGATCATGTAGTCGAAAATCTGTATAAACAAATGGCCGAGGTAAGAAAGCCTTGGTAGCAAGGGAAGCTGGTTAGAGTTATCTTATGACTAGACATTGTTGACTAGTAGTGAGTAGTGAGTCGCTGCCAACTATATTATTGATCGTCTCTAAAATAAACTATATGATTGATCGGATTGTCAAAGTTTGAGTCTCACTAAGTGCATGCTAGGCAGGCTGGGCCTAGGCGACAGAATGCGACCGCCTAGGGCCTGAAAACTTGGGGCCCCTAGCCCATGTATATTAATATGTATATATGCATTTTGTCGACAATTAGTACTTTCCATTTTGTAATGTACTAAGCCTAATATTGCTAACAAGTACTTTGTATTTTTACGTCTTGTCTAATGGTTACTATATTGAACTTTACCTTTACAAGCGATATAAAATGTATTGGTATATAGTTATATTAGAATGAAGAGTCTTATTTTATCATGCCTAGGCCCCAAGATGACGTGGGCGACTACGATGCTAGGTGGGTTTATTTGTGAATTTTCCGACATTTGATCCAATAATATCTTGGTTCTGGGTGAGCCTTAAATATACTGTGATAACCAATTTCACCTGTTCTAAAAAAATGATCTACCTATCTATTATTATCTTACTAAAGCGGTCGAACAAACATAAAAGAAGTTGTACTGAATATACATCAATAAAGATTTAAAAAAACTAAAAACTTTATTGAAAAAGATAGAACACATAGAACTTGTGTAATTGGTCGATACTCCAAGAGTTTGAGAGAATTTGACCGTCTTCCATAGCAAATCGATGCGAGCCTAGGCGTGTGACTTCAATCATGGTGTAAGGATCTTCCTACTTGGGGAAAAGCTTATTCGATTAGGCGGGATTGGATTTTCCTCAATACCAAGTCACCCTCAACAAAACTACGAGGCTAGATCTTACGATCGTAGTACTTACGCATAGCTTCTCGATAGGCTGCTAATCGGATTAAGCCTTGATTTCTCTTCTTGAGTAGGTTGACTCATCGCTCGAGCCGCTCTTCAGTTGGACTCATTGAAGTTCTCGACCTTGTCTATCGGATCTTTAGCTCGGGAAGCATTGCTTTGGCTCCAAAAACTAGGAAAATAGAGTTTCTCCGTGTCAGGAGCTAGGAGTCGTAGGAATTGCTCATGTCTACAAGGTAATTCTTGCACTTGAACCCACAGGCAGCTTTACAAGGCTGGTCGAAGACTCGGATCTTAATTCATTGCATTATTTAGCCATTCGCACTTAAGCGCCCTATTACTCTAAGGATGAGTGACTAAAGCAAAACATAGTTTAGTACCTAATTAGTCATAAAATTCTTGAAATTTAGCGCTCAAAATTGCTTCTGGTTATGCGGTTATACGACTTAGGATCCAAAATTGAGTAATTACACTTCTCATAATAAACATTTTGCAACCTTCGTTGTTATCCGATCAAGAGTTCGACTTCGATCGTAGGTATGATAGATAGTATCGGTGATAGAAGTGAAGCCAAAAGTCGGCTAAAAAGCCGAGAAGAACAGGACCGAAGAAGGGCAAGAATAAGGGTACGCGTGTATGCTATCTATGTGTCGAGAAAGGTAACATGATAAAAGTCTCTTTGAGTTTGAAGCAAATGAAGGGTACATACTCAGTGATGGCCAATAATGATTCGGATTTACTAGTTGTCAGTTAATCGGGTACTTCTCATATATGGATATTAGATTTAGGTTGTTTCTTCCACATAAGTTTGGCGAGGGAGATGTTTGGTGAAGGATATCTACGCCCGATGCATAGAACTGCTCACTTAGCGAATTACAAGGAATATGTAATTATTGAGGCAGAAACAATTACATTAGAGATATATGATGGAGCACATCGCATTAACGGGAGTCGGTATGTTCCCATCTTAAACAAGAATATAATATCTATGAGGCTACTTGAATTCGGAGGTTCTGAGATATTACTTTGAGGTGAAGTCATATGAGTTACTTGCAAATGACAGGTGATCATAAAAAGTATTTGGAGCAATAGAGAATATCGATTGATGGATACACCTAAAGGAATGGATACTAACGGAGGTGTGATAAAACTCGGCAAGAAAAATAAAACCACGTCATCAACGATATTTAAGATCTCATCTGAATATGCGGAATCAGAAAAACAGTTGCAAAATCTAGCAGTCGAAAATGCGAAGGAGCGAGCTGTTGGAAGAAGGAAGACATGGTGGGACCAAGCCACGATACCGGTGATTGATGGAGGTCGAGGCGATAAACCTATGGCATGGAAGACTATAGGAATAGTGGGCGTGGTTAATCAAACGACACAACAAAGGAGCTCTTAAGTGGAGCGTCTGAACATGCTAGTTTGGACACTGACACGCATATTGCGGTGATGTGTATCTATGTGGTGGGAGCACTCCTAAATATGCGAGGAAAAACCAAAATAAATACAGAGCTAACTTAGAGAGAGTTTTGGAGGAGCACGTGACTTCAACGGATATGAGTAAAGGTGGAGATGGTTGAGTATGATGACTCGTATCTTAATTTTTAGAATTTAAAAAGATGTGCTATAAGGAGTCCTAAATGAACTCTAATAGAATTAGGATTCTTATTTTTTTTGTAAGATTCTTACTACTTTGAAGGAGGACTAGGAGGGACTATATAAAGCCGTGAGGGGTAGTTATGGAGAACCCAAGCAACAATGCAAAGAAGCCACTTATTTAAAGATAGAGGTGAACGAGAGAATTAGTAGTTAGGTTATTCTTTACCACTAGAATCTTGTATAAGGTAAGGATCCGATGTTCTAAAAGATTCAAGAGGTTATGAGAGAACAACAATCTCTTGTACTATGTCGATGTTGTATTTTAGGAATTTATGGTTGGTTTCATAAATCTTCTCTCATTGTGGTTACTTCAACGTCGTTATTTTGGTTCTCTACGAAATCCATCTTCTTCGTTCTTTTACACTGTATGTGCCGTATCTCATAAAATCTGATTCGATCCAAGGGCTGTTATCAAAAGGGTAATAAATTTAATAATGAATAGTGACTAAAACATATCCTGAAACTAGCCAGTGAGGCAGTGACTAAAACAAATCCTGATACTAGCAAGCGTACTTAATTTTAACCTATCAGCAGCTGCCCATGCGGATGGCGCCCCCTCCCTTCCCCTGTTTCAAAGACCACGAAGAAAATTACTTAGCTCTAAGAGTGAGCCGTTGCACGTACATGCACATGGCAGAAGCCAAGAACGCCATGGCCACTCCTACATTTCCCACTTCCCTCTTCTTCGTCCCTCCCACGATGGTGCCGGCACCACGGAAACCATTGCCGTTTCTCCTCCTCTCTCTCTCCCTCCCCGTTCTCCTCCTCCTTTCCCTCGTCTTCCTCCTCTCGCACACCACCTTTAGCCTACTCCTCTGCCCTCTCCTCTCGCAGCCGCCTTCGAGACCAAATGCTAGCACCACCACTACTACCAGTACGAGCCTTGATGTGTCCATGGACAAAACCTTGCGAGCCCTTCATGTCTCGTTGCCGCCGCCACCACCACCTTGGAGACCAAACGCTACCACCACCACTACTACTGGCCTAGATGTCTCCATGGACAAGACCTTGCGATCCTTTCATGTCTCGTCACCGCCGCCACCTCCTCCGGTTAAGACGAACAACAAGAAGGTCTCCACGAAGAGAAACAAGAGCCTCAAGCTCCTGCTCAGGCAGACTCCCGGAAGCGGCAGTTCGCGGCCTGCGCGGCCGAGCTGTTCGCGTCGCCACGGCCGTGCGCGCACCGCTTCTTCATGACTTGGCTCTCCCCGCTCGAGCAGTTCGGCCGCCGCGAGCTCCTCGTCGTGGAGAGCCTCTTCAGGTGGCACCGCGACGCCTGTCTTCTGATCGCCTCCGATACCATGGACTCCGAGGGCGGTAGCGACAGGCTCAGGCCGTTCCTCGAACGAGGCTTCCGCGTCGCCGCAGCATCGCCTGACTTGGCCTACCTGCTGAATAGCACGCCCGCCGAGGCTTGGCTCGGCACGGTGCAGAGCGGGACGTCAGCCCCGGCAGCGTGCCCCGGGCAGAACCTCTCCAACCTCCTCCGCCTCGCGCTGCTCTACAGTACGGCGGCGTCTACTCGACGCCGACGTCGTCGTCCTCAGGTCCTTCTCCGACCTCCGCAACGCCATCGGCGCGCAGGCCGTGAACGCGGCCACCGGCGACTGGATGCGGCTGAACAACGCCGTCATGGTGTTCGACCGGGGCCACCCGCTGCTGCGCGAGTTCATAGCCGAGTTCGCCGCCACGTTCGATGGGAGCAAGTGGGGACACAACGGGCCGTACCTGGTGTCGAGGGTGGCGGCGAGGCTCCGGCGCCGGGGGGCGGGGCTCGACGTGACGGTGCTGCCGCCGCGGGCGTTCTACCCAGTGGACTGGAACAAGATCGGCGGGTTGTTTCTTGCACCCAAGGACAGGAAAGACGAGAGGTGGGTGAAGACCAAGGTAGACAACATCAAAGGTGAGAGCTTTGGCATCCATCTCTGGAACAGGGAGAGCAGGAGCCTGGAAATGGAGGAGGGGAGTGTGATCGGAAGGTTACTTTCAGACAGCTGCTTGTTCTGCAATTCCTCCATGTTTGTAAAGCAAGAGTAGTTGCAGAGTTGCAGGAGAGTCTGCAACTGCATGCAGAGAGATGAGTCATTGGTGTGGGATGGCAAAGTGTACATCTTATTTGCAGAGGGGGATGCAATAATATAGAACAGCGGTTTTGCAATTGTAAGCTTTTGTCAGTATGTCAGAAAAGTATATGAAACTACATTAATCAACATGATTTTCAGTGCACTTTCAGTGTACCACCGTTTGAAACATCTCAACGGGACAGATAATCTCAGTTTTAGTTTCTAGTAACTAGTTTGACAGGGAACGCAAAATTGTGAGGAAATGGTATGACAGACCTGAACAGCTGACAAGAAGAGAGCTATTTTGAACTGTGCATCTATCCAATACTGATATTTACTGTTAACTTCGAGCTTAGTCCGCCATAATGCGGATTTTGCAAAACAGACGATAAAGATTCACTAGAATCATATGGTAAGTTAAATCAAGCCAGAGGATGCTAGTGTAGTGCATAAGCTAACAAGTATCATCCTTACATTCTGTTTGGAGGATCAATGGATTACCTTATCGTACGATGTAGACATTAAAGAAGAAAAACAGCTACAGGTTTTGTTTCAAATTTCCTGTCCTTGTGCTGGTATGCTCTATGCTGCTGATGACCCATATCAATAGATCGAAATTTGAGGATCTTGTGAACGCTTGCAAGATGTTTCACCTCCTTGATGCATCTGACAAGAAAAAGAAAACATTAATACGGTGAACGAATCTACAGTAGAAATTGCATTAGGTCGAAGAAAGGAGATTTTTAAACTATGTGCGAGCAGCACTTCAAATGTACACAAGTTGGCATTGGTTAACTTGCCTGACTGACAAGTTCTATACATACATATGAAAATTCTATCTCTGGTTCAATCATATCCTTACTAAAGGGATTCAAGAATGGGGGTTTACGTGCAAACAAGATCATCTCATATAAAACAAACATATCTTCAAGAAAAAATATCAGTATCTTCAAAGGGCATCAAATCAATATACTAAGCTGTAAATGACATTTAACAGGCCTTGAAGTAATATTTGCCGAAAAGAAAGAAGAGGGGGAATGATCTCACTGCACACACTTACCACTTTCCAAGAATAAATAATATGTGCCAACAGTTTCTTCGTATTCTCCAATCTGTCATTAAACAAGGCATTAGCTACCAGTTCACTCAACAAGCAGGTTTAGAGTTTTAAGCCCTAAAGTACAGATTGGAAATCTTCAAACCATTTTTTTTAGCCAATCGTTAGCAGAAGGAAACAAATGCAGTCTACCGGAACAAATAACTGTCCTCAGCAAAGCAACCAGCAGTAAACGCATTGATTGTAGGTACTAAAGCTAGCAGAAATAACGTATGGAATTGGAATGCATATCATTTCCATCGTATCCTCTTAGAACTTTGAAAGACACAAAGTACAGTTATGAAAATTTCTCAACAAATAATACTCCGTGGACAGTCTCCAATAATAAAACTTAAACAAGATCTAGCTTTTGATCTGATAAAAACTTAAAATGGAGGTATCAAAATACTTGTTCTAGTCTAGCCCAAATAAAGATTGAACCGTGGTACATTAGCTGTATATTTATATGCATACAAAGAACTTATTAGCAGTGTATGCAGCTAGTGCACAAAGGATCTACTCACTGCTAACCAATCCACAATCCACATCTAAGAGGCATGGTTAAACATACATTCCAATGATTAAAAAAAAAAAGTTCAACAAGATATACACCCATCTATAGGATCAATGCCAATTAAGGTAGCAAGTACACGTCATCAAAAGCAACAATAAGTTAATAATACTCACCATCTTCAGACCATCACCTACTATCAAGGTAGGAGTCAATGTGTCCAAACCCTGAAAAACATGATTACAGAGAATTTGGTAAGGTAAACACAATTCTAGAGATAGATATAAGCCAACATATTAGTGATCGAAGATTTATAGAGCACAAGCTAATCAATAAGCATCTGACGAAAAGAACCTTGAGTTTTGCACATACATAAATTGTGATACCATAGTCTGTACACTGTTAGGCATTGAACAACTAAATAAGCAGCAGATGTGCTGACAAGTTACCATGTTCTAACACAATGCTACCCAGATGTTCTCCCTGGAGCTACCATAGGCACACTCTGAAAAGGCCTTGTAGCTGAAAATGATATCAATTGCCAACAGCGGCCATGGAGAAGAAATCTGAACGTATGCCAAGGAAGGTTGCTCAAAGTACAAGAAACACACATATCTTCTTGTCCTTCATGTAATAGCGGTAAGCACTAGCACATACCAATGGCAAAACCCTTTGAGATATCAATATATAGCCTAGTCCAGCTTCATGCTAAACAAGAAAAAATGGCCCTGGCACTTTATGGCCCATCTAAGCATTTCTGACTTGAGCAAATCTCAAGCAGGCTCTTTCTTGATATTGACAATACAGAAGTAGCAAAAACGCTTATTCTAGAAATTATAGAACCCCTGCATCTTGTTATCACATTTACAGCATATCTTACTATCTTTATAAAAAACTCATTCAAAAGCACCAGTTTCCTAAAATCAAAAGTCTAAAATGCTCATTTGTACCATTAAGCTGCAGATACAGAGAAGAACCAACTTACAGAGAGTACATATGGAGCATTTGGTGGTATGTAGGAATAAAGACAATCATCCAACTCTAGCAAGATATGCTTCTTCCTCCTCCTGTTCCTCTTCCGCTAGCTTATCTTTCTCGTGTGCCTCTGACATCTCCAACAATAATATACTCCTATGTATATGCATAGTTCAAAAGGGAGATCAGTACACAAGTACGGCGATATTTACCCGAAAGATTTTTCCAGTGAGTGAAAGCACAAATTAGCATTTGCCTCGCTCCAAAGTACGTATTTTTTTCACGCTGCGAGCTCGAGCGTTGGGAAATTTTCCGTGAGATTTTGGTCCTTTCGAAGTGGGCTGCTCTAATGGGCCTTGCCGCCGCGAATCTGCATTCGTCCAGCCCGGTCGCTCGGCACCGCCGGCGCACGGAGCCTCAGAGGATGGCCGCTGTGGCTGGGATTGACCGGCGACCCTTTTGCACGGTGCCATCTCAAACAGGCACGGTCCGTTTTTTGATTTTTGATTTAATTTTTTAAATTCTACTATTTGTAGAAAGAGTATAGAGAGACATTTAAGTATGATTGTAGTTGATATAGCATCTACTATAATTGATTTGTTAATATAATCTTTAAAAATATATTATTTAAAAACTATTTACTGTAAAAAACACCAAAGAATCCAGTGGCCGATAAAACGCGTCGTATTCTTCCCCGTCGGCGCTTTGCTTTTCCGGAACGGTCTCCGACCGCTCTTTGACCAGCAATGCAGCATGCTCGTGCTGCCGCAGTGCCACGCACGCCGCCACCGTACTGACCAGGTTTATTTTTAGTTTATGCGTCCCAAGAACCGAGACGAAGCAGGATCAGAAACATCAGATCCCGGCGTCTATGATCAGAACCTCGGTTGTAACGCTGGAGAGCTTGAGGAACGAACCCACAAGCCGTTGGTCCAACGGCTTGTGGGGCCTCACGGACGGGAGCATTGATTTTCTATCGCTTGGAGCGGCCCGGAAAGGCATTCCTGTGCATGTGTGCCTTCCACACAAGTACAACGTTGGTTCTCACATGGAGGTGCTCGGTTCTCTACAGTTCTACTTTGAGAAAAGGATACGCAGAACGGCACAAGGAAGGGTAGCAGGCTGCATGTGCTTGAGCACGCCCTTGTTTCGTGGCGTCGAATCAACGGGATGAGTACTAGAATCCGTATGACATGAATTAAAGTTAAATTTAGCACTGTTACATATTATATTTATAAAACTAGTCGACACGTATTGTATTTACAAAACGATACCGCCATTCGGTGGATGAGCGGGTACGCCGAGACGACACGCGAGACCCCGTCGGCGGTAGACACCGTCGACTTAATTAGCCTATAGTGTTCACGCCGGGCACCAACCATCTAGCTCACGGACAGCGCCACCGCCAATGTTCGTCATGGTCGCCTCGACGGCGCTACCGTCTGTAAGGAGCGACAGTGATAAAATTTTATAAATTTTTAGCAATATTCATAATGGATAAAATGACCCAAAATTACACTATCACGTTGTGTCGGATATCGTACATAAATACTGTAATTTTTGAGCTCATTTGATATATTTAAAATTCAAACAAACACCGAACACAAAAAATTAGAGTGTAATTAAGCCGACTTAATCAACTAACGGTTAGTCGGCTTAATTACCTGTCTTCTCATCAGTAAAGAGGTAATTGCTTCTACCGATTAGCCACTTAACTACTGTTTTTATTTAGTGTTTGTTTGAATTTTAAATAAATTAAATGAGCTCAAAATTACGAAATTTATGTACAACCTTCCACATAACATACTTGATAGTTTAATTTTGGATAATGTTATACATTGTGAATGTTGCTCAAACATTAATAAAATTCTGATATTGTCATAAGTTTTTATATAGCAACGAGCTCTAAAATTAAGAATTTTATGTGAAGTCTTCACGCAATATAGTTAATGTAATTTTTAAAGAATTTTATGTGATCCAAATTTGCAACGCTTATTTAGATAAATTTAATCATGAATTTAATTCACGATTAAATTCACGGTCATAAATTCATGAATTAACATGGAAAATTCAGTTCACATAAAATTCTAAAAATACATAATAACTATGACTATCTCGAGATACTCACATAAAATTTTGTAATTTTCTGCTCGTTGCTTTATGTAAAAATTTATAAAAATATCAAAATTGTATGAATTTTTTAGTAACATTCGCAACTGATAAAATTACTCAAAAATTATACTGCAATATACGCTGTGTTGCAAGACTGTACATAAATTTTTATAATTTTTTAATTCATTTGATATATTTAAAAATTCAAATAAACACTAAACGAAAAAATAGGGTATATAATTAAACCACTAATTAGCGGCTTAATCATCGCCATCCTCACTAGACGACAGCTTGCGTCCCTCCACCGGGTGGTCACTGCCTCATTGGGGCGGCAGCGCCGGCCAAGAACCTCGCTGGTGTCCTTCGCCACCGCATCCACCGACGACAAAAGTGTCATTTTTGCAAATACGATACGCGTATGGTTAGTTTTGTAAATACAATACGCAGTGGTGCCAAATCTAGCTTTAACTCGGCCTCATCAGACATGACGCACATTGACCAATACATCAGAGAAGAAAGCAACGAAAAATCACTATTTCACCATGCTCCGAAGTCTGAAAAACGAAAAGGAACGAAGAGCTAGGGTGGCTAAATTATGTCATTCTTCAACTGATTGCAGACAGCGTGAAGACAAGTTCTACAGGGAAGAAAATAACGGGAACAGAAGAAAATAACGGGAACTTATCTGCGATCGCAATTACATTGATTCTTTTGGGGTGGAAGATGTCTGACACCAACGAACACGAACAGGTACAGCTCCACGTTCACCGGAACCCACCTCCTCACCACTCACACAAATAGGCTGCGAAAGCCAAAGAGCAACTGCCCCTATCACACGCTGACACCGTGATCCCACCTCCGTACCACTATCACATTCACGCCACTGGGATCGTCGTAAAAAAAATAATGGAGTTGGTCCTCGCGTGCTGTGATAACGGCAAGGACGGCAACGGTCAAGCGAACCCAACAGCAGAGCGCTACGGCGGCGACGCGCACGTCAACGGTCTGCGCAACCACGAGACGCAACGGCGCCCGGCGCGGGAGGGAGGGCGCTTCCGTGATTTCACTCCACCCACCGAGGCCGGACAGCACATGGGGCGGGCACAAAGGGAAGAAAAGCACGCCCAGGCTGGCCTGCTGCTTACCTTAACCATGCACAAGGGAACCAAGAAGTTTCCTAACAACACGTACACAGTCTAGAACCGGCTCCCGTTGCAGTAACGCGATCCTCCTCTCCTTTACGGCCTCTCCTGCAAAAGCCAAGGCCGCCTATCACAAGCAAGGATGGCTCCACTTCCCATCAACACACTGGTCACTGACTCGCTGGGTACCCATATGGCCATATGGAGAGAGTGGCCATAGCAGTAGCACATCTCACAAACCCACCAGTCACTCCTACTTGCATCTTTCCTTGCACCTTTCCATTACAAAGCAGGCCACCACTCTGGTACACTACTCAGTGCCCCTGCTCCTGCCCCTGTGTTGCCATTTGTACAGAGTAGCTAGCTAGGAGCCGGCCAGCCAAGCCCCTCTGAGCTCTGAGCATTTGGGCTTGGGATTTCTCGAAGCCATAAAAGAGAGAGCCCCCCAAAAGAAGCCTACCAACTTTCCAAGTCCAAGCAGCCGCAGAGCTAGTACAAGGGGAAGGGCGGGAAGGAAAGCCGGAAAGGAATCCCCAATGGCGTCCTGGCGCTCCTTTGCCCCCTTCTTGCTCTGCATTCTGCTGCTCGCGTCCCCCATTTCTGCCACATTCTTGTTCAACGGCGGAAATCGGCGGCGGCGGCCAGGCGGTCGACATGGAGTGGCGGACGGCCACCGCGACGTGGTACGGCGACGCCGAAGGTGACGGCAGCGACGGTAAACGCTCTGAACTCACCTCCATTGCAGAGAAAGCTAGACGGAGATAGTGGTTACTCACCCAAGTCTACTGGTCTAGCATTTAATTGGAAGTACACCTTACGAGCAAATACTACGCAGGAATCAGTATTTAGTACTGTACAGCGCGTTGCAGTATCAGAACCCAGAGACAGCAAGCATATATGTCTGTATTTTTTTTACTGAGTTGATGATTAGGATTATTAGCTGCAAAGATAATTACGGTTATTGGATGCTATCAAAGCCGTTTGATTTGCATCAGACGGTCGTCTTTTTATCTTCTGTGAAAGAAATGATTTTGAAAAAAAAGAGAGGAAGGCCCGTTGCGACATTTTTGGCGCGACCTCTGGGGAACCCATGAGATCCGCACGGAATTTTGTGGGCCCGCGCTGCATCGCACTACACGTGTCAAGCAGCGAGGCGCTCCGTCGCTTTACGATTCGTGCCACGGGGTTTTCAGCTCAGCAACAGGCGAAGACCGTGTCAGGTCTCCAATAACTCCACGCTCTTTACTCGGTACCAGATGGGTGAAATCACACGACAAATGCTCCTGTGGCAGTCACACGCTCCACCGACAATGCTGGTAATTTTAATTTTGCCATCAGGGCGAAGTTAATCCAGCGCTGCGTCCAGTACGTTGTCTGCATTTACACTCGAACGCTGCAGAACAAATTGCAGGTTAGGTTACCTTCAGCTTTGTCGTTCTATTGACTCACCTTACAACGGAGCAGTGCCACTTGTGACTTGTCCATCACTGGCTCTGTTTACAGCAAGTCGCTCGATCTTTGATTTTTCTGCTTTGATGCTCTGACTTGGCTGTTATCTCTGTAACCCCGTAGTTGGCACTATAATTACCAAACAGTCCCTTTCACCTCCAGTGCTTGCGCACTACACCATTTTAGCAACTTTGCATGAGTTTCGTGGTTTCGGGGCCGATTCTTAGGGCAAACGGATTTTTCAGCGCGTGCGGGTACGGGACGCTGGTGGACGTGGTGCCGATGAAGGCGCGCGTGGGTCGGTGAGCCCGGTGCTGTTCAAGGACGGCGAGGGCTGCGGCGCGTGCTACAAGGTCAAGTGCCTCGACCACACCGCTCGCGCCGCGCCGTCACGGTCATCGTCACGGACGAGTGCCCCGGCGGGCTCTGCGCGTTCGGCCGCACGCACTTCGACCTCAGCGGCGCCGCATTCAGCAGGATGGCGGTCGCCGGCGGCGGCGGGCACCTGCGCGACCGAGGGAGATCTCCGTGGTGTACAGAAGGTAAGTCTTCAGTGGTACATTGTTGCTACTGCTACAACTTGCTCTGGTTAGTTCAGTAGTTAAATCAACTTGTGCACGCGTGTAGCAGTGGACAAGTAGACCAGTAGAGTAGAGACAAGCACAAAAGCTTCCTCACTCTCCGCCTCGTGATGCTACTGAAATGGTTAAATGGTCACTGGACCCTGTCAAAGCATTGCTAGTACCGTGATTCTCCCGTCGTATCTTCAAGCACAGAAGGAATTAAATTGTCCAGGGTTAAATGGGCTTGCAGCCCAGCTGTCTTGGATCTGCCTGCCGCTGAGTTACACATGCCTCTGCGTGATGTAACTCGGTCAGAGCTGCAGATATGTAGCTAGTAGCATAACTAGCATTCAATCTCTTGCCAAGATTCCCTGTTCAATTGTTCTCCGTTCATCAGTGATTAGTCTGGCTGACCATAGAAAGCTGTCGTCTATCTATGTAACTCACTGCTGCTGCATACGTACTGTAAGAGAGTGTACTGAAGTTACGACTGGGAATATCGATTAATTTAGTTAACCTTGGGATTTGGTGTTTCTTTCCTTTGGGAAACTGATCGGTGCAGTGTTCGTATGTACCAGGACGGCGTGCACGGGGGCAAGAACATAGCCTTCCGTGTGAACGAGGGCTCGACGAACTTCTGGCTCTCGCTGCTCGTCGCGTTCGAGGACGGCCAGGGCGACGTTGGATCCATGCAGATAAAGCAGGTAGCAAATGCTTCTTCAGATCTTAGCAAGCTTCTTTACATTTCTGCATCGCTTTTTTCCCTTAGCTAGTGAACACATAGCAGAGGGAATGAGGGAAAACGGGTTATCTTTTGCCTTTATCTGCCTTTGTGCTAGGAACATGTTTTGGGTTACATGGGAAAATGCTTTGTGGGGCAAGAGGCCACAAACTATTTCCCTTTGCGAAGATGTGTGCATGTGATTTCTTCGTCCTCTTTTTCTTTAGAGGGCCGCATGTGAGAACTGTTTAATTCCTTGTTTGCTTTTACCCTCAGGCCTCTGCTGACTAGCATTTCAGTTTGCCACTGTTGTTACTTAGGCCTCTATGCTGTCCTTTCTAGATCAATCTGAAGTTCTAGAAAAACTCATTTCCACATCAAACCAGCATCTCACAAGAAAAGAAACCAAAAGGTTTTAACTATCCTAAATATATTATTCTCTTAGCCAAATGATTCCCATTTGGAATTAATGTGTAAAATATCCAGACTCTAGTTCCCATTCAATTCAGCTTTTTCCTGCTTTTGGTTGTAATGGCACAGTAACAGTTGTTATCTTTTTACAAGACATTTGATTAAAAATGATGAAAATGAAAACATCGATATATCTCCACGGTTAATGCAAAGAAAAAAAGAAAAATGGCGTATTAAAAAGCCAACGTATTCAAAATGGCTTTTAGCTCAAAACTGTTTGAATGGGCCTAAGTGCACGTCACTCGGGTCTCCTTCCGTCTCGCACACGCACCGCCCCTGCTTTTGCACCTGTTAATGTTTTCACGGTTGTTAATTCTGACCCCCATCCTGAACTCCGCGGCACGCTCGCGGGTTGCGGCCTTGTCCAAAGATTCCGGGATCCCATACGACGGTGCTGCTTTGCTCTGTGCTGCGTTGTGAAGTTCGTTTCAGGCGCTGCATATTACAGTAACAGTGCTTAGCTCGAGCTGTTCTGTTCTGTACTGTACATGTAAACCCCAATGCTTACTCCACTCTGACATGCCGCGTGCAGGCGAACTCGGTGCAGTGGCTGGACATGAAGCACGTGTGGGGGCCACGTGGTGCCTCGTGCAGGCCCGCTCGTCGGGCCCTTCCGTGAGGCTCACGACGCTGTCCGCCCAGGCGCTCACGGCCCGGGATCATCCCCAGGAACTGGACGCCCAAGGCCACCTACACCTCCTGCCTCAACTTCGAGGTGTCTCTGATGACACCGGCAGGTGGGGCCCGCTTTATCGGCCCGGCATGGAACTGCCAGGCCCGCAAAGGCAGGCCACAATGCAGGCATCCTATTGGTAATTGGATGGATGGAATAGATTGTCTTCTGTATGCAGCTTGATCTGATCATTTCATGTGTTTTAGAGCTAGTAGCCGAGCTGGCCTGAGTAGCCGCCCTCTCCAAAGGAGAGAGCGCTTGCCGGAGGCTGGAATCCGATGTGGAAGCTGATTGGACCGAGGGTTTTGTATCCTCTTGGCCTCTGCTTCACTCCTGTGCTGTTCTTTTCTGTTTGTTTGTTTGTTTGTCTGCTTGCATGGTTGAAGCGCAGGGTTCGTGACAACGTGTCTTGCTTCTTGATTGATCTCAGGGTCTGTACTTTTCGATTTTGAAATCGATTTTTAGTTTTGATATAGTATCTAATTTTAAAGCAGTATTTTTTAAGACGGATCTATAAATTAATTGTAGTATCGTTGAAAGTTTAACATCCGTATCTCATCTAAAATTGCAAGTTCTCTATAATCTCTATCGTAAATGTCTAAAATTTAAAATTTTCACCAAAAGCATAAAAGAATAGGCCCTCAGATTGTGGTTGTTCACACGAGAAATGTATGACAGTGTGCTGTGTGGGCTACTGGGATCATTCTCCTTCATTGTGAATGCTGCGACCTCCATTTCTTCGTTCTCATGTCAGTCAGACAGTTTCTGGGGATGGTCTTCGTCAAGAAATTGTAGTTCTCAACGTGAGTAACCAGAACGTTGAAGTAGCGAATGCATTATGCATGAAGCTGGAAGGCGAGGAACAAGGAGAGGAGACATACCTAGGGGTGCTAATGGGTTAGATTCAAATGGGTTAAACAGAATGGACGGTGGATTCTTAATTGGGTTGGTTTTAGATAGGTGAAAACGGTTGGAAGAGCGAATGTGTTGGATTGGGTTGGGCTACCCATAAAGAGTTAGGTTAGTGAGGTGGGATGGGTTTAGAAATTTTAGGTTGAGATCGGGTTGTGAATAGGTTTAACCTATGGTATGACCTAATGAAGTTGTACTTGATTTTCCGTGGGCTTACACTACTATACTCGCTTATATCTTCCTATAAAAGTATGTGAGAGACACTTGTGCACCGTGTTCGCTATTTTGCATGAATAGCTCTATACACCGAATCATTTACAACAAACTTCAATCGATTTTGTAAAACTTTTGTAGTGTGAAGCGAGATTGAAATTCCAAATACCAAGTTTTACAAAATCTTCCTATAAAGCACGCTGGGTCCACGTGCGCTTAACCCCGCCAATTTAAATAGAGCGACTCCTTACACAGAATCATCTTCAATAAAATTTTAGTTGACTTCAAGAAACTTTTATGGTGTGAACGCAAGATTGAAATTCCAAATACTAAAGTTTTACGAAAACTTTCTATAAAAACATATAGGGCCCACGTGTGCGCCTAGCTCGCTAATTTGCAGTGGTAACTCCCCACACGAGAATCATTTACAATAAATTTTAATTGATTTCATAAAACTTTTGTAGTGTTAACACGAGTTGAAATTTTAAATACAAGTTTTATGAATGCTTCCTATAAAGCATGTGGGCCCACGTGTGTGTCTAGCTCGCTAATTTGCATATAGTAGCTCCCTTATACATAGAATCATGTCTAATAAATTTTAATTAATTTGAAAAACTTTTATAGTGTAAACACAAGGTTAAAATTCTAAATACTGAAGTTTAACGAAAACTTCTTATAAAGCATGTGGGGTCCACGTATGCGCCTAGCCTTTCCAATTTGCACAGAGTAGTTCCTCTATACGTAGAATCATTTGTAACATATTTGAATCGATTTCGTAAAGATTTTTATGGAGTGAACGTGATTTTGAAATTTCAAATATCAAAGTTTTACAAATAAGTGACAGGTTGATAAATGGGTTGGGAAGTGGGTTGAACCCATGGGTTCGTTGGATTGGGTTTAAGTGGAAGGTAGGTTGAGTTGGGTTGGGTTTAAGTAGAAGGTGGTTTGGATTAGGTGAGGTTGTGAAATTTTTTGTGGGTTGGATTAGAAGGAAAAGTTGGCTTTATCTCATAGAATTAGGTTGATTTTGGATTGATTTTAACTCATTAGCAGGTCTGACGTACCTTCTCTTCCTAGATCATGTAGTCGAAAATCTGTATAAACAAATGGCCGAGGTAAGAAAGCCTTGGTAGCAAGGGAAGCTGGTTAGAGTTATCTTATGACTAGACATTGTTGACTAGTAGTGAGTAGTGAGTCGCTGCCAACTATATTATTGATCGTCTCTAAAATAAACTATATGATTGATCGGATTGTCAAAGTTTGAGTCTCACTAAGTGCATGCTAGGCAGGCCTACCGCTAGGGCAAGAGGACGCCTAGGGCCCACGAAACTTGGGGCCCTAGCCCATGTATATTAATATGTATATATGCATTTTGTCGACAATTAGTACTTTCCATTTTGTAATGTACTAAGCCTAATATTGCTAACAAGTACTTTGTATTTTTGCACGCTTGTCTAATGGTTACTATATTGAACTTTACCTTTACAACGATATAAAATGTATTGGTATATAGTTATATTAGAATGAAGAGTCTTATTTTATCATGCCTAGGCCCCAAGATGAGAGAACGACCGATGCTAGGTGGGTTTATTTGTGAATTTTCCAGATTTGATCCAAGAATATCTTGGTTACTGAGTGAGCCTTAAATATCTTGTGATAACCAATTTCACTGTTCTAAAAAATGATCTACCTATCTATTATTATCTTACTAAAGCTCGAACAAACATAAAAGAAGTTGTATCGAATATACATCAATAAAGATTTAAAAACTAAAAACTTTACTATGAATGACCACTCCATAGCAAATCGCATGCAGCCTAGGCGTGACTTCAATCATGGTGTAAGGATCTTCCTACTTGGGGAAAAGCTTATTCGATTAGACGGGATTGGATTTTCCTCAATACCAAGTCACTCCAAAGCCGCAACAATTGACCACCGCCCTACATCACCCGAGAAGCTCAGTGCACGAAGTGCCAGCTCACCTGCCGACCTCTTCCCCGCCTCTCCCGAGTTGTGCCGAGCCTTCTCGCACCCTTCCACCATGGCTACACGTTGAGGCCCGAACGACATCCTCCCCTGTGCCGAATGCCTTTCGTGCCTATAAAAGCCCATGAGCTCCTCCCGAGTGATGCATTGGTATCTAATAAGCCACCCACACACCCCAATTGCTCCAACGACCGCCACATCGCCGCCGGCACCAAAATACCCAATGTAAGCCGCCCATTTCAATTCTTCTTATTCGAACCATTACATTTCAATTATCCTTGCCTGTAGCATCCTTATGTTCCTAGCAACACCACTGAAGCATCACCTTAAGTCCCCCAAGTCTCCTAGCTCACCGGCGCCTAGCGCCACCACCCGACCCAAAACCATCGCCATGGGAAGGCTTGCAAAACCATCCCTGACCCAAGACACCACTTCCTCAAGCTTTCCTTACCTCCAAAGATGCTCAAACACTAATGATCCTGTCCCTTAACACTAATGATTCTGTCCCGAAGCTCACCGTTGCCATTAAAAACCGTCACGAAGACACCTCGCCGCCGGCGAAGCTCCAGCTATCTCCGACCACGCGCAAGGCCAAAAATAGTACTCCCTTATTCCCAGGAGTCCATCCATATCCTCAAATTTCTCTGTGAAGCCCCAGATGATATTTTGACACTAAACCCAATACTGTCCATACCCGTAGCTATTCGCAGAAACATATATAACACCTATATACTTCTTTGACTGTCTCGAACTCATCTAGCCCAATCTCAACTCCGTTTAACCAAATCAAGCACCACCTAAATCCTGACCACCCAAACCTATTTTTTTTTATGTTTTTTGGTTATTTTATTGTATTTTGTTCCCAGCTTGCATTCCGCAAAGTAAGAACTCATTTGCATTCATTTTCTTATGTTAGTATTCAGACTCAGCGAGTTAGTCAATCGAAAAACTATAAGAGCAATTGAAGCAAGCTTGAAGCCTACGAGAAAAGACCAAAAATGTCGGAAAAGGAGGCAAGTCCTTATATTAATCTAGCATGAATCTAGCCATGATCATTGCCATTTGCCACAATTGATTCCAAGCAATCTGCACATCCAATGATAAAGAAATCGTTTTCAGGCACAAGTTCTCCACAACTTAATCTATATTAGCTAAGATTTGCATCATACAACCTTAATCAAATGATCCAGGTCATCCTAACTCAATCCATGACTCAAATATCAAAACCCTCAATTTTTGCCTAAAGCCAAACAAAGTGCGATCTTTATAAAATCACTTGATCATACCTCAAAACTTATAATGATTTATCACAACAGTATTATAGACCTTCTCACAAGATACTTTAGCCACCCAGTCCTAAAGAATAGATCAGATGAGAGAAGCAGTGGAGCCAGGGCGGAGCCACACCCTAGGCAGGGTAGACTTTAGTCCGAGGTGTGAAAAAATATCTAGTATATAGTCCGGGTAAATTCAGTCTAGGCTGAGTAACATTTTTATAGTCCAATCTAAATAGTCTAGATTATTTCACTACTAAACTCAGGACATAATCAAATCCTGAATTCGCGAGTAAGTGGAGCCATGCATTCAGAAGGCAAGAAGAGGATAGACATGGCAGAAAGTATCAAAGTACTATGGGTTTTGGTCGAATAGCGACGCCGCAGTACGTCTGTTCTGTATGGAATTGAAGTTACTACGTGCTGAAATGGCCCCAGAAAGTACATCAGCAGAAGAGTCCTGCTCGTCCAAGAAACGATCGTGGGGGCGGCCAAGGTAAAGCAGCCAATAATTGGAGGTGCAGACAGAATCGCAAAGCTTCCTTTTGACCCTCCAAATCCAGTGACCCTACAGGCTGTAGAATGCATGAATGATTGGAATGGGACGAGCTGAGCGCTCGTGCCATGGCATCGTCGTCTTGTATCAGCTGCTGGAAGGAGTACGTGTGTGATTTGAGTTGTCCTTCGCGAGCGTCTGTAGATGAAGTACAGCGCTTCCTTCCTTGCAGCCATGCACATAGCTTAATCATTCCGTCGTCAGGAATAAAGATATCGCACACGCAACACCGGCCGAGGAAAGGTCACCGTGTGACTTGGCAACAACCTGCTGCTAATTACAAACTATTATCGCCATAACAATACCACAATCTAATGAATCTATCGCTGTTCATCGTTAAGCCGTGCAACTTTCGGAAGACCATAATTGGGCAGCAAGTTTTTTTCTGCAGACACCGAGCTAGCAGGAGACAGAGGCTTGCTTGTACTAAGTCATTCTTCTGAACCGGTGATGGACTTGGTTAGTAAAATGCCCTAGGGAGAGCGCTCTACTCTAGCCATGGCGCACGCCTCCGCGTCATGCAATGGTTAGAACCCGAGGGAAACGTTTGTTGAATGGTAGCTATGGATTGCTTTAGCCTCACCAACTCCACGAGAGTGGCGCAGTTGCTAGCTAGCAGCTAGCTTACGTTAAGGAAAAGAACCAAGCAGTCCAATACGTGTCGTGAGCTGGCAATATTCCGCCATGTTGTTCTGCAACGGTGATGCCGATTTGCTCGTATTTTTTCTTGGCACGGTCGTGATCTCACTTGGCCATGGCAGGACAGGGCGGTGGTCCGGCCGGGGAGACGGTGCCCTCCCCTGCTTTGGCTCCTTGTCCTGCTTGGCGCCTACTGCGCACAGCTTCGCAATCTGACTCAGTGCATAGTAATTCTTAAGATTTTTGCTAGTCATGTTCCTTGACCACTGTATTAATATACATTTATCTTTTGTAATCTTCAAAGAGGTAGGATGAAAATTTCTCATCATACCATATTCATATATATAAACCCCCAAGAATAGTATGAGAAAGAGAGGATCTACTTATTTTACACACGAGCTCTCTCTCCTATCTCTAGCACTCTCTAGCTCTACCTCCTTCCATGTACTCCCTATTGTAACAAGGCTACAACAGTTGGCACCGTCCGTGGGGACTCACGCAAGAAGTTGCGCAAGGGAAGGCGCTGGAGAGGGCTACCATTGGAGCACTCGTGTCACGAGCACCCTAGATCACCCAGCTTCTGCTGGTTTTCAAAAAAAAGAATGATGCTACCGGCGGTGGTCTACCATGCTGGATGCTATCGGCGGCTTCCCCATCACACCAGCACAGGTGGGGTGGCGCTTCTCGTCATCGCCATCACGACACCAGCGAGTTGGCTTCCGTGCGTGATGTACACCGACTTCGACTGTCGGATGACCACTTCGTGATCGTGACTTCGCACGACTCATCCGACCTCCTCATGGTCATAGACGTTCTTCTGACATTTCGTGGTTGTAGATGCTTAAGGCTTCATCTACGACCGCGTCGTGGCCAGCTCTTCCCCGATAGCTACGACCTCCTTGTGGTCGAGACTTCATAGACGCCAGTCCGAAGCTTGGGAACGAAGCGTAGCGCTCCGAAGCCTTCGCACGCCGTCGACTTCGTCAACACCTATCGTACATTCGGTGATATCGTCTGACCCCTCAGGGTCGAACCTTTTCCGACGCTCGTCCGACCACCTTGTGATCGTGACTTCGTTGGCTCTCAATCGACTCCTCGTGGTCATGTCTTCGTCGACGCTTGCCTCCGCCAGACTCCGCTCGACATCCATCGAACTCCCGATCTTGACGACATCCATCGAATCGCTCGGCCTCGCTCGGTCTTTGCGGCCCGATCTTGACGGACGTCACCTCGACCACGCCGACGCTCTCCGCCGGACCGCCGACCCATCGCGGATGTCGCCTCCGCCGCCAGAATCGCTCGGCCTCTGCTCGGTCTTTGACGGACATCACACGATCCCCGTTGAACTTCGCTCGAACGTCACCTCCGGCAGACCCTGTGTGGCCACCACTGGCCTCCGCCGGCCTTCACGCCCTCTGGCCTCCGTCGGTCTTGGCTCCGCGCCTCCGCGGATGTCTCCTCCACCGGATTTCGCTTGGCCTCTATCGGACTCTGCCCGGTCTTCGACGAACTTCGCACGACCTCCGCAGGACTTCGCACGGTCTCTACCCATGATTTCGTGCGGTCTCCGCCGAGGACTTTGCACGGTCTCCACTGAGCTCCACACGGATGTAGTCTCTGACAAACTTTGCCCAGTCTTCGCAGGACTTAGCATGGTCTCCGCCGAGCTCCACGTGGATGTTGCCCTCGCTGGACTCCACTCGGTCTCCGACGGACTCCGCTCAATCTTTGATGGACTTCTCATGATCCCTGCCAAACTTCGCGTGGATGTCGCCTCCGCCAGACCTCACGTGGCCTCCGCCGGATCTCACGTTGCCTTCATCGGCCTTCACGTCCTCTGGCCTCTATCGGTCTTGGCTCCATGCCTCCGTGGATGTCGCCTCTGTTGGATTTCGCTCGACCTCCGTGAACATGGTTGTTGATTTCCATGGTGCGCAAGAGGGGTGTGAGGCGAAACCCTAGCGGGCATAATTGTGTTGGGATTGAACATTGTAAAGGCCTTGTCATGATTTTCTCTGCCGCACACCAAAGAAAGTGTGTTAATCACGTGGCAATATGAGATTATCATGTCTTGTGGGTAAAGTTGTGCAACCTTTGCAGAGTGTAAAACTATTCGAATAGCCGTGTCCCCTGTTATGGACAATGCTTGGTGATTTCACACAAGGGGTAGTGTTTTCATAAAAACTTGGTGGGTCCAGTTGGGAAGTGAATGGTTGATTCACTGGTGGTTCATTACGTGAATGGTAGTTCACTGGTGGTTCATTGGAGTAAATAGTCAGTTCACTTGTGGTTCTCTCAATTCTTTTGATTATTTACTTATTAACCATTTTCAAAGTTTGCTTTCAATCTATTTATTGTATTTACTTTAAATTATTGCTTTACGCAAATTAACCCTTCAGCCATCCTTTGGTAAACCTTACATACTATATTGCATTTTTTGTTACAAACGACTTGCTGAGTACTCTATGTATCATGGCTATATCCATATTTGCTCAATTGAGGAAGAAGGACCAGATCAGCAAGCGGTATTAGAAGGAGGATACTTTGACGACTTCGTGGATTAGGACTTCGCTCCCAAGTCGATTGCTTGTGGGCATATCGAGTGGCTACTACGTTTGTTTCTGTTTTTTCGCTGCAAATTTCTTAAGCCATTCAGGCTGTTATCTGTAAGCTTGGCCATACGGTCGTAACTCTGATAATTATTAATAATATTTGAGTCTTTTCTTAGTGAATTATGATATAGTCGATATTTTATCTTTGTTTATACTATGCACACTAACGTGATCCTGAACTGATGCAGAATGCACAGGAGAGTCTGGATTTGCATATTCGGGCCTCGTCAACTGTTCTGCATGATTAGTTTTTTTAGAAGGTTGATCTGCATGATTAGTTGCAGGACAGCTAATTGACTAGTACTATAAGTTAATTCCTGCCGGTTCGTAGGCCCGCATTGTGCAGGGCTCGGCAGGCTCGGCATGCAGTTAGAAATAAGAGTACTGATGCTGATACCAACAAGGGAACTACTGGCGGCACGACACAATAATGCCATCACTCAACCATTCCCTGCATGCCTTGCCAGGGCATGCACAACTGAAGCACCATTTTAATACCGAAGTCGCTGGTCAATCTCGAGCGTTGGTGCAGTTGATCGAGCATAGCTAAACTGAAAGTCCCTAAGAATTGAAGTCAATAGCCAGCATGCATCCATGAGACCAGGACACATACCCTCCTCACTGGACGACATGCTTTCCTGTTTCCTTCTGCATGATGGGAATTTAGAGGCAGCATGGGAATCCAGTAGTGTATCGGCTCCTTTGGAATAATCCGCGAGCCAATTAATTCCCATCTAACTGAAGCATATTCAGTACTGCACTAGAAGCCAGAATGTTTGACAAATCATTTTGTGCGTGTTTGACCTTTAAAAAAAGCAATGTGTTCATGTTTATGAATGATTCGTGAAGGTTTTAAGTAGGAAATAGCTTCTTACCTGCACTCTGATTGAAACACACGCACCTACACGGCAGCGGCAGGAGCAACATCTGTTCACCAAAAGAGATTGAAACGAATCAAATCGACCGAATTAATCCTCATCGGATGCCGAAGTGGCGGCCAAAGCTACGACGTAGTAGTACAGATCGTCGCATGATGTGCAGCCCCGAAAAGGAGCCACCGACAGTTGTGTTTCTTTCAAAATTTTCCTACCAAACTCTTTGTCCAGACTATCCCAGAGATATGATATAATTTAGACCGATCGCGCTGTCCTTGGCAAGCATATTTGTTATCACTTTCGCCACAAGTCTCGTTCTGGAAATGTAATTGTTGCATGTTTAAAATAAGGCGATAGATTCAGTAGTCCTGAAGATATAGATGTATTGTCGGTATTGGCGGATCATAGAAGTCCACGACCTCAGCCTTTAAATATGAAAATTGCCAGTTCCAAGCGGAATGAAAACGAAGTTTCGTGCCCCATTGGCTTCGAATGCCAATTTTCTGCAGTTCATTGTACCAACCACGAAATTAACAAAGGCTTCATCATTTGCTCGTGGAATGAACTTTCAGTAGCCCCTGCTTCCCAAAGGCAGTTCCTGTACTTCCCGGAAAGCCTCCCAAAATCGATTTTGGCTTCATTTGCCAACTCACACTGTTAACCTATACCGCGTTGATTAGTTGGATTTTTTACCGTCATAAGTTTGATTCGAAATGATCTGACCCTGGCAGGCAGACTAATTTGGGCTGAGAATTATGCCCTATTTTATAAATGCGCGCATGATAATTATTAAGATGTGTCATAGAAAGGGTTTCAACTTTAAAGAGAGTATTTTTATTGTATATTATACTGATAATAGAAAGATAGTAATAGAAATAAAATCTGACCATTGATTTGTGAGGGTATTATAGATTTTTGTTTTTTAAACTAATTTTTTTGTAGAGGGTATTTTGGACTTTCTCATATGAATATTTGTGTGTAAACCGCAGCTGCATCTTCATTCCTTGCGCCCCGCCGTCTCTCCATTGGATTGTTTCATTTATAATTTTACCTCTTTAGAAATTCAAATGTACAATCGTGTCAAAGTAATTTTGATGACAGATCTAATAATACCATTTTAAATAATGCGACGGATCTAAATGATGGAGGTTGTAAAATGTTGACTGCACTATTCGATAACGAAGAGAGCAGTTGTTGGCTAATACTGTAGTACTGCAAGATAAGTTGGTGGTAATTCTTATAGTCGTCGAAGGTTGTGAAGGCACCGCACAGACGCTTCTTCCCCAATCTCAGTGCCACCGTGTCGCGCTGCGGAAAAATGGCGACCGTCCTCGGTCTCACCCTGCCTGCATACCACCCAAACAATCGATCGGAAATCATCATCTCTGCACCCTGCTCAATGCTAGATCTTACTACTAGTAGTAGTTTTAGTTTTGCCGTTATAATTTGCGCGCGTAGCAATGCATGCAATATCGTATCTATGATTTGATTCCTCACCACAAGGCAGGCAAACAATGAGAGTTCATCTTCTTGTCTCCAGCGGCGGCATGAATGTTCAAGTTCTGCAGCAATGGAGGCGAGCACCGTGCTCATCTTCTTGTCTCCAGCGGCGGCTTCAATGCTCCTCGAGCTGGCCGGCCTCACCTCGCACGCCGACACAATGCCTGGATACTCAACTACTGTCTTCTAATTGTGTGAGATTGTTTCGTTTACAATTTTATCTCTTTAAAAATTCTACTGCTAGTAGTGTAGGTGGTAGTATAACCAAATCTTAACTAATCTGAATCATTGAATCACGAAGATTGAACAGCTTATATTCATTTTAAGGTACCGTAAAAGAACTCGAAAGAATGGTACATGCAATGAACACAAATACTACTCTTCTGTTGTTTAATTCGTGAACAAACTAATATTGTGTTTGATGTGTAATCTCGTGAAGATGACGGCCCAATGGACATAGAAAATAATTCTGGTACGAACATTGATCGTATGAAAATTGAAATTCTTTTCTGTTTAAGAGGACCTCAACTCAATTATGGTACCTTAATAATAAACTACAATAGAAGGGAGATATGTGCTTTTTCTTAACAAGCATATTTTTTATTTATCGGGAAACAAATGGGCGCTTGAATGATTTAGGATTGACTATTCGACATGAGTGATCTGGCAGCAACGGCTTATTACTGTTGCGGCGTTGCCTATGCACAATGTAGGGATAGAGTTTGATTAATTCTGTGACATTTTGACATGAACGTATGGACTAGCCTAGCACGTTAGTTAATAGTGATCACGGGAAGAAAAGTAATCAGGACAGGTTTATATATATATCCCCCATGGTCCAGAGGACCAAAAGAAAATTAGAGGCAATGCACATGTGACATGACTACTGTTATGTATTAAATAGAACAAATGGATTTATTAAATTAACATGGTACCAATGGAAGATATAGGGTTTGTTTGATATGGCTGTGATTTATAGTTTTTAGTTGAAATTTTTGAATTTTAACTGTTTGTGTCAGATATTATAGAGAGATATACTCGCTTCTGATTTTGGTTGATATAGATATTGGGCTTTTAATATATACTACAATTAACTTGTAGACACCGTTTTGAGAAAATTCTCTATTTGAAAGATAGGTACTGTAGTAAAAACTAAAAGCCACTTTTAAAAGCCGTTAAAGAACAAATCCATACTTTTGTGGGGTCGTGACTAGTATGCCTGCTTAATTGTATTATAGCTTATAAGCAAAAAAAAAAAATGCCGGCATTATTTTATCAAGTATGTCCCATAAAACTACTAGAATTATATATGATCCTATTGTTATCTCCGCATAGACAAAACAATGTCAACGAATTAATTACAGGTGAAAGTAACATCATGTTTGTGAACAAATACATACATCATGTTAAATTGTTAATGCATCTATGCTTCTTTATTTCATTTTCTTCTATGTTTGGGTTTGGAATGTCTGGGGCTGCTGGATATTAAGTAGGTGCGTGGCCTTCTTGTATAGTACTAAAGGAGTATGGCCCTGCTCAATATAGCTTAAGTTTATTGACTTAAGCTTATTTTTGCACTATTCATAATTTCGTTTTTTTCTGAATTTTTGACTTTTTTTTGAGCTTTTTTGTCGGTTCTTTTTTTCTCGTATTCGTTTGCGTTGTGCGTGATGGGCTAGCATATTTTTATATTTTAAATTTTTAAATTTAATTATGTCAAATAAGCCTCTCTCATTCTGATTTTTTTCACCATTACAGATGTTTCACCACTCAGATGTTTTCGACCATAAGCCTTGACTTTTTCAAACGAACCGATCACCACCTATATTACCACGTATTGTCAGATAAATTCACGAAAGATTTTGTCAGCTAAAGTACTCTTCCATTTTTGTTAAAAGGAACGCTACGTGTTAGCCAAACTAGGCTACATTCGTATTGATTTCTAAAATCTGTTTTTCTACAGTAAATAGCTTTTATATATTATCTAGCTTTTAAACAGAATGTCTTTTTAATATGGAGCCTATTAGTCGATTATAATATACACTGTAGTGATTTTATTTATATCCATAAAATTCACACGTAAGTTTCTCTCTATACGGCTCTCTATAAATCATTACTATTTATAAAGTAAAGTTAAAAACTCTCAGCAAAAATTAATAAGAACAAATCCTGTAATGCACGCTGCCACCTGCCACGCACTGCACAATTTCTTTAAAGAACACTTAAGTCTGAGCTGTTTTCCTTGAATTGCAAGCAAATAACAACCACCAAGTGGTTTTAAAAAGTTGCCCTTGGAAGGAAATTCCTCAAGGTTGTCCTCTTGTTAGCGCGGCGGCTTGTCGCCATTTGCTTGACTGCTTCCAAGTCCATGCACTTGCTATTTAATCCCCATCAGTAAATACTAAAATCGCCGCTGAAAGTGAGAACGCCCGCAGCCGCATATATTGAGGCTTATGATTTTTAATTGAATTTTTTAAATTTTAGTTATTTGTGATAGAGATTATAGAGAGAGATACTCGCTTGCGATTTTGGTTGATGCAGATATTGGGATTTGAACGTGTACTATAATTAACTTATAGATCTCGTCTTCAGAAAATACCTTATTTAAAAGTTAGGTATTGCAACAAAAATCAAAAGTCGCTTTTAGAAACCGTAAAAAACAGGAGCATATTATAAAAACTAGCATCCGCGATATCTCAAACCTAGCTTAAATTATGCGGAGTGAACGAATGGGGCAGCGTTGAAACCCTTCGAGATCTGGCAGCGTGTGGAGCAACGCAAGCATTATATGATGCTGCGCTCCTGTCGTTAGGTTTGGGAGGGCTAGCTCTGAGGTCTGAAAAATAACAAGAAGCATGCTCCTCGTGCGAGGCCTTGATATTGCCAGTATGTTCTCGCGTTGCTGTTAGTTGGTGCTTAAGAATATAAAAGCTGAGGCCCTTTCAGATATGCAAAACTTTGGCCGATCCTTCCACAAAGCTCAATATTCCGTGTACTATCTTGAAGAGGAAGCAGACCCCAAAGGGATTTGACTTGTAACAGGCCTATTTTTAGGAACAGAGTCGCCGTATATCCCGCAACAGCTCAAGAGTTCAATCACGAATAGAACAAGTATCATGACTGCTCATGAATATTTTTAAAAAATTAACTTAATTAAAATATGACATAACGATCAACTTTAGAAATTATAAGAGCATCTAAGCCTAAAAATTAACTTCAATTCAGAAGAACCAAACAAATTTTTTACAAAAACGCTTGAGTACAGTCGTAACCCTAACATGAAAACTTGAAACACATATTCTTCTTCTAGTACCTGTTCTGATGGAAATAAAGCAAGATTGAGTACAATCAACCGTACTCAACAAGTCACATGTGGAATTGCTATTTAACTACTTGCTAGGAGTCTCAAGAGATGGGGATAGAGTAGTTTTATTAAGGTATTTGTGGATGTAGTTTTATTTATAAATATTTTTTTAACATAAAACAACAAACTTTAACTTTTTAAGGGATATATGGTTGAAACAAGTTAATTACTAGATGGAAACATTATTAAAGCTACCCATGCCTTGTTATTGGAATCAGCCATGAAACACAGCTTTATTTACCAGAAGGACGGTGCATTCGAATACCATTTATTAATTTTGACTCTGCGGAGTTGTCCGGATTTACCCACAAGATTTTTCAATCTCTCAATGTCATGTAATAGACATGCAACAGTTAACATGCGACTGAATTGAGAAAACAATGTTTTTCACTGCTCTACTCTTTATATAGCCTCTATCCGGTATGGACTAGACCCACACATTATCGGCATTCTACTAGCCAACGCAGAAAGTGTGCAATCCAACTCCGTGCGATCCTATCGTTGTTAAGTATGGTTTTACCGTTTTTATACCACCCCTTTTTACGCGGGCCTTTCCACATTTGGAACGCCAACACTCTATAGATATTCAATTGATTTGAGTAGCTACTAGACCAGGTTTGACAAGTCAAAACTTGTGGTTGAGCGATAACTATGTTCTTTACTTAGCATAAGATTATAATTCTTACTTTTTTCTAATGATGCAGCCATCCACAGACCAATAACCCAGTGTGGTGAGCGATGAGGTTTTGGTGCAAACATTGCCTCTACCTCATGGGCTGTGGCTGTAGGAGCAGAGCCACTCAAAGCATCGATGAAGATGGGAGAAGGTTGCTATATTGAATCTGGAGAAGTAGAAGCACGCTCTTCAACCAACTCAAGAGTGACTAGAGGATGGATTGAGCCCTCATCCTTTATGTCAGAGTCATCATCGACGAAAATACCCTCTTTATCACCATATACCTGTGTACCTGCACCATCGGGTCTAGTTGTTCTCCGCCCAGGCTTGCCTGTATTGTTCTTTTTTGTATTGTAATGTATCTAAGGGCCGCACGTCCTGCTGTAAAACTTTGCTGATAAGCCGTTATCTTGTAATAAAATTGGCTTTTGATTTTTAGCATGTGTTGGCAATGGTGTACACTCAATTGTAATATCTCACAGCTGAACAATTCTGGACAGTTGCGAAAGATTCAGGACTCCTCTAGAAATAGAGGCGTTACATTACAACTGGATTTATCCTGAATGGCTTTTGGTTCCCTAATTTATTGAGCTGTTTAGAGTAAAAAAAAAGCTTTAAATTCAGCATTGCAGAAACGAAGGGATATATTATCTCGTAGAGTTTTTGATCGGACGAAACACCGGTTCCCCACAACGGAGAAACAATTGAAGACCTAATCTTTGTTTATTCCCGCGATAAGGCCAACAAACCCATCATTGGGTTCCTGCCTATAAAGTACCGCGCCCAGCTCTCACGCCAACGCAGACCGACACAACAGTGCAATCGCCGCCTCCTCCCAGAACAAATTTCACTTCCTTTCTTCCTGCCTCCTACGCTCAGGAGCTCTCGTCTGTCCTGCGCCTGAGGCGGCATTTATCTCTCCTCCATTGATGGGGTGCAAGACGTGCCAGAAGCCCAAGGTGCACTACCGGAAGGGCCTGTGGTCGCCGGAGGAGGACCAGAAGCTCCGCGACTACATCGTCCGCAACGGCTACGGCTGCTGGAGCGCCGTCCCCGTCAAGGCCGGTAAGAACCAAACCAAGCGATGCTGCATTCGCAATTCTCCAAAGAATTCAGGGGGAATTGAGCAGAGTTTTGTGTACTTGCATTGCACCGAGCTCTAATTCTTGCAGCAAGAAAGTTCTTGTCCAATTTTCCTCTACTGTCTCTGAAATGTATCTTGGTTTGTGGGAAGGGAAAAGATGGGAATTATTTTCAATTGTTGCTTAGCTTTCAGAGAACAATTGATGAAGCCCTTTAATTTCGCCTGCGTGTTTGGATTTAACAAATTTTTGTCGAATGTACCTTGGCCTGTGCGTTGAATTCTCTGTGACTATTTACCTCGCGTGCAGGACTGCAGCGGAACGGCAAGAGCTGCAGGCTGAGATGGATCAACTACCTGAGGCCGGGGCTGAAGCACGGTATGTTCTCCCGGGAGGAAGAGGAGACCGTTATGAGCCTTCACGCCACACTGGGCAACAAGTAAGCATCCGGCTTTTCACCTTTTCACCTCAACTTTAGAGCAAGGAGAATGCTGAAGAGTAACGCTACTTGATTAGCAGAACAGAAGTGATTGAATCAATCAGGGTAATTTTGCGCATTCTACCTGCTGCTTCTTACTGTACTTTGCTAGTGTCAGCTTGGTAGAGTCGTTAAGCTGGCAAATTCAGTTCCAGAGTAGGGAAAAAAAGGTCAAGTTAGCGAAAACAAAAGGAAATGCTGATGTTTGCCATGGAGACCGCTTTACGTGGTGGAGTAGATGCTGACATCTGCGTTCCATATCGAGGCACTCGATTCCTTCTTTTCCGAGTGCACAGTTGATGATCGTGAACAAGCATTTCGCTTTCATTAATTTTCTAGAAAGTACGATTGGTCACGCTGTTATCTTTTTAGACAAAAAAAAAAGAACAATGAAATAACCCAATGTCTGCTACCTTTTTTAAAAACCAAAGCCACCATTTTCTTTTTTGGAGAGGTGCTGTTTGTTGCACCTCGGTGCAAGTTAGCTAATTTTGCTCTATTCTTTACTTCCCGTTTCATACGCCAAAAATCGTAATACCGTCCTTCTGATATTAACTATTTGTACAATCATTTATAAATACGCGTGTACTACAGTCAACTATTCAGACCAATCATGGTTCACTTGCAAATTATGAAAACTGCTGCCTTGACAATCCGAGCGGCGAAGACATGTAGCACAACTAGGACAATAATAGATTCTTTATTGGACTGACTGT
This sequence comes from Bonia amplexicaulis, assembly GCA_036346245.1. Lineage (NCBI taxonomy): Eukaryota > Viridiplantae > Streptophyta > Magnoliopsida > Poales > Poaceae > Bonia > Bonia amplexicaulis. Next base: position 15,007,046 of record CM070746.1, read on the forward strand.
ACAATTTTGCGATTGCCCTGCCGACAAACAAAGCTCATGGAGCTGAGAGTTCAGAGTCCAACTCAGTGACTTGCACGTCTAACATGGTGAGCAAATTTGTTGCCGCAGGTGGTCTCAGATAGCGCGGCACCTGCCGGGCCGGACCGACAACGAGGTGAAGAACTACTGGAACTCTTACCTCAAGAAGCGTGTCGAGGGCGCGCAAGAACCGAACGCGGCAGACGCGCCACGATCCAAATCCACCGATTCCGACGTCAAACCCAGTGAAAACGGCCAAGAACGCATCGCCCGGCCGGCGAACTCCGACTCGTCCGAGCCGGTCGAGTCGTCGTCGGCCGACGACTCGAGCTGCCTCACCGATCCCGGCGCGGCCGCTGTCCGGCCGCACGCGCCCGTGCTCCCCAAGGTCATGTTCGCGGACTGGCTCGACATGGACTACGGCACCAGCCTGATGGCGCCGAGCCTGGGCGCTGGTGGTGCCTTCGACGCGAGCGGCCGCAGTCCGGCGCAGGGGTCGTCCGTGCAGGTTGACGGGCCGTGCGGCGCCGTGGTGGATTCCCTGCACGGGCTCGGCGACGGCGGCTTCTGCTGGGGGTTCGACGAGACGGCGGACCAGATGCAAATGCAGGGAGGAGCGGGAGGGTTTTGTGATCTGCTCTCCATGAGCGAGTTTCTTGGCATCAACTAAGCGGGAGTCGATCGTGAGATTGGGTGTTTCACAGTTCCTCGCGAAGTATTCGTTCGTAAGAGTTGTAAATCGTGTCGCGTATGTGCAATTAAACCTACTAGCGTGTAGCGTGGGGCACAAGGCCGTGTGTTCTTCGTAAGATTTGCAGCTCGCTCTGGTTCCGGAGGACGGTACAGCAAGAACAACAGAAATAGAGCGTCAGAAAGCAGAATTGCGTGGTTTCACTTCTCGTTTGAAGTTGAAGGTATGGTATTGGCCGTGCCCCAAGTAACTGGCTTGGCTATTCGTTTTTGGAGACCAATACTAATCGATTGTTAGTGCGCTCGTACCTGCATTAAGCGAGGAGATTCAAAACTAGCATAGCTGTACGTATTATTATGAATTGCTAAGTTTTTGTGCAACAGTGAGAGCTGGATTCAGAAAGAAAAATAAAAAACAGTGAAAGCTCGATAAGAGCCCTTCGCATGACTGCTCCTGCTTAACTTGTCCAACAGCTTTCACTCAATACTACTGAATCGTCATCTCAAAGAAGGAAAAAAAAACAGTGCACTTGTACCGTTGTACGATCGTGATGTTCTGATCGTTTCATGTTTTCATCGTGTTCAGCCTATTTGATCCCCCGTGGTAAGTTCATAATTCAGATCATTGGTCATATATGAGCCATAGGTTCGTAGCTCAGCTTTTTGCACCTGCTGCGAAACCTACTAGTCTTAAGTCATGTGGGAAATAATCCAACCCAATGTAAAACGTGTATTGCGCCAAAAGTTTGCTCCAGTGATTCAGTGAAGTAAACGGAAGACAATCCTACGAGGACTCGTCATCTTTAGGCCTGGCTTATTTCAGATTAAGTTTCTGACTTCTAACATATTTTTTATTACTTCTAAATTTTGTTTTTTTTTCTATTTTTTGAGCTTTTTTGTCGGTTCTTTTTTCGTATTTGTTTGCATTGTCCAAGATGGATTAACATGTTTTTCTATTTTTAATTTTTAAATTTAGTTACGTCAAATAAGCTACCATTAGCTATAATATAATTTTAATTATAAATCAGTTTATTTCAATCCAACCGAGCGGCACCCGGACCCTTTTTTATCTCATAGCATGACATAATGAATCAACTACCTTTTTGCATCGATACATGTTATGATTTGAAAAAGGTCCAAGAAAAAAAGTCCAAAGATGAGAGGGTTTCGTATAATTTAATTCCCGAGGATGCCGGTTGGCGATGCTAGCCCTCAAAGTGTTGAACATGCTTCACAGAGATGGTACTAAAATCTGCCCGGAAGCTGTGAAGGCACTAGGATGCAGTGATGGTGTGCAGTTTGCACTTCATTTGTTGGGAGGAATGACAACTCGACGGCTCATCTTTATGCTAAGCAAGCTTTCTGGATAGATATTAGACAATGATGCAATCGACTAAATCTTCTTGTTGAGTAATTGTGTAATTGTTGCTTGCACATTTGCAACCCTACTTCTAAATTCTGACAAACATTGGTTTTGGGGAAAAATTACCTCTATATTATCACCATTTTAGCTTGTAAGGTGAAGAGGCACCGAACTATTCATGTATTTAGCACTATAGCCTTTTTTCAATGTGGCACCTGAGCACCCATTTATGTAAAAATAGCCCCTCTCTAAGCTCGGATTATGCGGCAGTTGACACATTCACCTACCACACCTAGAGAGCTCGACAAGGACCGGATGGCATGGCAAGCAGGTGGGCTCACGATGCTACCGAGTTGCGGCTGCTAGGAGCTAGTCAGGCCATGCGAGCAGGCGAGCACGAGCAGGGGGCCGAGGGAGGCTCGGGGCCTAGGGCACTCGGTTGCAACACCAGCTCGACAGCGCCATACAATAAATTTAGGTTTTTTTAACTAGGTGAATATCCATACAAACTAGTTAAAAACTTGTGCTTTGATACGCATTAAGAAATCATATTATGCATACGCTATTTTGTTTGTGTGTGCATACAACTTTTTAGGAATGTGCAAGGGGGTTCGGAAGGGCAGATGAACCACTGTCACAAATTCACTATGTTAAGTAGTAGAGATACATTGTTGCAAACAGTTATCATAATGGATCATGTGTGGGCCGATAAAGCACTTCGCAATGAATGTGATACAATACAAGTGGCAACATGCACGAACCATCAACCCCAAATACAATTAAGATACATGTGTGTCTTTTGGAAAGTCATGGTTTCAGTCAATCGTCATACATATTTGGATTCATTGGTGCATTTCCCTTCTCTTCTTTGTAGGTTTTAGACCTCACGACCCGGACCTAATACTCGGCTTCTACAATTTGTGTAGGCTTGTCTCAGTCAAAAATAACTTATCATTTAGCGTGGGCTTCGGGGACCACCGGCGCCTCACCATGTCCTTTTTGTTGTCATTCGGGGTGTAAAGTTTTCAGTGTGTGAATCTCTTCGACGCCACTGGGTAGTTGAGCACGTATATTTTGCTCGATGAATATCATGTTGTACAGATCAGGGCTGTTAATAGATTGGGAAAGTAGCAACGCTCCGTGATCTGTCAGCATGGACAGAGGGCTCACATGCTATCCACTCACTGTGAAAAGTTAGTATGTGTTGTTCACTCGCTGCGAAAAACTAGTATGTGTTGTTAAATCATTAGGAAAAACTTGTGTGTGTTGTGGACTCGTTGTGAAAAGCTATTATGTGTTGTCAAGTCGCTGTGAAAAGCTAGTACATGTTGTCCACTTGCTGTAAAAAGCTAGTATGTGTTATCCACTCACTGCGAAAAGTTGGTATGTGATGTCAACTCGCTGTGAAAAGCTGGTACGTGCTTCCATTCACTGCGAAAATCTGATATGTGTTATCGAATCACTGGAAAAGCTGGTGTGTGTCGTGGACTCACTTCAAAAAATTGGTATGTGTTGTCAACTAGCTGCAAAAAGTTGGTACGTGTTGTCGAGAAAGGATTCTAAGAACCAGATGAATAAGAAAAATAAAAATAAACCATAAAACCTAAGATGCCCACACAACATTTATAATATTTTGGTTAAGTTACACATGATAGCTAGTATTTGGCACTTAGGCCGTGCTCACCCATGTGGATACAACGTATTACACATTTCACGTCTACTGCTTAGTACAATAGTTGGTGCTTGCAAACAAAAACCTACCCTAGCAAGCACTACGAGTTGACCTAATTCATAGGTTGGGATACTCCTCTGTGAGGCTGTGGCCACAACAGATGGTACAATCACCGCATGAACCGGGAGCGAGGCGGGAGCGGCTGCGGTCTCGACTGGTATCTTCAATGTTGATGATAATCGACAGGCTAGGGCATCGTACACTCTTTTTCGTGTGGTGATCCTTAGGCACAGTCCTCCGGTGAGTGGTCGAGTTAGAGCGAGTTGGTAGGGATGATGGGGTGCAGTAGGTGTTGGAACATAGACCGCTACTGCAATCCGATGAGCTCGGCGACTGCGGCAGCCCTCTCACACTCCACTGTAGCCAGAGTCTTCTCACACTTGATGAGCTTAGCGCGGAGAGTCTCAGCGTGACTATAGTTGGCGGAAGTCCAAGATCTTCTCCAGAGCCTCAGTGTAGGTGACTCCCATAACTCGGATAAGCTAGACCTGGTAGGTCAAGAGTGAGTCGTCCTTGGTGGCAGTGACGAAGGTCTCGTCGTAGCGTCCTCTTCCCGAAGGGATGGATAGTAGCGAAACAGAGAAGTCAGCATGGTAGCCTCATGGATCTCGCATAGGCAAGTAGAAACCAAGCGGGCAACGTCCTGAAGGACGTCGATGGAAGTGCTCCTCAGGTGCTCGGTGCGGGAGGTGTATTAGCCTTCCTTTGTGTAGAGGAAGACTTCCATTATCCAGGCCTCTTTGTCTCCTTCCTGGGTCTTTCATCCCCGAAAGATTGGATGGTGGCAGTAACCCAAGTATTGCATTAGTTTGCGCAGTATGTCAGCAAACTCTCCTTCATCCTTTTCCATGGGTGAAGTAGTCCCATGTGCCAAAGTCGGTCGATCGACCAACTACAGTTGAATAAGAGGGTATTAGTAACTATACATACATATATATATATATATATATATATATATATATATATATAGGAAGCCTCTTTTCTACACTCGGGTGTAATTACACCCTATATCGTATCTCGCAATGTAGGGAGTATCTCGTGTAACGGAGGGTATGTACGTGTAGTATACAAGTATTTAAGACCATCTAGGTGGTATGAACACTTTTCGAAGTGGTATGTATATTTTTCGACATACTCTTTTTATGCGGCATATATAAGGGTATTTCTGAAATCGCTAGAAACTATGAACTCCTTTACAAGTTTTTCATGTGGTTCACATTGGAGTATCTTATAATTAGTATACAAATGTACCTAAAGTGATAAAGGAGTATTTCAAGTTTGTTTAGGTGGTATATTAGAGGTGGGTGTAATTACACCGGTGTAAAAGGTATTTTCCTACACACACACACACACACACACACACACACACACACACACACACACACACACACACACACACACACACACACACACACACACACACACACACACACACATATATATATATATATATATATATATATATATATATATAATTACACGGTGTAAAGGTATTTTCCTATACACACACACACACACACATATATATATAAATAAATATAAAGAAGGGAGGTGAGCCAATAACTAAGAGTGGTAAGTAGAATCACTAGTACGCTATACTTTTTGTGAAACTTTTATTTTTAGTTTTTAAAAATAAGATCGGGTCCTTGGATAACGCTCATTCGCAATCGCACGAGAATGGTAAATAGATATGCGGACATATATATATATATATATATATATATATAATCTATTTTTCCGCCCATATTTTTGCAGCTATTTACAATAAATAAACATGGCTAATTACATAAACACATTCATCAATTAAACATGGCTACCTAGTGCATTTTACATTACAAAACTGCAGTTACACGAATAAAACATTAATGATATATTAAGCATGTTGCTTACACATATAATGCTTCCAACTTACGAATAATCATAAATCACAGCTAAACCACCTTGAAATTATATTATAAACTCATTTATCAATCTCTTTTTTCTTCCACTCCCTCGCTCGGTAGGAAACAAACCGAGCACACTTGATTGAGAAGGCGGTAGAGGCCTCCCATTTTATGCACGCGGAATGTGTTCGCGATGACATTCTCACGCGGCGTGAACAACAACACAATTAACAGGCGAATCAAACGAGAATCTAACGTCGCGTTGTCGCCCACATGATTCCCTCCACGCCTGCAACCAAACCAACCAACAAAACCGACCTCTACTCGCGTGCACCCGCATGCCACGGCGGTGCCGAAATGCGGCTGTTCGCGGCATCTACCGGCGGCGGTGGCTCGGCAACATCGTGGGCCCGCCTACCTGTCGCGTCTCGCCTTGGCACCGCCACGTTCGTTCGCTGCCGAGCCATCCAATCCTATTGAGCTCCCGGTGCGGCGGTGACACGTGTCGTCTGCGCGCTTTACGAGTTTGGGAAGGATGTCATTTTTTAAAAAAACGGGTATTCGAAAGCCAAAATTTAAAAAAATTACTACAAATGACAAATTAGTGAATAGTCCAACAAGCACGAGGTGGACAAGCAAGAGTGCACAACCAAGAGGTGGGTTCTGTTGGGCTGTGGCTTATGGCTGAACTTTTTAATTCTGTGTTGTTCACGAAAGACAGTACGTAGAGAAAAATATTCGCATATGACTTTGACCGGTACAGCTAAACTCGGTATACTTTATACTATAATTTATGTGTAGACCCCATCTTAAAAAAGCAAATCGTTTAACAGTTGATTACTTTAGCCCGTATAGGTATAAGCCGGCTGAAAGTACTCCTCTGAACGCACGCAAGAGCAAAAGCAAAATGCAGAAAAAACAGTAGTTCTTTTATACTTTCTACTTTAATAAGAATGATACTAATATTAAAACCCATGAAAGGGTGAGTGACTACTACTGTTCAGTTCTGTTTTAAAAAGGCAGTGACAAAAAAAAAAAAACCTGATCCGAGCGACCCAGGCAGAGGGGTCAGTCCCGTAATTTCCAGCTCCCAGTACCCACTTCGCCGTTGCCCTAGCTGGATCACTTCCGCGACGCTCCCAGCCTCCCCCTCCCCCACCCACAAACTCGCCAGGAAGGAGGGGAAAAGTTTAGAAACCGCCCCAAAAAATTCCCCAATTCGAGCGACCAGCGCCCCGTTTCCTCCCTTCAAATCCTAGCATCCGGCCGGATCTGTCCACCAGCACGAGCTCTCTTCGTTCTGTGCAACACTCTGTTCGATTTCGGATAAGATTTGAGCGCTCCTCGGAGCGATGGATCCGCGGGCGCGGTACCCTCCCGGCATCGGAAACGGTCGCGGCGGGAACCCTTACTACTACGGCCGTGGCCCGCCGCTGCAGCAGCAGCATCACCAGCAGCCGCCGCATGCGCAGGCGCACCATCAGCAGTACGTGCAGCGGCAGCAGCAATCCTCGCAGCACCACAACTACCAGCAGCATCAGCAGTGGCTTCGGCGGAACCAGATCGCTGGCGAGGGCGCGGGCGCCGCCGGAGCCAGCGACCACAAGGCGCCGCCTGCCGCCGACGGCATAGATTCGAGGTGAGAGGCGGGGGGAAGCTTGCCCTTTGTTTGGTATTGGTAGGAAAGGTTCGGTATTTATGTGATTTGTGCCGGGGGGATAGCTGGATTTTGGTTTGGTGCGAGGACGAAGCGTACCATTTTGGAGTGGATAAGGCTGTGAGTGTTTCTATGTTTGGGGTGGACTAGTGGTGCTGGATAGGGGAATTACAGAGTCTAAGCATGAGTTATGTGGATAGCGAGCTTAGCCGCATTCCTCTGTGCATACTTTATTGCTTCAAAATCCAAACATGTTAGCATTTGGCAAAACGATCCAGAAATTGCTTCTCATGAAGTAATTTTGTCAAAGTGACTGTTTTCAGATGACTGCTGAGCAACTGACGCAGCATGCCCTTGTGTAAATGTTGGAGAATATGTGTGGCTGTGGATGTGATTTGCTGCATAATATGATTCTTATGCTTTCCATTTCAGCTTTGCTGAAATATGAGGTAGGGTCACTGCATTGACTGAATTAGTGGTTGGAAGTACTTTATGAGATGCTAGGTAGTAATGGTTATTTTGTGGTCCGTGATGACCACCGCATTGAGGATTGATGCAGCCAATTAGTTTTATCGTTGCTAAGGATTGAGGTGGGATTGCTGCATTGTATGAATTCATAGTTGGAAATACCTTATTATGGTCTCATTTGAGATGCCTGTTATGTGGTCCATTGAATACGCCTGGATTTAATTATTCAGCAGGTTACTAGTCGGAGCTGTATGCAAAAATGGTTTCTCGAGTTGAGAACAACCACTTTTTAATTCACCTTCAAACATAGATGGTATACATTATAAATACAGTCAGAGATTAAGTATATCCTTTTGCAGTTCACAAGATTGGAAGGCCCAACTGAAGCTTCCGCCTCCAGATACGCGCTACAGGACAGAGGTAATGTGTAGATCTTTACATCCTTTTGTCATGTCAATGCTGGATACTAATGATTGCTATGAACTGGCAAACATGTTGTCATGATAATTGCCATCTATAAGCTCTCATTCTTGTAAAGATTTGGTGTGGGGCTTTATATTTTTGCATGAGCTATTGACGTCTTGTGTCACTAGGAAAAAAAATCATTTTAGTTGTCAGAAGTTTGGAGTTCACAATATCTTTTGATGTCCATCTTCGATGCAAACAGTCAGTTCTCAGTATTACAGGATTAAATATTCGGCATTGCTCCTAGAAAGAAAAATGCATGTGATGCTGATGGTGCTCTTTGATGTGGAATAGACAGGAAGCCAGTGCTATTTGGTCACTCTGGGGGCAGGCTATCTTATCCCACTTTGGTGTTCTATAATTTAGATTTGACACACAAAGGAAAATGATTTTACTAATAAACATAGTTGTTTGCTAAATCCTGCTTTAGATTTGAATCTCCCCATGTGGCATTTGAGTTCAGCAGATGATGTGATGTGTCAATACTAATGTAACACCATAATGTATACATCCGTCGTGCCAAAATTAGATCCCCTTTCAGAATGTTGAACTAGTTAGGATTCCTCTACTTTCTTTTCCAGAACACCTTGTTGGATGAGCTAAGTGTCAAATTTAGTTTATCTTGTTCCTCTGGCATTATTGTTTGTTGCATATGTTCCCAATCTCCTGCTAAGCTAGTGTCGTTTTTTCCCAAAAAAAAACTTTCGTACAGGATGTCACTGCAACCAAGGGAAATGAATTTGAAGACTATTTTCTGAAGCGTGAACTTCTTATGGGGATATATGAGAAAGGATTTGAAAGACCTTCTCCTATCCAAGAGGAAAGCATTCCTATTGCATTAACTGGTAGCGACATTCTTGCAAGAGCAAAAAACGGAACTGGCAAGACGGCTGCATTTTGTATACCTGCGCTTGAAAAGATTGATCAAGATAAAAATGCTATTCAAGGTTTCTTCTGGACTAGCACCTCTCTTCTCCTATGTGGAGTTCCTAAAACTATGCAATGATTGAAGAAATATATTTTTAGCATATTCGATGTGACCATTTAAAATAACATGTTTCATCTTTTATTCAGGTGTTATATTGGTCCCCACGAGGGAATTGGCTTTACAAACATCACAAGTCTGCAAGGAACTGGGAAACACTTGAATATTCAAGTAATGGTCACCACTGGAGGAACCAGCCTAAAGGATGATATTATCCGTCTTTATCAACCTGTTCATTTACTTGTTGGGACGCCTGGTCGTATTTTGGACCTTACAAAGAAAGGCATTAGCATTCTAAAGGACTGTTCAATGCTTATTATGGATGAGGTACCTCATTCTCAGCTTTGCCAGAGTGTGGAATTGCTTATGTCCTTAAGTAAATAAGCACTTTGTTTTCGAAGATCTTTTCTAAAGGACTTGTGTGGCACTGCGTTCTGCAAATGTGTCTTTTATTATCTGTGAACAAAACCAATATGGCATTAATGAAAAATAAAAAGGAAAAATATGTACTGTTTTTCAACACTTGATGAGATTTATTCACACTAAATGTATTTTTGGCAAATTCATTCCCCTTGTTAACTTTGTCAGTTTGTTGGGCCATGGGACACATTCTTTAATTTTCCATTCCAGCCTAACTGGATTAAGAAACTGTCTTTTAATGTCTGTTTATTCATATCCAAACAGGGAATATTCACACTTTTATTAAGCTAAGATGAACAAAAAGGGCAAAATCCAAACAGGGAATATTCACACTTTTTAAGTTCATTGTGTATTATATATATAATAACGCTCGTTACATAGAGGACAATTCAAAGGTTAAGTTTGAATTGGTGCGGTACATAGAGGACAATTCAAAGGTTAAGTTTGAATTGGTGCGGTACATAGAGGACAATTCAAAAGGTTAAGTTTGAATTGGTGCGGTACATAGAGGACAATTTCAAAAGGTTAAGTTTGAATTGGTGCGGTGTGGTGGTAGATTTGTCGATAAATAGTCATATATTCTTACAAGCAATATTGGCTTTTCTTGTAGGCGGACAAGCTTCTTTCTCCTGAGTTCCAACCTTCTGTGGAGCAGTTGATTCGGTACCTTCCATCGAATCGACAGATTTTGATGTTCTCTGCAACGTTTCCTGTGACTGTCAAGGAGTTCAAGGACAAATATCTGCCTAAACCTTATGTTATTAACCTTATGGACGAACTTACACTGAAGGGAATTACCCAGTTCTATGCTTTTGTTGAAGAAAGGCAGAAAGTCCATTGTCTTAACACTCTTTTTTCCAAGGTTTATTTTCATGAGCACCTTCAGTTTATAACTGTGTGTTTAGCCACATTTTGTGACCTTGATCATAATCTGTAATTAATTTATCCAATTTCCATTTCAATACAGCTGCAAATTAATCAATCAATAATATTCTGCAACTCTGTAAATCGTGTTGAGCTACTGGCGAAGAAGATCACTGAGCTCGGTTACTCTTGCTTCTACATCCATGCTAAAATGCTGCAAGATCATCGTAATAGGGTTTTCCATGATTTCCGTAATGGTGCATGCAGGAACCTAGTCTGCACAGGTATGAAACTTTTCTTTTTTAGGTGCTGCCTTTCTTTCCTTTTTGACCGAAGGACATTATTTTGTTGCTACTTAATTTTCTTCTGCACTCTGAGAACCTATACTGTACCTCTCTGGACTGTGGAACATTTTTTTATCTTACTACAATTAAAGTGTTTAGGCTGTTCAAGTCTTGCTTAGTTTTGCTTGCTTGTGGTCAGTAGGGCAGCAGGTTTCAAAGTGAAGAAAAAACGATGCATCAAATGTTATTAAAGGCTTTTTTGTTTGCTTATTTTATGGTATCAGTTTACAGAAATCTATGCTTTTTTTTGGTATTCCTTTTGGAGCTAGTTAGTGTGAAAGTTAGTACATGTAATTAGTTTTTGCTGTTCTGCGTGCTTTAGATATATAGCCTGTTTGGACCCGCTGTTGGTTAATATTATAAACTAGCTTACTAGATAAGCTCAAAGTCATTTGTGTAAACCTGTGCTTATAGACTCCTGATATAAGCCCAATTAGCCACCATGTATTTTCTCTGTAAAGAAGGGCTCTTAAACTCAAACGGTCATCTGGAGATAAAGCTTGGTGCTTGGTCCTAGCTCACTTTCATTTTGACATTAAGCTTAATTTAAGCCTGGCTTAACAGACCAGATGTTAGACTTGATTACACTTTCGATTGAGCAATTGCTACTCTCTCTCTCTCTCTCTCTCTCTCTTTACATTTGCTATGACCTTACTATGTTTACTGTAAAGTACATTAGTTCATGCATTTGCATTTAATGGATGGAGGAAAGGTATCCTCAATGTTGTAAATGAAATGCTCCTAGACCTTAAAATAGCATGTCATTTAGATATTAACAAAGTTCTAGCTCTTTTTTTTAATCTCCATTAAAGACTTCACTGTTCTTTGCATTGAGGATTCATTAATTGCAATGCTTTCCCTGCTGTTTTCTTTTAACTTAAATGTCCTAGTTGCTTAATACAGATTAACTAATGAATTGCTTTGGTTGTATCAATGAATGTCTTGCTGTCAACAACATATGAGGGCGACTGAAGATGTTATATAGTTTTTTTGACTTATTTTTTCTGTTTTAAGAAATCTGGATGGATCATTTGGTCTCTGGTTCTAACCTTTTTTCTTTCCCTTGCAGATCTTTTACAAGGGAATAGATATCAAGCTGTTAATGTTGTTATCAATTTTGATTTCCCAAGACTGCAGAAACATACCTCCACAGGGTATGCATTGAATGAATTGAGATTTGGATTTTGGTGTTCAGGCTATGGACTGTTCTACTAACGAAGCATTTAGTTGTTCACTGAATAATTCTCCACTGAAATGATTAAAGACCTTTCGACAAAAGGAAAATCAATACATCTAGCCTATGTTGGGACTGTCATCCTTGATGGCATTTTACTGCTTTGTTTTGACCACAGTGGTGTGTGTGTGTATTGATTCACATTGTTTTGCATGTACAATTTCATTGAAGCTTTTTTCTGCAGGTTGGTAGATCTGGGAGATTTGGCCACCTTGGTCTGGCTGTGAATCTGATCACCTATGAGGATCGTTTTAACTTGTATGCTATCTTTGTCGCCGCTGCTATAGCATTTTCTGTCTCCTGTTTTCTGCTATAATAGAATATTTTTATTGGGCACAGGTATCGAATTGAGCAGGAGCTTGGAACTGAGATAAAACCAATACCTCCTCAGATAGACCGGGCAATATATTGCCAATAGTGATCTGGCAGAGTGATCTTGTATGCCACTCTCTGGAAGTAATAAGACAACTTGTGTAAATATCAGCTCATCAGGTACCATTGCTCATTGTTTTGCATGTAGCGCATGTCTGTGGCCCATATGGGCTATCATTTTTTCTGTTCAAAAAAAAGAAAAAAATACAGTCATAGTGTCATACTGATCGTGGCTAGGGGTGTGAACGGATCGAGTATGAATCGAATAGTAGTCTTCCCACATTTATATTTGTATTACTTGTGTAAATATCAGCTCATCAGGCACCATTGCTCATTGTTTTGCATGTAGCTCATGTCTGTGGCCCATATGGGCTATCATTTTTTTCCGTTCAAAAAAGAAGAAAAAAATATAGTCATACTGATCGTGGCTAGGGGTGTCAACGGATCGAATACGAATCGAATAGTAGTCTTTCCACGTTCATATTCGTATTTTTTGAATGAATACGAATTCAAATATGCTCGAATACAAATTGAATATTATAACAAATGCTAATACGAATCGAATACCTATTCAATTCAGTCGGATCCGAATATCCTACAACATAATGCAATTTAACGAGCTGACTCATGTTTTATAGTAATATTTATGCGCCTTTCTCAGGTTTGTTATGTCGTGGCTGTTGATTTTCATCCAGCCATGGACCACTTCATATATGGACAGTGGTACATAGGATCTATGATCTGTCACATATTACTCCATAGTCCAAAATTTATTGGGGAAAACAGTAATGCATTAAAAAAACTGTGTAACTTGCATTTGTACTCGGTAAAAAACCTCTTCGTTAACAAAAAATTTATGTTTGCCCTTAAATTTATCAGAGTACTGGTGTGAATATCTCCTGATAAGTTGCGATACCGCTGTATCATACAAGATTACTTTTCTGAATAAGTATTTTTGTGGTATACTAATTACTTATTTTATAAACTAAACCTGATTGGTATCTGAATGGGATAGTGCCAGGCATTCATTTTACCAAGACTGACATATGCATATGTATGATGCGGAATTCATCATCGTGTTCTGTTTGCTGCAATTCTCACTCTAGCTGAGTGCTGCAGTTTGACTCACTTCTATATACGATGCAGGTTTCATTTCATGATCTCTTATGGCGTATCTTAACCCAAAGTTGTGTGGGGTGCTCAGTAACAGGTGACATTGTAGACAGCTCATCTGAATTCCAGTGGACCATGTGTGCGGGATATATGTGACTAAGCTCAAACTTCCATCGCTCTTAGACAGTAGTAATGTTGCTAAAAATGTGACTGTTCCCAGGCTGTTTGACCTAAATTCTTCAGACCCTTGTCATTCAACAATGTATCGGCTAGCTTTTTCTACAGGACATTTTAACCCTGGTACCTTCTGTGAGTTGTGACCTTGGCGCGAACCGATGGATCATTCCACCTGGGCCGTGCTGTCGCTGTGTGTTAGTGTCAACCTCTATATCTTGGATACTGTATTAGCATTTAATTTTGCAGTATTTTGTATTTATATGCATTCTGATGACACCTTGTAATGCCTAGATTGGATTGTACCAGGAGTATTTATTCGGATCAAGATATCGTTTCCTTTCTCTACGTGAGAATGTACCATGTGATGCTATGATTCTGCTCCTGCTTAACTTGTCCAACAGCTTTCACTCAATACTACTGAATCGTCATCTCAAAGAAGGAAAAAAACAGTGCACTTGTACCGTTGTACGATCGTGATGTTCTGATCGTTTCATGTTTTCATCGTGTTCAGCCTATTTGATCCCCCGTGGTAAGTTCATAATTCAGATCATTGGTCATATATGAGCCATAGGTTCGTAGCTCAGCTTTTGCACCTGCTGCGAAACCTACTAGTCTTAAGTCATGTGGGAAATAATCCAACCCAATGTAAAACGTGTATTGCGCCAAAAGTTTGCTCCAGTGATTCAGTGAAGTAAACGGAAGACAATCCTACGAGGACTCGTCATCTTTAGGCCTGGCTTATTTCAGATTAAGTTTCTGACTTCTAACATATTTTTTATTACTTCTAAATTTTGTTTTTTTTTCTATTTTTTGAGCTTTTTTGTCGGTTCTTTTTTCGTATTTGTTTGCATTGTCCAAGATGGATTAACATGTTTTTTCTATTTTTAATTTTTTTAAATTTAGTTACGTCAAATAAGCTACCATTAGCTATAATATAATTTTAATTATAAATCAGTTTATTTCAATCCAACCGAGCGGCACCCGGACCCTTTTTTATCTCATAGCATGACATAATGAATCAACTACCTTTTTGCATCGATACATGTTATGATTTGAAAAAGGTCCAAGAAAAAAAGTCCAAAGATGAGAGGGTTTCGTATAATTTAATTCCCGAGGATGCCGGTTGGCGATGCTAGCCCTCCAAAGTGTTGAACATGCTTCACAGAGATGGTACTAAAATCTGCCCGGAAGCTGTGAAGGCACTAGGATGCAGTGATGGTGTGCAGTTTGCACTTCATTTGTTGGGAGGAATGACAACTCGACGGCTCATCTTTATGCTAAGCAAGCTTTCTGGATAGATATTAGACAATGATGCAATCGACTAAATCTTCTTGTTGAGTAATTGTGTAATTGTTGCTTGCACATTTGCAACCCTACTTCTAAATTCTGACAAACATTGGTTTTGGGGAAAATTACCTCTATATTATCACCATTTTAGCTTGTAAGGTGAAGAGGCACCGAACTATTCATGTATTTAGCACTATAGCCTTTTTTCAATGTGGCACCTGAGCACCCATTTATGTAAAAATAGCCCCTCTCTAAGCTCGGATTATGCGGCAGTTGACACATTCACCTACCACACCTAGAGAGCTCGACAAGGACCGGATGGCATGGCAAGCAGGTGGGCTCACGATGCTACCGAGTTGCGGCTGCTAGGAGCTAGTCGAGCCATGCGGAAAGCGGCGAGCACGAGCAGGGGGCGAGGAGGCTCGGGGCCTAGGGCACTCGGTTGCAACACCAAATCGACAAACGCCATACAATAAATTTAGGTTTTTTAACTAGGTGAATATCCATACAAACTAGTTAAAACTTGTGCTTTGATACGCATTAAGAAATCATATTATGCATACGCTATTTTGTTTGTGTGTGCATACAACTTTTTAGGAATGTGCAAGGGGGTTCGGAAGGGCAGATGAACCACTGTCACAAATTCACTATGTTAAGTAGTAGAGATACATTGTTGCAAACAGTTATCATAATGGATCATGTGTGGGCCGATAAAGCACTTCGCAATGAATGTGATACAATACAAGTGGCAACATGCACGAACCATCAACCCCAAATACAATTAAGATACATGTGTGTCTTTTGGAAAGTCATGGTTTCAGTCAATCGTCATACATATTTGGATTCATTGGTGCATTTCCTTCTCTTCTTTGTAGGTTTTAGACCTCACGACCCGGACCTAATACTCGGCTTCTACAATTTGTGTAGGCTTGTCTCATCAAAATAACTTATCATTTAGCGTGGGCTTGGGGACCACCGCGCCCACCATGTCCTTTTGTTGTCATTCGGTGTAAAGTTTTCAGTGTGAATCTCTTCGACGCCTTGGGTAGTTGAGCACGATATTTTGCTCGATGAATATCATGTTGTACGATCATCGGTCATTAATAGATTGGGAAAGTAGCAACGCTCCGTGATCTGTCAGCATGGACAGAGGGCTCACATGCTATCCACTCACTGTGAAAAGTTAGTATGTGTTGTTCACTCCGCGAAAAACTAGTATGTGTTGTTAAATCATTAGGAAAAACTTGTGTGTGTTGTGGACTCGTTGTGAAAAGCTATTATGTGTTGTCAAGTCATTTGTGAAAAGCTAGTACATGTTGTCCACTTGTCGTAAAAAGCTAGTATGTGTTATCCACTCACTGCGAAAAGTTGGTATGTGATGTCAACTCGCTGTGAAAAGCTGGTACGTGCTTCCATTCACTGCGAAAATCTGATATGTGTTATCGAATCACTGGAAAAGCTGGTGTGTGTCGTGGACTCACTTCAAAAAATTGGTATGTGTTGTCAACTAGCTGCAAAAAGTTGGTACGTGTTGTCGAGAAAGGATTCTAAGAACCAGATGAATAAGAAAAATAAAAATAAACCATAAAACCTAAGATGCCCACACAACATTTATAATATTTTGGTTAAGTTACACATGATAGCTAGTATTTGGCACTTAGGCCGTGCTCACCCATGTGGATACAACGTATTACACATTTCACGCTCATCGCTTAGTACAATAGTTGGTGCTTGCAAACAAAAACCTACCCTAGCAAGCACTACGAGTTGACCTAATTCATAGGTTGGGATACTCCTCTGTGAGGCTGTGGCCACAACAGATGGTACAATCACCGCATGAACTGGAGCGAGAGCGGGAGCGACTGCGGTCTCGACTGGTATCTTCAATGTTGATGATAATCGACAGGCTAGGGCATCGTACACTCTTTTTCGTGTGGTGATCCTTAGGCACAGTCCTCCGGTGAGTGGTCGAGTTAGAGCAGAGTTGGTAGGGATGATGGGGTCTGGTAGGTGTTGGAACATAGACCGCTACTGCAATCCGATGAGCTCGGCGACTGCGGCAGCCCTCTCACACTCCACTGTAGCCAGAGTCTTCTCACACTTGATGAGCTTAGCGCGGAGAGTCTCAGCGTGACTATAGTTGGCGGAAGTCCAAGATCTTCTCCAGAGCCTCAGTGTAGGTGACTCCCATAACTCGGATAAGCTAGACCTGGTAGGTCAAGAGTGAGTCGTCCTTGGTGGCAGTGACGAAGGTCTCGTCGTAGCGTCCTCTTCCCGAAGGGATGGATAGTAGCGAAACAGAGAAGTCGCATGGTAGCCTCATGGATCTCGTGACAGGCAAGTAGAAACCAGCGGGCAACGCCCGAAGGACGTCGATGGAAGTGCTCCTCGTGTGCTCGGTGCGGGAGGTGTATTAGCCTTCCTTTGTGTAGAGGAAGACTTCCATTATCCAGCCTCTTTGTCTCCTTCCCGGTCTTTCATCCCCGAAAGATTGGATGGTGGCAGGAACCCAAGTATTGCATTAGTTTGCGCAGTATGTCAGCAAACTCTCCTTCATCCTTTTCCATGGGTGAAGTAGTCCCATGTGCCAAAGTCAGTCGATCTGACCAACTACAGTTGAATAAGAGGGTATTAGTAACTATACATACATATATATATATATATATATATATATATATATATATATAGGAAGCCTCTTTTCTACACTCGGTGTAATTACACCCTATATCGTATCTCGCAATGTAGGGAGTATCTCGTGTAACGGAGGGTATGTACGTGTAGTATACAAGTATTTAAGACCATCTAGGTGGTATGAACACTTTTTCAGAAGTGGTATGTATATTTTTTCGACATACTCTTTTTTATGCGCGTATATAAGGGTATTTACGAAATACGCTAGAAACTATGAACTCCTTTACAAGTTTTTCATGTGGTTCACATTGGAGTATCTTATAATTAGTATACAAATGTACCTAAAGTGATAAAGGAGTATTTCAAGTTTGTTTAGGTGGTATATTAGAGGTGGGTGTAATTACACCGGTGTAAAAGGTATTTTCCTATACACACACACACACACACACACACACACACACACACACACACACACACACACACACACACACACACACACACACACACACACACACACACACACACACACATATATATATATATATATATATATATATATATATATATATATACACCGGTGTAAAGGTATTTTCCTATACACACACACACACACACATATATATATAAATAAATATAAAGAAGGAGGTGAGCCAATAACTAAGAGTGGTAAGTAGAATCACTAGTACGCTATACTTTTTGTGAAACTTTTATTTTAGTTTTAAAAATAAGATCGGGTCCTTGGATAACGCTCATTCTCGCAATCGCACGAGAATGGTAAATAGATATGTGGACATATATATATATATATATATATATATATAATCTATTTTTCCGCCCATATTTTTGCAGCTATTTACAATAAATAAACATGGCTAATTACATAAACACATTCATCAATTAAACATGGCTACCTAGTGCATTTTACATTACAAAAGCTGCAGCATTACGAATAAAACATTAATGATATATTAAGCATGTTGCTTACACATATAATGCTTCCAACTTACGAATAATCATAAATCACAGCTAAACCACCTTGAAATTATATTATAAACTCATTTATCAATCTCTTTTTTCTTCCACTCCCTCGCTCGGTAGGAAACAAACCGAGCACACTTCGGTTGAGAAGGCAGGCCGAGGCCTCCCATTTTATGCACGCGGGAATGTGTTCGCGATGACATTCTCACGCGAGCGTGAACAACAACACAATTAACGGGCGAATCAAACGAGAATCTAACGTCGCGTTGTCGCCCACATGATTCCCTCCACGCCTGCAACCAAACCAACCAACAAAACCGACCTCTACTGCTCGCCCACATGCCCCGGCTACCGCCGAAGCTGCGGCTATTTCGCGAAGATTCACCGAGCGGTGGTGGCTCGGCAACATCGTGGGCCCGCCTACCTGTCGCGTCTCGCCTTGGCCTGCCACGTTCGTTCCGCCTGCCGAGCCATCCAATCCCTGCTGAGCTCCCCAGGTGCGGCAGGTGACACGTGTCGTCTGCCGCGCTTTCTGAGTTTGGGAAGGATGTCATTTTTTAAAAAAACGGGTATTCGAAAGCCAAAATTTAAAAAAATTACTACAAATGACAAATTAGTGAATAGTCCAACAAGCACGAGGTGGACAAGCAAGAGTGCACAACCAAGAGGTGGGTTCTATTGGGCTGTGGCTTATGGCTGAACTTTTTAATTCTGTGTTGTTCACGAAAGACAAGACGTAGAGAAAATATTCGATATGACTTTGACCGGTACAGCTAAACTCGGTATACTTTATACTATAATTTATGTGTAGACCCCATCTTAAAAAGCAAATCGTTTAACAGCTTGATTACTTTAGCCCGTATAGGTATAAGCCTACCGAAAGTACTCCTCTCGAACGCACGCAAGAGCAAAAGCAAAATGCAGAAAAACAGTAGTTCTTTATACTTTCTACTTTAATAAGAATGATACTAATATTAAAACCCATGAAAGGGTGAGTGACTACTACTGTTCAGTTCTGTTTAAAAAGGCAGTGACAAAAAAAAAAACCTGATCCGAGCGACCCAGGCAGAGGGTCAGTCCTGTAATTTCCAGCTCCCAGTACCCACTTCGCCGTTGCCCTAGCTGGATCACTTCCGCGACGCTCCCAGCCTCCCCCTTCCCCACCCACAAACTCGCCAGGAAGGAGGGGAAAAGTTTAGAAACCGCCCCAAAAAATTCCCCAATTCGAGCGACCAGCGCCCCGTTTCCTCCCTTCAAATCCTAGCATCCGGCCGGATCTGTCCACCAGCACGAGCTCTCTTCGTTCTGTGCAACACTCTGTTCGATTTCGGATAAGATTTGAGCGCTCCTCGGAGCGATGGATCCGCGGGCGCGGTACCCTCCCGGCATCGGAAACGGTCGCGGCGGGAACCCTTACTACTACGGCCGTGGCCCGCCGCTGCAGCAGCAGCATCACCAGCAGCCGCCGCATGCGCAGGCGCACCATCAGCAGTACGTGCAGCGGCAGCAGCAATCCTCGCAGCACCACAACTACCAGCAGCATCAGCAGTGGCTTCGGCGGAACCAGATCGCTGGCGAGGGCGCGGGCGCCGCCGGAGCCAGCGACCACAAGGCGCCGCCTGCCGCCGACGGCATAGATTCGAGGTGAGAGGCGGGGGGAAGCTTGCCCTTTGTTTGGTATTGGTAGGAAAGGTTCGGTATTTATGTGATTTGTGCCGGGGGGATAGCTGGATTTTGGTTTGGTGCGAGGGACGAAGCGTACCATTTTGGAGTGGATAAGGCTGTGAGTGTTTCTATGTTTGGGGTGGACTAGTGGTGCTGGATAGGGGAATTACAGAGTCTAAGCATGAGTTATGTGGATAGCGAGCTTAGCCGCATTCCTCTGTGCATACTTTATTGCTTCAAAATCCAAACATGTTAGCATTTGGCAAAACGATCCAGAAATTGCTTCTCATGAAGTAATTTTGTCAAAGTGACTGTTTTCAGATGACTGCTGAGCAACTGACGCAGCATGCCCTTGTGTAAATGTTGGAGAATATGTGTGGCTGTGGATGTGATTTGCTGCATAATATGATTCTTATGCTTTCCATTTCAGCTTTGCTGAAATATGAGGTAGGGTCACTGCATTGACTGAATTAGTGGTTGGAAGTACTTTATGAGATGCTAGGTAGTAATGGTTATTTTGTGGTCCGTGATGACCACCGCATTGAGGATTGATGCAGCCAATTAGTTTTATCGTTGCTAAGGATTGAGGTGGGATTGCTGCATTGTATGAATTCATAGTTGGAAATACCTTATTATGGTCTCATTTGAGATGCCTGTTATGTGGTCCATTGAATACGCCTGGATTTAATTATTCAGCAGGTTACTAGTCGGAGCTGTATGCAAAAATGGTTTCTCGAGTTGAGAACAACCACTTTTTAATTCACCTTCAAACATAGATGGTATACATTATAAATACAGTCAGAGATTAAGTATATCCTTTTGCAGTTCACAAGATTGGAAGGCCCAACTGAAGCTTCCGCCTCCAGATACGCGCTACAGGACAGAGGTAATGTGTAGATCTTTACATCCTTTTGTCATGTCAATGCTGGATACTAATGATTGCTATGAACTGGCAAACATGTTGTCATGATAATTGCCATCTATAAGCTCTCATTCTTGTAAAGATTTGGTGTGGGGCTTTATATTTTTGCATGAGCTATTGACGTCTTGTGTCACTAGGAAAAAATCATTTTAGTTGTCAGAAGTTTGAGTTCACAATATCTTTTGATGTCCATCTTCGATGCAAACAGTCAGTTCTCAGTATTACAGGATTAAATATTCGGCATTGCTCCTAGAAAGAAAAATGCATGTGATGCTGATGGTGCTCTTTGATGTGGAATAGACAGGAAGCCAGTGCTATTTGGTCACTCTGGGGGCAGGCTATCTTATCCCACTTTGGTGTTCTATAATTTAGATTTGACACACAAAGGAAAATGATTTTACTAATAAACATAGTTGTTTGCTAAATCCTGCTTTAGATTTGAATCTCCCCATGTGGCATTTGAGTTCAGCAGATGATGTGATGTGTCAATACTAATGTAACACCATAATGTATACATCCGTCGTGCCAAAATTAGATCCCTTTCAGAATGTTGAACTAGTTAGGATTCCTCTACTTTCTTTTCCAGAACACCTTGTTGGATGAGCTAAGTGTCAAATTTAGTTTATCTTGTTCCTCTGGCATTATTGTTTGTTGCATATGTTCCCAATCTCCTGCTAAGCTAGTGTCGTTTTTTTCCAAAAAAAAACTTTCGTACAGGATGTCACTGCAACCAAGGGAAATGAATTTGAAGACTATTTTCTGAAGCGTGAACTTCTTATGGGGATATATGAGAAAGGATTTGAAAGACCTTCTCCTATCCAAGAGGAAAGCATTCCTATTGCATTAACTGGTAGCGACATTCTTGCAAGAGCAAAAAACGGAACTGGCAAGACGGCTGCATTTTGTATACCTGCGCTTGAAAAGATTGATCAAGATAAAAATGCTATTCAAGGTTTCTTCTGGACTAGCACCTCTCTTCTCCTATGTGGAGTTCCTAAAACTATGCAATGATTGAAGAAATATATTTTTAGCATATTCGATGTGACCATTTAAAATAACATGTTTCATCTTTTATTCAGGTGTTATATTGGTCCCCACGAGGGAATTGGCTTTACAAACATCACAAGTCTGCAAGGAACTGGGGAAACACTTGAATATTCAAGTAATGGTCACCACTGGAGGAACCAGCCTAAAGGATGATATTATCCGTCTTTATCAACCTGTTCATTTACTTGTTGGGACGCCTGGTCGTATTTTGGACCTTACAAAGAAAGGCATTAGCATTCTAAAGGACTGTTCAATGCTTATTATGGATGAGGTACCTCATTCTCAGCTTTGCCGCAGTGTGGAATTGCTTATGTCCTTAAGTAAATAAGCACTTTGTTTTCCGAAGATCTTTTCTAAAGGACTTGTGTGGCACTGCGTTCTGCAAATGTGTCTTTTATTATCTGTGAACAAAACCAATATGGCATTAATGAAAAATAAAAAGAAAAAATATGTACTGTTTTTCAACACTTGATGAGATTTATTCACACTAAATGTATTTTTGGCAAATTCATTCCCCTTGTTAACTTTGTCAGTTTGTTGGGCCATGGGACACATTCTTTAATTTTCCATTCCAGCCTAACTGGATTAAGAAACTGTCTTTTAATGTCTGTTTATTCATATCCAAACAGGGAATATTCACACTTTTATTAAGCTAAGATGAACAAAAAGGGCAAAATCCAAACAGGGAATATTCACACTTTTTAAGTTCATTGTGTATTATATATATAATAACGCTCTCGTTACATAGAGGACAATTCCAAAAGGTTAAGTTTGAATTGGTGCGGTACATAGAGGACAATTCCAAAAGGTTAAGTTTGAATTGGTGCGGTACATAGAGGACAATTCCAAAAGGTTAAGTTTGAATTGGTGCGGTACATAGAGGACAATTTCAAAAGGTTAAGTTTGAATTGGTGCGGTGTGGTGGTAGATTTGTCGATAAATAGTCATATATTCTTACAAGCAATATTGGCTTTTCTTGTAGGCGGACAAGCTTCTTTCTCCTGAGTTCCAACCTTCTGTGGAGCAGTTGATTCGGTACCTTCCATCGAATCGACAGATTTTGATGTTCTCTGCAACGCTTCCTGTGACTGTCAAGGAGTTCAAGGACAAATATCTGCCTAAACCTTATGTTATTAACCTTATGGACGAACTTACACTGAAGGGAATTACCCAGTTCTATGCTTTTGTTGAAGAAAGGCAGAAAGTCCATTGTCTTAACACTCTTTTTTCCAAGGTTTATTTTCATGAGCACCTTCAGTTTATAACTGTGTGTTTAGCCACATTTTGTGACCTTGATCATAATCTGTAATTAATTTATCCAATTTCCATTTCAATACAGCTGCAAATTAATCAATCAATAATATTCTGCAACTCTGTAAATCGTGTTGAGCTACTGGCGAAGAAGATCACTGAGCTCGGTTACTCTTGCTTCTACATCCATGCTAAAATGCTGCAAGATCATCGTAATAGGGTTTTCCATGATTTCCGTAATGGTGCATGCAGGAACCTAGTCTGCACAGGTATGAAACTTTTCTTTTTTAGGTGCTGCCTTTCTTTCCTTTTTGACCGAAGGACATTATTTTGTTGCTACTTAATTTTCTTCTGCACTCTGAGAACCTATACTGTACCTCTCTGGACTGTGGAACATTTTTTTATCTTACTACAATTAAAGTGTTTAGGCTGTTCAAGTCTTGCTTAGTTTTGCTTGCTTGTGGTCAGTAGGGCAGCAGGTTTCAAAGTGAAGAAAGAAACGATGCATCAAATGTTATTAAAGGCTTTTTTGTTTGCTTATTTTATGGTATCAGTTTACAGAAATCTATGCTTTTTTTTGGTATTCCTTTTGGAGCTAGTTAGTGTGAAAGTTAGTACATGTAATTAGTTTTTGCTGTTCTGCGTGCTTTAGATATATAGCCTGTTTGGACCCGCTGTTGGTTAATATTATAAACTAGCTTACTAGATAAGCTCAAAGTCATTTGTGTAAACCTGTGCTTATAGACTCCTGATATAAGCCCAATTAGCCACCATGTATTTTCTCTGTAAAAGAAGGGGCTCTTAAACTCAAACGGTCATCTGGAGATAAAGCTTGGTGCTTGGTCCTAGCTCACTTTCATTTTGACATTAAGCTTAATTTAAGCCTGGCTTAACAGACCAGATGTTAGACTTGATTACACTTTCGATTGAGCAATTGCTACTCTCTCTCTCTCTCTCTCTCTCTCTCTTTACATTTGCTATGACCTTACTATGTTTACTGTAAAGTACATTAGTTCATGCATTTGCATTTAATGGATGGAGGAAAGGTATCCTCAATGTTGTAAATGAAATGCTCCTAGACCTTAAAATAGCATGTCATTTAGATATTAACAAAGTTCTAGCTCTTTTTTTTAATCTCCATTAAAGACTTCACTGTTCTTTGCATTGAGGATTCATTAATTGCAATGCTTTCCCTGCTGTTTTCTTTTAACTTAAATGTCCTAGTTGCTTAATACAGATTAACTAATGAATTGCTTTGGTTGTATCAATGAATGTCTTGCTGTCAACAACATATGAGGGCGACTGAAGATGTTATATAGTTTTTTTGACTTATTTTTTCTGTTTTAAGAAATCTGGATGGATCATTTGGTCTCTGGTTCTAACCTTTTTTTCTTTCCCCTTGCAGATCTTTTTACAAGGGGAATAGATATCCAAGCTGTTAATGTTGTTATCAATTTTGATTTCCCCAAGACTGCAGAAACATACCTCCACAGGGTATGCATTGAATGAATTGAGATTTGGATTTTGGTGTTCAGGCTATGGACTGTTCTACTAACGAAGCATTTAGTTGTTCACTGAATAATTCTCCACTGAAATGATTAAAGACCTTTCGACAAAAGGAAAATCAATACATCTAGCCTATGTTGGGACTGTCATCCTTGATGGCATTTTACTGCTTTGTTTTGACCACAGTGGTGTGTGTGTGTATTGATTCACATTGTTTTGCATGTACAATTTCATTGAAGCTTTTTTCTGCAGGTTGGTAGATCTGGGAGATTTGGCCACCTTGGTCTGGCTGTGAATCTGATCACCTATGAGGATCGTTTTAACTTGTATGCTATCTTTGTCGCCGCTGCTATAGCATTTTTCTGTCTCCTGTTTTTCTGCTATAATAGAATATTTTTATTGGGCACAGGTATCGAATTGAGCAGGAGCTTGGAACTGAGATAAAACCAATACCTCCTCAGATAGACCGGGCAATATATTGCCAATAGTGATCTGGCAGAGTGATCTTGTATGCCACTCTCTGGAAGTAATAAGACAACTTGTGTAAATATCAGCTCATCAGGTACCATTGCTCATTGTTTTGCATGTAGCGCATGTCTGTGGCCCATATGGGCTATCATTTTTTCTGTTCAAAAAAAAGAAAAAAATACAGTCATAGTGTCATACTGATCGTGGCTAGGGGTGTGAACGGATCGAGTATGAATCGAATAGTAGTCTTCCCACATTTATATTTGTATTACTTGTGTAAATATCAGCTCATCAGGCACCATTGCTCATTGTTTTGCATGTAGCTCATGTCTGTGGCCCATATGGGCTATCATTTTTTTCCGTTCAAAAAAGAAGAAAAAAATATAGTCATACTGATCGTGGCTAGGGGTGTCAACGGATCGAATACGAATCGAATAGTAGTCTTTCCACGCTCATATTCGTATTTTTGAATGAATACGAATTCAAATATGCTCGAATACAAATTGAATATTATAACAAATGCTAATACGAATCGAATACCTATTCAATTCAGTCGGATCCGAATATCCTACAACATAATGCAATTTAACGAGCTGACTCATGTTTTATAGTAATATTTATGCGCCTTTCTCAGGTTTGTTATGTCGTGGCTGTTGATTTTCATCCAGCCATGGACCACTTCATATATGGACAGTGGTACATAGGATCTCGCAGTCTGTCACATATTACTCCATAGTCCAAAATTTATTGGGGAAAACAGTAATGCATTAAAAAAACTGTGTAACTTGCATTTGTACTCGGTAAAAAACCTCTTCGTTAACAAAAAATTTATGTTTGCCCTTAAATTTATCAGAGTACTGGTGTGAATATCTCCTGATAAGTTGCGATACCGCTGTATCATACAAGATTACTTTTCTGAATAAGTATTTTTGTGGTATACTAATTACTTATTTTATAAACTAAACCTGATTGGTATCTGAATGGGATAGTGCCAGGCATTCATTTTACCAAGACTGACATATGCATATGTATGATGCGGAATTCATCATCGTGTTCTGTTTGCTGCAATTTTCACTCTAGCTGAGTGCTGCAGTTGACTCACTTCTATATACGATGCAGGTTTCATTTCATGATCTCTTATGGCGTATCTTAACCCAAAGTTGTGTGGGGTACTCAGTAACAGGTGACATTGTAGACAGCTCATCTGAATTCCAGTGGACCATGTGTGCTGGATATATGTGACTAAGCTCAAACTTCCATCGCTCTTAGACAGTAGTAATGTTGCTAAAAATGTGACTGTTCCCAGGCTGTTTGACCTAAATTCTTCAGACCCCTTGTCATTCAACAATGTATCGGCTAGCTTTTTCTACAGGACATTTTAACCCTGGTACCTTCTGTGAGTTGTGACCTTGGCGCGAACCGATGGATCATTCCACCTGGGCCGTGCTGTCGCTGTGTGTTAGTGTCAACCTCTATATCTTGGATACTGTATTAGCATTTAATTTTGCAGTATTTTGTATTTATATGCATTCTGATGACACCTTGTAATGCCTAGATTGGATTGTACCAGGAGTATTTATTCGGATCAAGATATCGTTTCCTTTCTCTACGTGAGAATGTACCATGTGATGCTATGATTCTAATTGCCTGTTCTTAAGCGGAGGCTATCTTCGGTGATCATATTTCAGAGTTTCTTTGTTCTCCATTAAGATGACTGCGCTACTAAGTTGCTAATATTTATGAACTGGAAGCATTTGCTAATGAGTTCAGGCACATATTTTTCCTAGTAGTTAACAAGTTAAACATTCCAGTTTTCCACGATCCCAATTTCAGAAGAGGAAGCGGTTCCCACTTCCCAGGGGAGGTATCAGGTTGATTTTGTGCCGAACCGAGTTCAGGTCTATGAATACCTTCTCTCCTTCAACCGCACTCATGAATTCTCGAATGTCTCAATGAAAGCACGCTAAGAATGGACGAGGCAATATGGTGCATTTGACTGACCGACTTGCATCTCATGCTCATCGGATTGCCGTCCATGAACTGGCACGACCCTCCTCCCATAGCGCCTTGGCCTGGTAATCTGGCATTGCCAAGAAGTAGCAGGGTTTTCCTGTTGCACCCATTGGTGACCCGTGCGATCAACTCTGGAGATTGGGCACAGCCGCACAGTAGAGGGGAGCCTGCATTCTCCTATGGAAACGTTGAAATCGGTTCCATCTTTTCGGTAACTTGCGGGTTATGGTTCACGATTTTCTTTAAATAAACACGCGAGACGGATATTTGGTATATTCACATAAATTAGACCCTGCTTAAAAGAGTTTTTTTTTGTGGCTTATAGCTGAAGAGTACTGTAGCTGGCTGAAAAATATTGTAGCTGATATTTGTTTATTTAGCAGAATTAAATTTTAAAAAATTAAAAAAATATGTTAGTCCATCACGTATAATACAAATAAATATGAGAAAAAAAAGAACCGGTAAAAAAACTGAAAAAACCAAAAATAAAAAAAAAACAAAATATATAAACAGTATAAAATAAATCAGAAGACACAAACTTAAGCCCAAACGAGCGGAGCCTGATATCACCGACGGCAGCGCAGCAGAACCCACCGTCTTCGAGTAAACTCCGCACCGTGGTAAAATAAAACCGGCGGCTTCGGAACACGCGTAACACACACGTTGCGTCGCAGATCCCGTACGTAGATCACGAAAAAACAGGACAGAGCTAGCGATCGACGAAGCAAAGCCGCAGACAAGACAAAAGGAAAACGCGGAAGGTCTCATCATGGTCCAGGCCCCAGAGCGCCCACGATTCCCTGTCCCGCTAAATCACCGTGCCGTGCTGCTGCTCCTTTGCCCTTTTAACCACGACGCCGCCCCCCTTGCCGCTGCCCCTCCACGGCACTGCGGCGGCAGCGTCAGCCGCGGCCTAGCACCTCGTCTTCTCGCCGCTCCACATTTATTTCGCCCTCTGCGACGCTTGCCCCCCACAGGCTTCTGCTGTCCTGCCAGTTTTACTCCCGTCCGCCTGCGCTAAAATCCGAGCCACGCCCGTGTGGTAGAGGCCGCCTTCATTTATGGCGGCCACCGTCCGCTTCACGTACGTACGCCTCCATTCGTCGGCCTTACTCAAGCTTATTAACTGCAGTCCCGCCCATCACTGACCCTGTGCGTTGGTGGTGTGGAGTTCATGTGCATGATCACCGGCTCTCTGTACGCCAGATCAACTGGAACTGCGATGAAACCAGTCGGCCATCCGAGTCTCGGGGGAACTGTTCATCCATATGATATTTTCCTTGTTTTGTGAGTGCGTTCCTTTGCCGTGAAAGGGGAAAGATTGAGTAAGGTAATGCCCGGTTTAGAACATGGATTTTTTTTATGCCCGCAGAATTCGGCTGTCCCTCGTTAAATTCCTATATTCCAAACAACCCAATGTACTAAAATAATTTATCTGTTCTTTCACAAAAGAGGATTGATTTCTCACGGTTTGATTTGCATCATATTTCATGTTTCCGCAAAAGTTCCAAGGATGACTTTGGCAAATTCCAAATTGGATAGATTTTTAGATAGGCTTCATTAGGTAACGGTGGCTTTTAGATGCGTCGAGATGGTAAGAACGTTGCCAATCATAGGCTCGAAGGAGGGTGGTGGGCAATAACGACCGATAGCTATAAGGACAGCACGGTCGACAATGGTGATGCCACTGAGGAAGGTGGTTAGTGATGCTAATCGGTAGAAGGCCATAGGAGAGGGAGAGGAGTAGCTAGAGAGGAAGGGGAATTTAGGTGGCATTTTGTTCGTCACAATATACTGTAACCTAGTTAATAAAGTATGACTATTTTATGCTAGTATTTTATTTGTTACAACATTTGTAACATACCACACTTTTTTAATCATGTGCTGTCTATCATATACCCACATTTTCACAGCCAACATTTGGCATACTTGTCGCTGGAAGCAATTCAATAAATTGAGAAAAAATTCCCCGGACGAAGCATGGCTTAACCAAGCATGCCCCGTTACAGATTGCAATCTTGTTTGCAAATTCATCGTCGACCCTGCACAGTGCAGTGCTCGAGTTAAAATGCCCTCCACCTTTCGTAGGCCGCTTGTACAATGTGCAACAGCAAACAACCGGTAGTCCCCTACGCATTGAATGGTTGAAGCCTCCAGCGTACTTGCAAGAAAGCGCCTCACCCCCATTAAATGCATGCCTCTGCCCGTCGACCACTTACTGATGACTTCCCGGCGCTCGCGTTTCGCCTCCCTCGCTGTTGCAGCAGGTGAAACTCGGGGGGCATT
Organism: Bonia amplexicaulis; assembly: GCA_036346245.1. Taxonomy (NCBI): domain Eukaryota; kingdom Viridiplantae; phylum Streptophyta; class Magnoliopsida; order Poales; family Poaceae; genus Bonia; species Bonia amplexicaulis. The sequence goes on from CM070746.1 coordinate 15,036,885, forward strand.
TATGGCCTCCTGTATCCTCCTCGGCTACTTATAAATGCATCTTGGCGTTGATGGCCACGTCCCATCGTACTCCGCTTGTTTGTGTCGCCGACCGCCCAAGTGTGGTGTTTCGAGGGGAGATCGATCTGCACGAGGCGGCCGGCCGGTCTGCGTGCGCGTTCGTGTGCTCGGTGGTGCGTGCGCCGGCCATGGGGAGGACTCCTTGCTGCGACAGCAAGGGGATCAAGAAAGGGCCGTGGACGCCGGAGGAGGACAAGCTCCTCGTCGACTACGTCCAGGCCAATGGCACCGGCAACTGGCGCCTTCTCCCTAAGCTCGCCGGTACGTGCGTGTCGACCGGAACCATGTGTTCTTTCGTTTTTCGCACTCGTTTGTTTATCTATCGATCTGTGCCTGTGCGTGCCCGCCGTTGGTGCGTGCGTGCAGGGCTGAACCGGTGCGGCAAGAGTTGCCGGCTGCGGTGGACGAACTACCTCCGGCCGGACATCAAGCGAGGGCCCTTCACCCCCGAGGAGCACAAGTCAATCCTCCAGCTCCACGCCATCGTCGGTAACAAGTAACTCCACTCATTAATTGCTCTCTTCTCTCGCTCGCTCGATATCTACAGATACACAGTACACATTAACGCAGCATATCTATGTACATGCGGCCAAAGTACCCTTCAGTTACTGCATGCTATCTTTGCGTATGTATTGAATGAACAATGATGTCATGTAACCATCTGCATTCATGGAACATAGATCCAAAAACGTCAGTCTCTTACGTAGTACGTGGGTGGATATTGGATTGATGTAGATATAGATGTGTGACGCCGCGCTTATGTTATTCTATCGTCGTGATCTCAGGTGGTCCATGATCGCGGCGCAGCTGCCCGGCCGGACGGACAACGAGATCAAGAACTACTGGAACACCAGCCTCAAGAAGCAGCTTCGCCAGGCGGCGCCCGCCGGCGAGCAGCCGGCTTTGGCCAGCCCAGGCGCAGCTTCCGGCTGCCCCGCCGCGCGTCACATGGCCCAGTGGGAGACCGCCCGCCTCGAGGCCGAGGCGCGCCTCTCCCTCCTCTCCACCTCCGCCGCAACCACCAGTGTCACCGCCTCGTCGTCCTCGTCCACCGTCGCGGTCGGCTCTGAGCACGGGGCGGAGGCACCGCCCGACATCTACCTGCGGCTCTGGAACTCCGAGGTTGGGGACTCCTTCCGCAAGGCCGTGGGCTCGGTGGTGCGCGAAGAGGCAGTGAGTGAAGAAGGGGCGCCGCCGCGGGCGTTGCCGCCGCCCGGGGATGACTCGTCTGCAGCGTCCATCGTGACCACGGCCGTGGCGGCGGACGAGTACCAGGTGTTCCTGGACCTAGCGGCCGAGGAGCTCGGGCTGTTCCACGGCCAGTACGGCGGGTTCTCGCTGTTCTCCCCGGCCGACATGCTTGCCGAGGCGTCCCTGTTCACCGCGTTCCAGTAACCTACTCTAGCTCATCGGAGACAAGAGTAGCTAACGTACGTACCGGCTACCGCAGTATGCATGCGTACGTGTACGTACATACGTATGTGCACAGGACAGGCGTGTGGATGCCTTGTTGCCGTGGCGTATGTACGTACGTGTACCGTGCAATGTAATGCGCGTCAGCGTACGTGTGACGACGGGGTTCTCTAGGGCAAGTGTTTTTTGTGACTGCTCTAGGAGACCAGGACAGGACATCTGGTGATGCGGTAGACTCGTGAAACTCCCTTTCGTTTATGTAAACAGACCAGCCTGTGTTTTGTTGATTGTATCAGTAATCGCCGCACTGCGTCCTGTGTGAGAAGTGAGATCGGATGGGTGTATGTATCTCGGTATTAATATTTGGGTGTGTTTAGACGTCATTCGGATATTTTTTTCTAATAATTATTTAGATTTAAAACCGTTAGATTAGAGATCTAATTGCCCCTTTTTTTAGAGGGGGAGATTTTTGGAGAGAGTGAGGGGAGAATTCATGGCCGTTGAATCTCTAATCCAACGGTCACAAATCTAGATATAGTTAGAAGAAAGTATTCGGGTGATATTTATCAACACCCTTAATATTTATGCTTGCTCCACGCTTCACCGTGCTTACTGCAAGATGTTGCCGTTGTCGTAACATTTGTGATTGCCGTGGTCGTAAGAGTGTCTGCCGTGATCGTAAGAGTGTCCGGACTCACTTGAAACTGTGCACGACCACTCAGGGGCAATGACTTCAACTACAAATGACCAAGTCCTTCGCAAACGCAAAATCCAAAGTAGATCAAATGTTAATTATTCATCATGTCTTAATCTACAACTATCCACATAGTCTAATACTCTAATAGTGTATGTATCTCAGTATCAATACTTATGTTTGCTCCACGCTTCACCGTGCTTACTGCAAGATGGCTAAGGTTTTATCTGCAGTGCAACACATGGCCGGCCATTTCCACCATACTGGACCAACCTACTGCAGTGTGTCGTAGGCAGGCACCGCACAAGGTCGGTCCGCGCAGTGCTAGGGACCGAGAAGCACACCATGCTACTATACGTATGCCGCGAGCATGGACCATCCACAGATTCGATTTGTCGGGAAGCGGCCTTTGCCTAGCTAGCTTGCCCGTCGATCGCGACGATGCCGTTGCTTTCTAGTGCTTTTGCATGCACCATGCCCGATTGTTCCTTGGGAATTTGATCGTTGTACGTGCCTATATATAAGCTCTCTACGTCTGTCCGTGATTTGACGTGGAGCTGGAAGCGTACAACAGAGACAGGGTATCATCTCCGGGTAAATTTGGGCGGTGTGCTGGTCCAATGTAGCTAGCATGCATATGCCGATGCATGCGCACGTATGATGTAGAGATGCCCGATGATTTAGGATCTGTGCCGTGAAGGAGTCTGTGACCGCGATGAGATCCCCCGATCTTGCCCTGCTATCTCCGTTTTTTCGTTGGGTTTTTCGCTTTTAGTTTCTTAATTTTAATTTTTTATCGTTTTAGTTTTTTTTCTATATTTCTTTGTATTTTTCGTGATGGACTAACTTATTTCTTATATTTTAGAATTTTTTAAATTTAATTACATAAAAAATTATCAGTAGATACAATATAAAATAAGCTAACTATAGTACTATATAGTGAAAAATAAAGCTATGAATCACAAAAAAAAAGACCAAGGAAGAATATGTATTTACTTTGCACTGAGGAAGGAGGTGTGGCGTACTGTGCGGAGCGTAACCAAAAGGGCTGATAGATTTGCTATCTATCAGCCCTAAATATTAGTCCTTCAGCATTCCGCATGCATGCGTCGCCGCGTCGATTAGATTTTCGCCGATCGAGCCGCTTAACCATAGATTTTGCTAGACTGCAACGGTGGTCGTCTGGCATGGTGAGGGGGGTGTCACCGATCGCGAGCTCATAGGCTTAGCACGGCGGTGTTGGCTGAGGCCTGAGGCGGTGATGATGAGTCAAGGTAAGTGGTGACGGGCAGCTTGCAACCGAGAGATCACGCTATCGAATTCTTGAAAACCTACAACAACATTATCTAACATGTAGCTCGTGAAACTTAAAACTATAGCTATCAGCGACAATATTTAAGGACATGTTTTTTTGTTTCAACTTATGATTTTTGAGCTGTTCGTAAGAGATAATACGGAATAACAGAAATTTACGTACGGTTTTTGTCGATATAAATAAAATTGTTATAATATATACTACAATTAACTTATAGACTCCGTTTTAAAAAGATATTTTATTTGCAAGCTAATTATTATAGAAAAACTAGAAAAATAGTTTTTACAAGCTGAAAAAAGAATATATCATCAGTCTCATACCAATTGGACTAGCCACCTGTTGGTTAGAAAAGAAGATAGCCAACGATCATCGTGCCGAGTACCTTTCGGAGGCCTCCAGCATTACCCCAACAGCAGTCAAAGAGATTGAACGGTAGGAAATCCAGTAACTTCTAAGAATAAATCAGTCGATTGATCGCCAGACATTTCCCGTTTTTCCCAAGAAAGTGTGGCAGAAAATAGTATCATCTGATAATCATCACTTATTCACTTTTACTTTTAACTTTAGGAAATGAAGGAAATCTGACGATGTCCACCGCCTTGTTTTCCGGAAGAATGGGCAAAACCAGCAGCGGATGGCTCTGTTTTGACTCGTTTCCACTCCGTAAATGCACTGGATGGGTAGTGGATAGCTGGGACCGGCACAACGCGGAGAGCAGCATTTATTGGCCTCCTCTGGCAGAAGGGAAAGAAAATTGCCAGCCTCTGCCTGTGGTTCATCGTCAGAAAAGAACACAGGGGCCATCAGCTCAGCTACCCGACCATCCTCTACGCCTAATGATTCTCCCACTCACACGCCTTAAATGCTGTGGCAGATCAATAGCTGAAATACTATAAGACTGTGGTCCGGTTTATATTGATTTTTACTCCTGATTTAGAAATTAATATAAATATCTAATTTTTCAAAGTAGCTTTTCTTTTTTCGTTTTCATCTTACTCTGAAGATAAATCAAATGTTATGAAATTATCACGTACCTTATTCCTTTCGTTCTTGTCTCACGCACACATCTATCGATCACTTCTTGCACCACTTGTCTCTCATTTTAAAAAGTACTTCTTTCAGTTACTATTATTTATTTTTAGCTAAAAATCATCAGTCAGCCAAAAAATATCAGTAAAAGTCAATACAAACGACCACGTTTCTCTGAGTCCACATAAATGCAACTGTTATTTTTCAAAAGAAGACGAAGAGGAAATGCTACGGTCGAGTTCACAGAAATGTTTCAGACTTTAGTGTGGTGCTCCAGCAAACACTATAGCCCAGAGCCAGTTTTTTTAGAGGAGCCCAGAGGAACAGATGTATGAGAAGCCTAGCTAAGTGTCAGCCCAAACTAGTAGTTTCATTTCAGCCCAGATTAAACAACTGCTCGTCACCGGTCACCACGGATGCGGCCCGTTTATCCTGAGATTTCCATTATTTTCGGCCCACTTACCCCCAGTCTCCTACCAAGGTGCAAGCCAGATACGTGGCCGGACCAAAAGCGAACCCAATCACTCAGTTTCCGCTTGAAGAAAAGAATCAATCCACTCAATTCCCCATTAACCCAGCGATTCGCCCCAAATCCTACGCTCAATATAATTGAAGCCTGTTGCTTGCCAATCTGTCTCTCTTTCTGTTTTCCAAAAAACTTCAAAGGTTTTAGTTAAGAAACTGAATTATGAAATACACATGTATCCAGAACCCATAGGAGTGATCAGAGATGGGGATTCTTCAGATAACAATGAGAGGAAGGCAAAATTAACACTAGGAAAAGAACAAAAAGGACTGCTTAAGTGTCAACAACAACAACAACAATGTGACATCTTAACTACACATAAGAATGTTGATTGTCAAGCGTCAAAGATGTACACCACCAAATTAACACATCTGTCTTGGAAGTAGTATGTATATACAGACAGCGGACTTTACACGCCAGGCACGATTTTCTTGCATCGACAACACTACACACTGGAAGGGTGAAAGAAGCAAAAGCAAGCAAGCAAGCAACCACCGACGAACACTTTCACCTTTTCTCGTTGCGACTATGGAGCATTTCTTCAGGCACCAAAGCACCCGATGAGTTTCTTGGGAGCGTGGCCGGTGGCGCGGTACTTGGCAGCCATCTCCTCGGCCTTCAGGACTTCCTCGCCGCGCTTTGCCTCGACCATTGCTCTCTTCTCCTCAGCTTCCTTGTGGATGACTGCAACCTTGTTCTTCATCTTCTCTGCGTATTCAGCCTTCTTCTTTTCCAATTGCTCCTGGACGTGTGTACATTTATAAGCTTTAGTTCGCAGGACGGCATACGAAGATAATCGTATTGAGAAATGCTGGAAAATGTAAAAAGTGTACAGAACCAGACAAGAACGGACCTCAACCTTCAAGGAAAAATGCAAAGAATGGAAATAAAGAAATTACCTCAATCTTCTTCAGTTGACCTTCTACGTTTGCTTTCTTTGTGTTCTCCCACGAGAGAACAGCGGATAGCTTCTTAGCAGCCCTGTGGCATCGATGTCAATTGATTCAAGGTTAGGAATTTTCAGATAATCCCCTCAACGAATGTGTATAATGATTTCAACAACAGATAATAGATATAAGTATACAACTTCTTCACATGATATCCGTTGTTCTTTTTTTTTTTTTGGTAATGTTACTTGCCCTCTAGGTCTTCTCATTATTGTTTGAATTAAACAGGATTTGGATATCCTCACTGACTTGGTAGTAAGAGTAGACATATTATTAACAGAAATCCATACAGAGCTTCTGATTCCCTGGTTGAAACTATTCAAATGGCTGAAGAGCTCCTTTGCAATATGCACATTCGCTATAACAGATTGGTGGCAACTCTACTGAAAAAGGCACACTGATGTATGAATGAAAGTCAGTAATATACTTGTTCTCAGCTTTTGTCTTCTCGTTTTCCTCCCATGCTTTAATCAAAGAGTTCCTCTTCTCTGTTTCCACCCTTGCAAGAGCGATATCTGGATAGTTTTTCAGGTTGTTTATCAGCATAGTTGTACTCGATGACAAGAAGAGAACTCAAATTATTCAATAGTTACCTCTGTCATTTGAGCTCCCTTTCTCAGCTGCAGGTTTCTCAGCAGGAGGTTCATCTGCAACCTCTGGCAAGCAGAAATGGAGAACTATTTCATGAGCAAGTTGATACATCACTATTTGTTATAAGTAGTAAGAAGATAGCAATTGTCTGTATCATGCCAAATGATTTTCAGCAACCCATTAGTATCGTGAGCAGTTCATAATCTATGACATTATCTTCCATGAAGCATATAGGTTGTACTTTTGAGAACGCTTAAACATTCAGCTTGCCAAATGCAACACATTTCTTTAGAGGTTCTTTGTGCAGTGGTGCTCAGATAGCTTGTCTGCCAAGACTGCAAGAGTTTACTTTCAGCATCTCCCTTGCTACCATTTACGCTATTGTATGATGACTTGTGAAGGACTTATCTTACTCTCTGAACTTTTCCAACCACAAAAGCAAACAGAGTAACGATGGAAACCTACTCCAGCCTTTTTGGGTAAAGGAATGACCAAGGAATGGCATAATACACTGAACTTTCAGCATCCAATGCACTTATGCACACATCTTTTGAATATCCTTGACTCAGTCTCTAGCACAGTTAGTGCATAATTCTTAGAACTACTAGGTGCATTTTTTTAATGAAGTGAATCTGCTTCTAATGCATAGGTGTTTATAGTTAATAATTTCCAAAGTTTGGATGTTGCTTAACAGTATGTGAGCTTGTAGCTAACTTTTTGAAACCATGAGCTTGAAGCTAAGTAACTTTGCAGAGTTTCTTTACTTTTTTTTCTTTAGAGAGGGAGCTCCTGCAAGATTGCTATTTATTCGCAGAGTAATTGGGTCTTGTAGGATAAGGGAAGCACTCTGTAGTTGAATGTCAAACAAGAGGACAGCGAAAGTTGCCTGGCATGCCACCTCGTATTTGTCCACTCATTGCACATTTGCACCACAAATTTTTTCCATTTGACACTACCTACTTGCTCTGTGATTATCTATTTCAAATTATTAATACCGCATGTTGAATTTCCATGACATTAACTTTTATATCTTTGTTTAGCAGGAAAATTGAATGCTTCATAGGCTCATAGCGCATGATTTGCCCAACTATGCAAGGAATTGATGTACTGAACGCTTACAGCATAGTAGTACATCTATGATGACTTAGAGCAGCAATAGAAAGCAACTGCATTGTTGTCCTAAAACTGTTATATGTCATTTTAATATGATAGCTCCATTCCTTTCAGAAGAAGAATATGGCAATTATCATGATTTCTTTGTTACATGATTTCTGCACTAGTAGTTGCACATGTACAGATGTACTATGCTCCATTTAGAAAGGAAAATAGGGAGAAGTTAAGAGAATTTCTTCTGTTCTAAACCCAACTACTAACTACTACCTACTTGGTTTGAAGAAAACTGCAAGAACTTTCAGGTAATCCAGCAAAAAGAAGCCAAACCTCACGGAAAAGGTTATTATTTATGTGCCTTTGTTTCTATTTAATTCTATTTCTCCCAGCATAAAACTTTGGACACTTTCTAGGGTGTTAAAAGGAAATTGAAATTCTTCTGAAAAAAAGGGAAATTGGGGTGGATAAAAGAGAGGAGAAAAAGGAGAGCAGAGGAAGAAACAGACAAAAGGTAGGGGGAAAGTGAAGAATTCAGGAAAGTTCCAAATACCATCTTTTCTAAATTCCAATTTAAACCTTTTGCAAAGATAAATTCCAGTGAAGCTATGCTTAGTTTTAGACCCCCAAAATAGCAATCTGTGTTGTTCTAAAACCTATACTGTAATAAGATGTGAAGCCAAGTTTCCCAGGATGTTCTTTAGGTTTGTTTCCTTAAAAGTCCTGAAGAAATAGAAAGAGGAACTGATATCCTTGCACTCTAGTTCGCAACCATGATTTCATCCACTGTTGCACAAGGAAGCTGTTTAGAAAGAAGGAAAATTCACATGCAAAGTTGAGATATTTACTACATCAGTTTACAACACCAAAAAAAGTTATATTTTCACATGCAAGGAGATTTTTTTTAAAAAAAATCACATGCATAGAGATGTTTACAGAGAGTCTCACAGGCAAAAGGGTTCTCACAGAAATTTTCACAGGTACAGGGCAAACTCCAAAACAATTGATACGTGCAGCCAACACAAATAATTCCTAGGAAGAAATATGTTGTCCTACGAAAATTGTCGAATTACACTCCAGGTTTCACAACAACAACAAAATCATGTCAACAACGGACCATATAGACCAAAGAAAGCAAGGCAATCGTTCAAGGATCATCAGTACCTAGTTCCACCACTGTACAACTACCATACAGTACAGGCAAGAAGCAGGCACACAAAGGAAAAAAGTTGCTCCTAGATCCTAGCACATGCACACACCACCTTTTCCATCACAAGCCTTGACCAAACAAGGAGGAGCAAATTAAACAGCAGATGCGGGTAAGTACTCACTCTCGACGATGGCCAGAGCCTTGGAGTCCTCGACGGCCGGCTTCTCCACCTCGGTGGGCGGCGCGGGCGCGGGCACGACGGCCTTCTCCTCGGCAACGTCCTTGGGCGGCGCCTCCGGCTCCGCGGCGGGGGCGGGCAGCGCCTCGGGCACCGCTGGCACCTCCACCTTCTTGGCCTCCTCCTCGGCAACGTCCTTGGGCGGCGCCTCGGGCACCGGCGGCACCTCCACCTCCACCTTCTTGGCCTCCTCCTCGGCCATACCGGTCGCTCGGCCTCTTCCCTCTCGCGGCGGCCGGCTGTACGTTTGGTGGGGCTAGTGGCTAGTGCTTAGCTTAGCTGTTTGCGCTCAAGCTTCTTTTGTGTTGTGTTGTGCTGGGTGGGGGCGTACGCGCGTGGTGGCGCCGCGTACTAACCGGCTTAACAGTTAGCTCGTGCCTGGACAAAGCTGGAGTCGGGAAGTAGTGGTAGGAGATTGCTATCTTTTTAAGGCTGCGAGGGGGGGAGGAAGCGTGCTCTCTGACAAGAGAGGGGCTCGTATTCTGCCGAGCTGGGCAATGGGGTTGGATCTTCCTGTGTTCATGTTCATAGGTGGTTTTATAGCCCGGGTGGTGCTAGTAGGACTATGCGTGGCGTTTTGTAGGTGGGTGGGTCCATTGGTGTTGTGGGTTTGTGTTTGAGGTGATCGTGTGAAGTAAATCGGGGTAACGTTGAGGGCACGCGTACTATTGCTATGAATGGGACCTAAGGGTCTGCTTGCAACACCGAAACTTCTAAAAAAACAACTAAGAAACGGTTCCTGCACTAACTCTGTTGTTGTATTTGTGTTTTAGGAATTGATGTTACATAGATTGATCATGCTTTGTTCTTAGAAAAAAAATAAATCTAGTGCTCTTTTTGTGTGTGAAATTGTGTAAGAGGTGGCCTGTCCATTGTACTCTAGTTTAAACATTTTTTCTCTAATAAAATTGAGCGCATCTCTTTCATTTTTGTAAACAAGGAGCGTAGTTCCTCGAAGAAAAAGACTAGCATAATAGTTGAGTTGACAAATGAATTACGCAAATACTCAAGCTTCGAAGGGCAAGCAAACAAGTAAGGTACGTCCATATCCGGATGGAGTGCCTGAGACCTGATGGTGCGTGCTGCAAGCGAGATTAATCGGGCAAGGAAGCCATGGGCGATACGTGACGGCGACATGGCGCGGTGCAGGCTAGGGACCCTCGGGACGGGACGGGACGGGGCCGGGCGCGGGCGCATTGGATCCCAGCGCGCGCGGCGAGCGATATTGCGCTGTGCGGTGGCCCCCGCGCACCGCGGCGCTCGGATCCCGTGAGCGCGGCGAGCACGCGCGGTGGCTGCTGCGCGCCTGCACGACGCCGCCACCTCCGAGCAACGTTCCAACTATTTACAGTCTCGCAATACAGAGCATGGCTCGGCCGGCTCCCTCGCTAACTAGCCAGCACACGTAGTTTCACAGGAAAAGAAAGTAGCTTCTTACACGTGGCAACACCGCAGCAGTACACATGCCACACGTAGTTTCACAGAAAAAGGAAGTAGCTTCTTACACGTGGCAACACCGCGGCAGTACACGTGCCCCGGGTGACGTCGGTGAGACGGGTTAAGGACCATCGGTGATTTCCTTCCGTTTTTTCTTTGTAGCATGATGATGATATTGAAGGCAGTTTTGGCATTAATTAGCCGGTCTAATTGCCTGCCGTCTGGTGGCTAGATGACAGGTGCCTACGTGTGGTCTCGCGAGCGCTGCCGTCCGGTCCGCCGACGGCAAAAATGACATTTTTATCAATACGTTCCGCATATTGCTATTTTTGTAAATACGGTGCGAAACAGTGCCAAAACTGGCTTTGATTCCCGTTGGGTGATCCGTAGCTTGTAGCGTTGCCAACTCACTGTTTATATCTCTATTATTTAAAAATATAAGTTGATAGTGGTATGTTCTCCTCTCCTCTTTTTGTAGCCGTCCGATCTAGCTACGAGATAGAATCTAGACCGTCCATCTTGCGCCCCTTCCTTCCTCTCTCTCGATCGAACTGCCCCATCATCCCACCCCACGTTCGGACAAAAAAGGCGACAGGCGGACCCAATCTGTCACTCTCATATTTCTCATTACCTATTCCCTGCACGCAACGCAACTTCCCCACTCTCCTTCCCACGTCTCCCTCTCTACACCGCCATTATTGCTTCCTCCCTCCCTGCGTCTCCCTTCCCTACTAGTCTCTGTCGGGCCACGCCTCGTCGTCTCCTTTGAATGTTGCTGCCGTTGGGCACGTTACTCAAGTTCCTCGAAAGGTCATCGCCCCCTGCCGCCTTGGAGGATCGGACACATCCATTTGCGTCGAGCCGCTGACCACCATTTGAAAATAATATAGCTTATTCTCACCTTTTTTGAGCCCCCTTTTCCCCGGATCCTCCGAGGTAACCATCTCCTTTCATTCTTCCTTTAGATCTGTGACCCCCCCGTTTTGCTTTGTGTTTGGATCCAAGTTGCTAGGGGATTAGGGGTGCATCTCCCTTTCCATGGCCGGCTGGTGAGGAAGGATGAGGAGGCCATGAGCCATGCCACCTGCTCTACTGGGACATGAGGGACGGTCATCAGGAGCTGCACCATCTCTGCGACAGTCGCCGGGAGTAGTGGGTGGATCTAGGGGAGAAGACCGGATGGGAGAGGCAGCCATGGCCATTGGGGGGAGAGAGAAGAGAGGAAGAAGATGAAGATAGGAGGAAGAAGGTGGTATGTGATAATGACATGTGAGTCCTACCATTTTTAAAATTTATTTGTTCATTTTGCCAACTGGACTGCTTGCGTGTTAAAACCTTAAACCAAAAATCAGTTTATGTGTGAAAACCACTTCCATATTGGTGCCACATCTGCTAAAACCGTCTTCAATCATCCTCATAGAGTACTATATCCGGTATTATGACATGAGAGTTGTAAAACATCTGGTTTTGTACTTTGAGGTTGAAACTTAGATTTTCATAAAAGTTCAGGGGGGTAAAGTAGACTTATTCCGCTGACATATAGGAGGAGTGCAAAAGTGCATCAAATGACTAGGTTTTATTACCAACACAGTGTTTTCAGGCTAACATCTCTGAAGTATCAGTATCAGTCGCCAGTGTTTTCAGGTTCACTGTGCCGTGTGAGTAGAGCTTAATTTGCGGCCGAAAAACGACTGGCTTCTTGATCACGTTTCTGGGACTGGTTTATTTTGCCTTCTTTTTCTTCACGAGATTAGGATAAGAGTGTTTTGCAGTCTAAGGGATCAAGATCATGTTCACGGTTTTGCGTCGAGTCCCAATCGAAGGAGTGTTCCATGTAAGGAAAAATGTCTACCCTTTCTCTCATAGCCGCAATTGTGGTTCAGTTCAGTCAAAAGGTGTGCCTGAAAAGTGTGAAGTTTTTGCTTTCGAGCGATTAAACAGGAGATTCACATTGCAGTTGCAGGGTTTTCTTCACCAAGTGCACCTGAGCTTGCATCACTCATATATTGAAGAAGGATGTTAGGTGTCCCATTAGTCTCACCGGAGTTCTTTCATGAGTGCAAATTTAAAGCACAAGTGCAATATAGGATGCTTTATTCGTTGGTTCATCTCTATTGGTTACGCCAAACGGACTAAACAGGCTAAAATACTCAGAAGGTGACACTTTTCAAGAATAGTGGAGCTGATTTAAGCATCTCTGAGAAGGAAGAAATTTACAGTCATATAATTGGAGCTACCTTGGAGTTGGTAAGAGCATGCTGGAAAAAAATCTGCATGGATCCTGAAACAATTGAAAAACTAGGAGCTAATCTGCATCTAACATTGAGCTACTAGCACCAGGTTGCAAGATGTGCTTAGTTTTTGTTCTAACCACTTTTCCCTTGGTAGAAAACAGAAGCACTATCTGAACCTGTACTACTAAAATGACTAGTATTAGTCTTTGTCACTATGTTTTCATATCTCATTTTTCAGGCCCCAACGGTTCCTTTTCTTCTCTTTGTTCCTTTTAGACAAGATAATCGCACCAACAATCACAGTGCCATGACTGTAGATTCGCGTTGATCGTAAAAATTGGAGAAGTGATGTCTGTGCTTTACAGTTAACGGAGAATTTTGCGTCCCTTTTGATCCCAAGGGGGCATTTGTTATGCCTGTTGGATTTCCTGAGCTCACAAAGATTTGTTTTCAGTACCGTTTTTATCTGTTCAAACCTAACAAAGTGGCACAATTCAACCAGCTAAAGCTCAAACAGTTGCACAAAACGTTTCTCCCGAAAACAAAAATGCTTCCGTATCACACTTTTTTTTTGGATGCTTTACAGCTGCTAAAAAATGAAGCATTTTCGTGGCTGTCTGCTTACAGTTCCAGAGAATCGCCAGAAAAAAAAGCATGGGTTTTTCTTTCTCTCTCCAATATTCGCCTCCCTTTCCCCTTTCGATTGAATTCCTAGTTCAGTGTATCTGGGACTTGCATGCTCACCATGCTGTGATGGCGAAATTGGATTCATCTGAACATCAGCCTACAGTCTGTTAAAACCTAAGTAGGGTCATTTTTTCTCTTTTAGAAAGTAGGGGATATTTTGATAGCAAAATAAAAAAGTAAAGCGGGAGCGCGACGAGAGTAAAAGCTCAGTCTTCTTTCGTGTACCCACTCAATATTGGGCAAGCCCATTACCGACCTTGAGCTATGGTTAGGCCCGGCTAGGAAAGGTCAGGCTCGGACAAAGCCCAGTAACGTACTCAGGGGTCAAAACCCGAGCCTAAACTGACAAATTGGAATTTTAGGATATAGAAATCAGAGCAGAAAGACACAACATGGGGGCTAGTTTAGGATATAGTTGCAATTTTATCATGCTAGTAAATCATGATATAAACATAACTAACTTAAAATTATGAGTGTTTGTATATACCGATATTGGAATATAGTATTGCAATATCGCTCGCTACCTGCTATCCGCTACGCCGACACCAATCCGCTACGACCCTGCTATCTGCTATTTAGTATTGTTGGGGACTGGTCTCCACCTTGGTCTAATCGGTTCATTGTACCAGGAGGTCTAATAATCGTGCGGCCACACGATGCCCTGAGAGGACTATCACAAGGGGAAAAATGATATTGCCCATAAGACTGTAGATTCAGAAAGGGATATTTATGTGAGAAGCATTCTCATGACTATAAATATATATCTTAAGACGCTATCAGGGGCACATAGAATTTTTAAGGCTTCGAACAACTGCTTTGTAATATCTCTATAGTTCCATCATTTATTATTTGGTATGTAATCACAACAACTACCTTGGACGCAATTATTATTATTGGCCTGTCCTGAATGGCTACATCAAGGAATATATTCGCTGTGTCCTTTAATCAAAAGTAAAGGCAACGCACTGATTTCAAAAGAACAAAAAAGAGGGGCACAAGCAACACGGCGTTACAAGTTACAAACAGATGATAGCAACCAACTTTCCGATTCCGTTTTTTTTTTAAAAAAAACTCGCCGGTCACGGAAGAGTGACACCCTTAACACGTGTACTCAAAATTCTATTAATTTTGACTAAATATATTATTTAAAATATATGGTTTTGATATATGAAAATGATAAGATTAAATTTGTCATACAAAATACTTTCATCGAATTATACTTTTATAACTTTTTTCAAATGTATGATAAAAAAACTTAATGGTCAAATAGCATCTTGTTGAATTTAAAAAATAAATACTGTCGCTTTTTTTGGGATTATATGATAGCAATCAAGCAGTAATGTTAACTCTTCGAAGTTCGAAAGCAGCACGTCGACAGTGTTTAATTATCATATAGTATCATTCACCTGATACACACAAATCGGGGTGTGAATTCTGTTCTTACATCTTATCCCGTGATACTAACTGAACACACAGCCTCTCTTCTCGATGTTCAGTAACACGTACTAATTGACCGGAATTGGAGCATAGCCCTCCGGCTCCTCGACGTGGGCCGGAGCGACGGCGGCAACAACCACGGAGGCGCCAAACAGCACGACGACCAGGGCCGTGAAGTTCACAAGGAACGCCTCCGCGCCGTACTTGTCGAGGCCGGAGCTCTGCAGGAAGGTCAGCTTCTCCAGAAACCCGAGCTCCGCCGTCGCCAGCGTCAACACGTAAACGAAGAGCCCGAACAGCACGTGCCACGGCAGAGCGCTGCGCTTCACGTGCGGCGCGGCGCCGGGGAAGAAGAACGTCACAAACCCAAATATCCACTGCAGTAGGCAGCACAAATCGATGGGCATTAGCTAATCTGCAAGAAGAAAAGGTTCAAAATCTTTTAGCTAGATAGATGCGATGGCATTTGGTTACCTGAATACCGTATAGAGAGATTGCTCCGATCCCAAGCCAGGAATGCAGACTGTAGAGGTTGGCGATCCCACTGTCGTTGTGGAACTTGAAGGCGCAGTAGATTCCGATGGCACCAAGAACAATGGCGATCGCGTGGAGAATCAGGTGGGTCAGCTTGGTTGTGTCGTGGTTCCATCTCGGAAATATCTTGTAGATCATTATGGCTGCCAGAATGAATTGAGAGAAATTAACTAATCTATGTTCTTCATGCATTTTGTACTACCACAGAAAAAACTCGTTCTTTTACCCTTACCTTCACTACCAAGGATAATGTAACCAATCAGCATAAGAACAGGGTGAACCTGCATTATACACCACAACACAAGAAGAGCTGAAATAATTGATGGATCTAGAAATAACAACACTGAATAAGTTAAGCATTGAGTCACGGAAGAACTCCAGCAAAAGAACACTTAGGACATAAATCCGTAATAAAAACAGCATCTGCCAGCGGTTTTTTCAGTGATCCATTCGGGCCAGGCAGACATGGAGACAGATATTTTAATCAGGCTCATGTGCAGGAAATCACATGCTCCAGCCAATTTTAAGTTGCAGTAGGACTTTTTGGTTGTGGTACATGATTTGAGGATATTCTCAAAAAGAAATGCTTATAAATCTTTTTATCAATATTTGCTTGGAATCATCAAGGGCGAAAGGTTGTTTTTGCAAACTTTTAACATCATTTTTCACAATGATACTGGCGCCGGCCGCACCAAAACACTTTCAATCTTTTCATTGGAATAGTTTATTTAGTTAAAAGTTAATTGTTTTTGTTACTAAAAATATATTGCTAATCTAATTCTAATATAGTAATTAAATTAATTAATTTTTTTGATGTTGATAGTTTATTTGTTGGAGAAGAATCGATCCTTCTCATTTCATTGATAGTTTAGTCGAGCTTCTCGATCTGTCATTATACCTCGAGAAGTAGAAAGAATAGCAATTCCCATTCCGTCCAAAAACTTTAGAAATTCCTTGATAGTAGGCATAAATTCGTAAGCCGGGTCGGCTGATACGCTTTAAAAAGGTTCTAGTTCTATATATTCCTTTTCTAGTCTTTCTCTTTTGATGTCGCAAAGTTGAAACCAAGAAATATCTGTTACGTTCTTGGTTTTTCCGAACACTTTCAATAAAACCCTCTCATAGAAGTATTTTAACAATGTTTTTGGTAATATTTGTAGATACTACTCGAATAGTTCCTTTTTTATTCATGTCCGCGTTTCTTCAGATGTTCAGATGCAGTGTGGAACAACTGATCAGTCATTACTTCGGATAAAGCTTGCAGTAAGTGCTCCACCATCTATTATAGGACAGCTTGCCATGTGCTGCTGTTTTACGTATATATGCTCTGAAGTCTCAAGTCTCAACGTCATTTTCGTCTAATTTCTTAGCTATTACCACCAACCCATGCGTGTTGACTAACAAAGAGCATATGAGCATGAGCTGTGGGCAATCAAAAGCGAAGTAACCAGATTGAGATTTTTTGCTGCCTCAAAGGAGCGCTTGAATTACTAAATTGCAGCATGGCTCTTTGTTTGGTATTCACATGCTATCTTGGACGGGCATGATGGTACTAGACTGGAGATCATCTTGCAACACATCGAAATCTATCAGACAAACAAAACGCTACAAACCAAAAGCTCGAAGCTAATTAGCTAAAAGTGTCACATAAATTCCCCAATTTTTTTGGACAGTGTCATCTCGTACTACTCCTAACTAGCTAGACCAGTCTACAACCTCCAGGCAGGTATGAAACAAACACAATGGTCCAACAACTGCCTTTGTTCATAAAGCCGGCACAATGATGTGACTTGCAACAAACAGAGAACAAAGCGCAGCAGAAGCGACGTAAGCCAACCCGAAAGGTTGGTTGTATTGAGTTTTATGTAACAGTCAGTTTATCTAAAAAATTAAGTTGATGAGGAAAGATAACAATTCACTTATACTTCAACAGGTTGCACGGGGAGAGGAGGGTTGGGGGAGAACAGTGACGACGTACGTTGAAGATGAGGTTCTTGTTGGCCGCCTCGAACGCGAGGCCGCCGCGGAAGTGGATGCACCAGACGAGCACCATGACCGCCGCCGCCGCGGCCAGCGCGTGCGCCACGTACGTGAACGGCGCCGCCTTAACGCCCAACCCAGCAGCCATCGGTCTCGCTCTACGTGCTCTTCTTCCTCTTCTTGTCTACTAGGTAACTCGCTCTATCTATCCGCTACAAAAGGCTCGAGCTACGGGAGGAGGGAGAAGCGTGTGGCTTGTTTCGTTGTGTTGTGCTCTGGCTGGTGCCGCGCTAAGCTGCTGATAAGGCCGGGAAGGTGTCTTTATTCATGGGTGGACCTGGACTCTGGAGAAGTGGAGATGGGTTTAGACCGAAAGGTGTTAACCCGTGTCCTCGTTTTTTATTTTTCGTTTTTGTTCTTGGTTTAAATGGGATTGTTTTTTCGAGCGATTTTTTAAACTCAAAATTATATACATCATCCGTATCAATGTTTTTACTGCTCGTCATCTTATTAAAAATATAAATAAAACTATCAATCATAGACTAATCTAAAAAAGCAATGACTTCACGGCTGTTATATCCATTTCTATGGAACTCGCACACACAATCAAGGAGGACGGGAGCTTTGTTTATACTGTTGCTCACATGCGAGGGGGACTGATCTGATCCTCGGCTCCTCTTAAGATCGGGAGATTCTTAGGTGGATGACTCCCTCCCCCTTCATACTCTTTTTTACAAATAGCTAAAATTTAAAAATTATAAATCACATTTAAAAGAACCGCCTCAACCCTCCCAGAATTGACAGGAAACTGGCGCTGGATGCATGGCAAGGCTCGGTGCACAGTAACCATGAACAGTGACCGCTGCCTGTGTTGTGTGAACGTGCCATGCATGGCGATGCAGCGGAGGACGACGGGGGCGCGAGTTGGGTACGAAGGCGCGCACGAGGTCCACGCGACCGGGAGAGTTATCCGCCCGTCAGGACTCTGGACCAATTGGAACGGTAGGTACGTCAGTCGGTGCACAAAATTAAGAACCGTACGGTGCATGGGACCACAGATCGATCTCTGTCAAATTTAACTCGGCCAGAGAAAAGACTACTCTGTTCGACCCCGAACGAAAACGTTTGGCCCGTCTTTGACCCAACAAACTGAATATTCGGCCTCAAGAGAGCTGGGTTTATCGGCCCATGTAAACTGGGCCCAGACAGACTTTTACTCTGCCGTGTGCAATGCCTAGATCGGATTCTTAAGGCGGTGCACCCTGCACCCCTGCCCGCCTAAAATTACCGGCGGTAGGCTCCGCCTTTGACCCCTCTTTCGAAACAGAGATTAGTTTGAAGGCATCCAACGTCTTGTTAGGCCTGTTGAAATTCGTTAATCAATAAGTTTTATCCTAATACACAAACAAACGTCACGATGTCATGGATCACTGCTTGCAAATCGCGTCGCACGCCGGCACGAATGCGCTGGCCGGGCGCCCCAACTCCATCTTCTCGCCCGTGTCCGCGCTCTCGCTCCTCGTCGTAGGCGCGAACGGTGAGACGTTGCGCCAGCTGCTGCCTTCCTGGCTCCGAGGAGCTCGAACTCAACGCGGCCGAAGCCAGGCTCCGCTTGTAACATCCTATTTTAGGAGCCTTGAAAATTACTTGAATAAAGTTCCAATTTAAATTTAAAATCAAAAGTTCAAACTCAATTTTCAATTGAAGTTTTCAAAAATCTAAACCCAAAACCCTTGCTTGGGCTTGGCCCGGCCCATTCCTTGTCTCCCCTTCGGCCCAGCTGGCCTCTGGCCTGGCCCATGTGGCCCACGCCAGCCTAGCCGCCCTGCCTGCTCTAGTGCCGCACTGGGCCCGCATTGTGCGTACCCAGCGCAAGTGTGCATCTCACTGTGCGTGTTCACGATAGGCACTATGCTGCTACAATGGTGCGCCACCCCTTTAAACCGCGTCCCTACCCAGCTAGACTCCACCTAGCCACCTCCTCTCCCCCTGTCGTGTGCCTCAGCCCGCGCCCGCAGCACACGTCACCAGCGCCGGCTGCCCCTGTGTCTTGCTCACTGCGTCCGTGGTTTGACCATTGGGCCTCTGCTGCACCCGCGCCATTAATGGTTTCTCTGTGCTGTGCCGCCCTCGACTATCGTGCCCTTCTTTTGCATGAATAGTGTCGCATCGCACCCTACTCCACGCCCGCTTGTCGACCGTTGCCCGAAGGCTATTTAAGCCCGAGTCGTGCCTTGTCGAGCCTTCCTCACAGTCCATCGTTGTTCTCCTACCCTCCGCCTTGGCCACGCCGAGATTCGATTGAACTCGTTGCAGCCTCCGCCTCGCGCCGCTCAGACCTCGCCATGGATAGTCACCTCCGGTGAGCCCCGACCCTCGCCGAGCTTTCCCTTATGCTCGCCTCACCGCGCCTAATCAAATGTCTTTGGCCTTATAGCCCGCAGACGAGGTCCTTGTCTTCAACTCTGGCCGCCTCTACGACCCACCGCCCCCAGGCTTCTCCGACCAGTTCCTTCCGTCTGAAGGCCCCTCGTGACCTCCTCAGCCAACCCTCGAAGTCTGACTTCCGACTTGCGAGCGACGAGTTAGCCACTTCGCGGTGCTGCGATGCCTGACAGTTAGGGTATATACAATGCAAGATGTTGGGTTGATCTCAGGCTAACTGCCTGAGATATTTCAGGGGGACTTAGTCCACCCACGCGCCTTGATCGGAGGCGGTTTTCTAACCAACTTTGGTTCGCGGTCCCGGTCACCTAGCACCATATAAAACGGGGGTTTTGGCAGGGGCGTATGATTAACGTGTTGTCTAGGCCTCAAAACTCCATGAAGTCCGATTGATTTTGGGTGCTAAGGTGAACGAAGACCGAAGCCTTGTTCATCTCTGTCCACCGACTCGTCACCGACACCTCCACGACCGCAACATCTTCTTCATCCTCATGGCCACTTCGGGATCGGGTAAGAACTCAAGACTCCAAATTAATGTTTCTTTAGGTGTTCATGGTTTAGATCTAGGAATTAAAGACTAATGATGTTTAGACTTAAGATTAATATGTAACAATGGTATCAGAGCCTTCCCCTAGATCACCATGAACCCTAAATAGCCTCTGAACTCGGATTCATGTTTAAAGGTCGGATCTAAGGTTTAATGACTTAGCTTAGCAATTAGAAGGAGATGAGTTGTTGCATTTTTTCCCCACCCAAAAACCCAAACACAGATTAGACTTAGATCGGCGTGAAGAAAAAAAAAAATTCGATCGTGGCTTGACTCACCGGCCGGCCGGCCGAACGCCGCCGTGTCGCCGATCAGGAGCCGTCGCGCCATCTCTTTTCGCATGGCCGCCGCCGCCTCCTAGGTGCCGCCGCCGCCGCCTGCTCCTTCTTTCGGCGCGCCAGATCCGCTTAGCCCGCTTATGCCGCCGCTGGCCGCCGCTGCCGCCGCCGCCCGCCGGGTCTTGCTCCTTCTGCGGCGCGCCGCGCGCCGCCGCCTGCTCCTCCTCTCGTGCGCGCGCGCCGGCCGCCGCTTCTCGGGACGCCGCCGAGGGCCGCACCGCCGCTCGCCGCTTCGCTCATTGTCAGGCGCACCGTCGCGAGCCGTCTTGCTCGGCCGTCGCCGTTGTTCGCGAGCGCCCGCCGCCGCCGACCCGTGTTTTCGGGAGCACCGGCGCATATGAGTGTTAGGGTTAGGGTTCAGAAATTTTTATCTCACGCGCGGGCAATTTCGGCCGTCCGATTCGATCGGACGGCCCTCCTTTTACGGGCCAAAATGTTTTTGGGCCAGCTGAAGTTTTTGGCCGTCGGATCTAAACCGACAACAGACGACGCTGTGTGTTGTTGCCTGGCCGCATGCGTGGATGGGCGGTGTCGTGGGTCGGCGTGCGTGGGCTGCCGGCGCGTGGATTGGGCCACGTGAGCTTTGGGCCATGTTTGTCGGCCCGAATTACTTTTGGAGCTGATTTTTCAACCCAATTTCTTTAAAGGGCCGAATTTTGACACAAATTTACTTTAAGGCCGAATTTCAGCCTATTTTTTACCTTTTGAGGCCGTTTTTCGGCATAAAATTCGTTTTAGGGCCCAATTTTTGCAGACATTATATATATTTTAATTTTCAGTGCATTTATTTTGTTTATTATTATGCAATGTTTCAATTAATTTTCAGAGGCCCTAATTATGATGAATAATTACGTTATTGATATGAATAATCTCAAATTTAAATTGAACCAACGAGATATTTAATTTGAGAATTTATGCTTAATTTTGGCTTTATGTATTAAAGTTTTTATGATTGAATTTTGGCATTATGTATTCATGTGATTATATTCTGACCAACGTCGTTTATAATCATATGTCGCCAACAGGATATTTTAATTTTGACAATTTATGCTTAGTTTTGGCATTATGTATACATATGGTTATATTCGTCGTTTATAATCATATGTCGCCAATGAGATATTTTATTTATGAAATTTTATGCTTAATTTTGGCATTATGTAAGCATATGGTTATATTCTGACCAACGTTGTTTATAATCATATGTCGCCAATTAAATATTTTAAATTTTGTGATTTCATGTTCCAACTTTGGCATTATGTATGCATATGATTATATTCTGACCAACGTTGTTTATAATCATATGTAGCCATCGAGATATTTAATTTTAAAGATTTTATGCTTAAATTTGGCATTATGTATTCATATGATTATATTCTGACCAACGTTGTTTATAATCATATGTTGCCATATATAATTAAGTTCTTTTCATTTTCTGCCCAACGGTGATATGAATTTGAACTATAATTTATTTTGCATGTTATTAATCAGACCAACGTAGGGTTAATTACATGCAATATATATTTATGATGTTTCTATTTTTGCCCTATATATATTGAAATTCAGCACTTAATGTTTCAAACGTTGCCGCCACAATTAATAATATTGAGCAGCTCACGGGGAGTAATTTTTCCTCGTAGAGAGAAAGAATTTATGTTGTCCTTGCCGTTTTGGACCTTGATTATGCCTTAAGTATAGACGTTCCCGTTCCCCTCACCGAAGGTGAGGAGAACTTTTTCGAGAAAAGAAGACTTATGATGACAATCTTGAAAAATGGGAACGATCTAATGATTATCACTTATGATTATGAAAACCTCAATTTCGGTCATGATTAGGGGAGCAATTCCCAATTCTGAAAAAGCTAAAGATTACATGGCTTCAATTGAGGAGAAATTCAAAGGTTCAACTAAAGTTTATGCCAGTACCTTAATTCAGAGTCTCTTAACCTCTAAATATGATGGGTCTGGCAGTATTAGAGAGCATATCATGATGATGACTGATATGGCAGAAAAACTCAAAGGCATATGGACATGGCAATTTCTGATAGTTTTCTAGTTCTTTTTATTATGACATCACTTCCTTCTGAGTTCACAACCTTTTTAAATTTAATTATGACACTCAGAAAAAAAAATGGAACATGAGCGATTTGATCGCCATGTGTGTCCAGGAGGAAGAAAGGATAAGAACGAGAAAGAAAAATTTTGCCTTTAATGTAGGTGGCTCTCATAAAAGGAAGTTTAAAGGGGACTTCAAATCTAAGAAGAAGCTGCATTTCTCCTCTAACTCAGATAAATCGGGGCCTAGAGTGCACAATGCACCAAAGCCTCATATTGCTTCCGCTGCAACATCTAAAGATAAGGAGAATGCCACTTCTGCAAACAGCTAGGGCATTTTTAGAAAAACTGTGTAAACTTTCTTAGTTTTAATGTATTTCTATAGACAATAAATGTATTAATTTTAATGGTGATGGTCTTGACAAGAAAAGCTATATATGCTTCCTCTTAATTACTTCCTGTATCTTTAGACTAATGATGAGACTTCTTGAAATTGTGGCACCGTCGTTTAGTCCACATTTCGAGGGGAGAATGTAGCGTCTCATTAAAGAATAAATTCTCCACCTTTAGATTTCTTTGACTCGAGACCATCGCACCGATTGCATTAAAGGAAAATAAAACAAATATAGAAGGAACTACTCACGAGACAGGACTCTTAGAATTAATTCACGGTGGATGGTTTGATTCTTTCATCACATTCACCGATGATATTGATATTTGTGGTCCTTTTCCGTGACATCGATGGATGTTTTGATTCTTTCATCACATTCGCTAATGTTTTCTCCCGTTATGTTTTTTATTTTCCCATTAAAGATCGCATTGAATCACTCGACAAATTCAAGATATTTAAGGCTGAAGTTGAAAATCAGCACAATTTAAGAATTCAAGATATTTAAGGATGAACTAAAGTCTATAAGCATTAATGATGTATGAGAATTAGTAGAAATTCGTGAGTCAAAACAAGAGGTGTAATGGGTCTATAAAATAAAACATGACTCTTAGGGAAATATCGAAAGATTCAAAGCAAGGCTTATAGGAAAAGGCTTCTCACAAAGAGAGGGAAGTACTATAATGACGTCTTTTCTTCCGTCTTAACTAAAGATTCATTCGAATTGTTATGGCACTTGTAGCTCATTATGATTTAGAGTCGCATCGGATGGATGTTAAACGGCATTTCTTAATGGCGACTTGCAAGAAAATGTTTACATGGCCCAACCGGAAGGTTTTGTCGTGGAAGGCAAGGAGCATATGAGATGTCGACTTAAGAAATCCATTTATGGCTTAAAATAAGTGTCGAGGCAGTGGTATCTCAAATTTTGATAAAATCATAAGAAGTTTCGATTTTATGGAAAATAAAGTTGATAACTGCATGTATATTAAGTTCAAGGGGAGTAAATTCACCATCTTAGTACTTTATATGGATGATATCTTATTGGAGATTTCTTTCATCCAATTTTGATCTCGGTGATGCCTCTTATGTTCTTGGCATTGAAATTCACCGAGATAGGTCTAAAGGAATATTATGTTTATCTCAGAATGCATATGTTGATGAGTACTAAAGAAATACAATATGAATAAGTGCTCGCTCGCTTCGCTCCTATTGTTAAGGGTGATAAGTCCGGGACATTTCAATGTCCATGGAACCAATTTGAAACCGATCGATGAAGTCGGTTCCTTATGCTTCATTGTCGGAAGCATCATGTATGCTCAAGTTAGTACACATACGATTTTGTTTTCGTAAAGGGATGCTTGGCGATATTAGTCAAATCCGAACTAGACCATCGGAAAGCCGTTGAGAAAGCTTTGCGTTATATGCAAGCTACTAAGTATTTCATGCACACATATAAGTTTTCTGATAGCCTTGATGTTATTGGTTATTGATTCAGACTTTGCGAGATGTGTTGATACTAAGAAATCCACGTCAGGTTACATCTTCACACTCGCTGGAGGAGCTTTTTTCGTGGAAAAGCTCTAAACAAACCCTACGGCATCTTCAACGATGCAAACCGAGTTTTGTGGCATGTTATGAGGCTACCGGCAGTGTATGTCTTAAGAATTATATCCGAGACTTAAAGTGGTAGACAAGATATCTAAACCACTCATTTTATCTGCGATAATGAACCCGATCATTTATGCAAATAACAACAAGTCAAGTGGTGTTGCCAAACACATTGACATTAAGTATCATGTTGTGAAAGATAGAATCGAGAATCAAACCATAAGTATCAAGCATATTAGTACTAAGTTAATGCTTGCGGATCCGCTTACTAAAGGCTTACCACCCAGTATTTTTCGTGATTATGTTGCCGGCATGGGTTCATTGGAAAGCCTCTGATTCTGGATAAAAGGACCTTTAAACAAACCAACTCCCGTTAAGAATAATGAATAATCATTCTAAGATATAAATAGTACACTATAGGTACTGAGGTTGTATGGTACTTTATTGACTATACAACACATTGCCTTGGTGTGCTGTTTTTTCAAAGGATGGACTTATGATGTTAGCCTTACGATCAAAGGGAGAATGTTGGGTTGATCTCGTGCTAATCGCTCGAGATATTTCGGGGACTTAGTCCACCCACGCCTTGATCGAGGCGGTTTTCTAACCAACTTTGGTTCGCGGTCCCGGTCACCTAGCACCATATAAAACGGGGGTTTTGGCAGGGGCGTATGATTAACGTGTTGTCTAGGCCTCAAAACTCCATGAAGTCCGATTGATTTTGGGTGCTAAGGTGAACGAAGACCGAAGCCTTGTTCATCTCTGTCCACCGACTCGTCACCGACACCTCCACGACCGCAACATCTTCTTCATCCTCATGGCCACTTCGGGATCGGGTAAGAACTCAAGACTCCAAATTAATGTTTCTTTAGGTGTTCATGGTTTAGATCTAGGAATTAAAGACTAATGATGTTTAGACTTAAGATTAATATGTAACACAAGATGCTTATATATGAATGTTTAAAGAGAGAGAATATAACTATATCATCAAGCACATATGCAAAAGTTATTTCCTCCGATGCAAGCATCTCTTTCATAGATGCTTAGATGTTATATTATCTATTAATAGATATAGTTATACATATAAGCATCTACTAAGCAACGATACTTATTTAAGCATCGATGCTTCAAAATAAGCATCTTATCTATTCTACGTAGCAAGAAAAATCAGTTTTTCATTGCTAAGCATCTCTCTAAACGTCTGTCTTATACATGCTCTATGGATGGTTTCGATCTAATCGAGCGCAGATGGAATGGCTGCAATGACGGCTAGTCGATGCATCATATTACCTACTTTCGTAATTCGTTGGTGATTGTTTGTATCTATTCAGACTTTTATGAGTTCTATGTATTTTACGGTATACTTGGAGCACTTCTCTAGATTAAAAACCGAGTCAAAACATTGAAAATCTTGATAGAAACTCTGATATTTGAAGGCCTATCTCGACCTTGAATGTCTGGCCAAGCGAGTAGTCATAGGCAAATAGTGAAGAATTATTGAGGCAAGCGATATCATGTACCATAAATATTTTTTGATGTGTCTAGATATTACCTAGATATTTTATTCTAACAATCATCCAGATTTGAGACTGTTGGATTAGAGATCCAACTATTGAGTTGCATACACCAATCAGTTCACCCAAAATACTTCAACACCAACGACCTCTTTTTTTGGAGGAGGGAGAGATTTTTTTGGAGGGGGTGGGAGGAGAATTCATGACCGTTGGATCTCTAATCTAATAGTTACAAATCTGGATGATAGTTAGAAAGAAAATATCTAGGTGATGTTTATCAACATCCATATTTTTAATAATCCTACAACAAATGCACTCAGTGCTATTGTCCTACTATACATCTGCAGATAACTAGCACGTAGGATGAATTTATACACCAACTATGGTCTCAGGTACACACCACAAAGCATACCGGAAAGTGTACAGTATGTTGTTCATCCTGAAAGTTGAGTAGACGAGGCATCGATGATATGAAACTACCGAAGTTTGATCACTTCTTTTCCCCTTTCTTATCATCCTTCTTCTCTTCTTTGGCCGGCCCAACCGAGACGATATCGATCTTCCCGAACTTCTTCAACTTCTTGGCGATCGCGACGGTGTCCATTTCACCTATCACAGTCATCTTCTGATCTTTGTGGTCGGCGGCTATTGAATCAATACCTGTTTCAGATCGTAATTAAGTCAGGAGATGGGTCCGTTCGACCATGATTCAACGTTAGCAGGTCAGCTCAATATCAGAATAGAGAAACTATCCTCGCAAAAAAAAAAAAAAGGATAGAGAAACCATGATTTGCTAGCACGACGTGCAGGCCAAGAGTATCAACAGAATCGAAAAAAGAGAAGACATCAAAGCAGTAGCTCACCATAGATATCTGCAACAGTTTCCATTGCTTTCTGCTTCACTTTCTCGTCACTCATAGAAGAAACCTTCAAGACCACCTTCTGCTGCCATGAAAAGAGCCCAGCAATTACAACCCAAGAGGCTGCTTGAAGGGGGGAAGATGAAGATGCGAGAAATTAAACCGGAATAGGTTAAAAAAGAAACTAAACTGGAATCGTACCTGCGGCGCCATCCGGAGGAGAGAGAGAGAGAGAGAGAGAGAAGCGGCTGCTTGGATTTCAGTGTGTAGATTGTAGAATGAGCCAAGCTGGGAGATAACCCAAATTTGTACAAGGTACAGGCTTCCCTAATTTTCTTCTTCTTTTGCACTTTCCTTGTGGGTCCAAGTCATCATAAGGACTGAAGACCAGCTTGCCTACACTGATTTCTATCAAATCGCTTGACAAAGTAAATCAAATTTGTTGGTCGTTACGGATGGCCGGAAAGAAGAATTCCGGCCTACTTTTGATCACTAGTCATAAGAAGAATTCCAGCCTACTGTTGATCATTAGTCATAAGTGCCGCACTCTGAACACATCTTGTCAAAAAGTTGCCATGCCAACATTGGTGACAGCAGTTGTTGATCTGCCATCACGTTGCTTCCTAGTTCGTGCGGTCATCTTTTGCTGTCAACTTTCTATTTTCTCGTAGACACGCTGCATAGTTTCTCCCGTTAGCTTCGTTTACGTAAACTTGTAATAAAAAAAAAGGTTGGCTTCCTTTTTGGCTTTTTGCACGCAGTCAGAGAAATTGATTCGGTAAGTTTAGTGAACCTTGTTCTCAATTGTTCAGTGTAACACAACCGTAAAAGACGGGAGGACAAGGGTGACTACGCTTCCTAACATAACATAGCAACACTAATACTAATAAAATAAATCATGTCATCTTCAGATAAACAATATAAATATTCATAAATATATTGATGTCTTGGAAAATATTAACACGGTTTCTACTAATATCATCTTCAGAAGAACAATATTTATAAAAGATACTGTTACTTAAAGTTAAAATAGTTTAACTACACGCGGATGCACTCCCTCTTTTTGTCACCAGAGAGTAGCAGTGCAATGTACATTTTCACCTAGGTGAAGCGTCCACAAGTTTTTTACGCTGTTTGCAGCGGGCTATGTCCGTGAATTATAGAAACAGAATGACGCGCTCTGACACAGACTGTAGCAGCCCACATAACTATATATGATACCACTAAAAAATATCATCGTCAAAGTGAAAAATAAATAAGAATAACAAAAGAAATCACAAAGAGTGTAGAACTTTATTTAACACTTTAATAGAGAACCAACGGAAGCTGGAATAAATATTTAAAACATGAGACCGGTCCACTTCTAACCAAATAAAGAACGAATGAAACAATAAAACAGTGGCAAACCACGGTACTGAAAACTCGAGTACTCCCACCCGTATATGATTCTATCACTCCACTGGTCTTTTACCTGAGACTGAAAAGAGCAAACGTGAGATTTAGAAATCTCAACAAGTACCCAATAACGATCACAATACAAGAGTAAAAATAAGTAATACAATCACGTGAAATAAAGGATTAGCATTGTCAATCAGTCAAAAATATATTCTAGCATGTGATTCAATGACATTGTTGGTTACACCAAAATACTATGATTTCTTTTCAACGTCGCTTTTGCCGATTCAGCATTATTGGCCGGTTCGGGATGACAATAAATGTGGCTCCATCAAAAATATGCTGTTGATTGGGGCAACTCTCACAACCAATTGGTACGTTGCATCTATCGACATCTACGTATGTAGGCAATTACGTTTGCAATGCTAAAAGTATAGATGGAAATGATCATAGCAAACTCAGGGTCTGTTATTTTTCTCTGAAGCTGACAACTTTTGAATTTTGTTACAGTATCTAACTTTCAAACGAAGTATTTTCTCAAGACGGAATCTACAAGTTAAATGATCTACACGTTAAAAGCCCAACATCTGTATCAGTCAAAATCACAAGTGAGTATATGTCTCTCCGTAATCTGTACCGTAAACAACCAAAATTCAAAAATTTCAGCCAAAAGCCATAAGTCCCAGCCGTTGCCAAACAGGCCCTCAGTTTGGTCTGCAAAATATGGGCCAGATCTTTCTAAGCTATCTGTGTTTCACTTAGGCAAAATGGTTAAAACATGAGCCACATGGCAAGGGCTTCTATGGTGTTATTAAAAGAGTTCCACACAAACAACTTTTTTAAATGGGACCACACAAACAACTTCTACTCCTAACAGTGTGCTGAGAAATTACTGGTCATGGTATATCTTTTACCTTTTTGTTGAAAGTAAATGACATCAACATTTGCTGTGCATCCTGTGATGTAAACTGTGAACCATGCCCAGAGCTTAAAATTAGAGCGAACAATGAATTGCTAATATTTAAGCATTGGGGTTAAGCGCTGTTTGCTAGAAAATTTCATCCTAAACTTTGTTGTATTGTTCAATTGAAAATTTGAAATTGACCAAGCTGAATAAATGCCTGGTTTTTAATGAACTACATTTCACCTGCTTTTTCTTTACTAATGACTGTTTGGAGTTTGCTATGGAGTTTATGAATTTCTTAAACGGTAACTTTTATTGAGTAGAACATTGAGAATTTTAACCATGTCTTTATGTTACAGTCTATTACATTGTTGTTTTTATTTTTGAGAAATCTGTTACCTCGTTCTTCATTAAAATACTGTCCTCATACTTCTAAAGCTGTCATAGGCACAGCGCATAGGAAAGCAAGCAAGCAGTTTAATTCAAGGAGAGGTTAATATGGACCATGTTTATGATTACATGCTTCACCTTTTAACCGAATATGCCAAGCTCCTAAGGTTCAAGCCAACTAAGCCACCTGAAGCTGTTGAGGTCTGTCCTGAGTCTTTGGCCTGCCAAGCTGAAGGCATCGAGAAGAAGTATCTTATGGAATCCACGGTGAAGTCTGTCCATGATGCGGGTCCATGTGATCTGCCTCCTCCCTTCAATCCCCAGGAGCTCACAATGCTGAAACAGAGGAAAGAAAATTCAATAAAGCAGGTTGAAACGTGGGAGCAAAGAGCTTCAAGGGCTTAGATAACAAGCTTTGAGCCCCTGCTTCCTGCCTCTTTTTTTGTTCCCAAACACAGGCATACAGAATTGGCTGAATATTTAGGATTTATGTTCTATATTGGTGTAATTGGTGGTGCTAAATTACCAAGCATTCATTGATTGAATTGAATGTGCAAACATCTAGAGAATTGGTAGATTTCTCCTTTTTTTGGTATATTTCTTTTCGATGGATGTTTAATTGTAACCATTATTTATGTATTTAGTTAGTTTTGTTTGGATTAGTGTTACTTTGTAAAGCCATTGTGACAGTGGGAAATCATATGAAAATTATTCAGAAGATATAATTCTTGGTCCATCTTATGCCATCTTTGTGTTCAAATTTGATTGTTTTCGTAATATATTTTCAAATATTGTTGCTGCCTGAGATTTTTGAGAGATGCAGTAAGCAATGAGAAGGGTATCATAGATCTGTGGGTGCTAACATGTTTAAAATAACTGCAAAAGGAGGCTGTCGAATGAAACCAGGTATGCTCATTTATATTCACTATGCACTATGTGCAGAGTTTGCTGGAGCACGTCAAGGACATCATCTGGCAGGTAAACACAGCCTCCTCAGTTCACTCACTGAATTTCACTTGAGATGTGTTCTTCTAGTCACTGGCGAGCAGACTGCAGCTGCGGCCAACGTCTCAACACAAACAACCGTTTAACCAGTATTTTTACTGTGAAGCAGTCAAGTACATCAACGGCATACTGATGCGCCCATGCGTCACTTGGTGGTACGAAACCTGTGCCAACTTCAATTCAGTCAATGGCATTCGGCATGTTTCTCTGTTCGATAGGGCAGGAATCCAGGCCGCAGTTCTCCATTGCTTCCTTCGCATTGATGCCAGGTAAAATCTGCTACTCCCTCTGTCTCTATACAGACGACACGTGTATAAAAGACTAAACTAACACGTGTACAAAAGACTAAACTACTCTCTTTTTCCCTTTTTATGTCACTTATTACTTGATAGTATTTTATTTGTTCTTTTTATTTGACATTTTTTACTTTTTATGGCCTTCGAGGTATCATTTTGATCGCTATTTTTTTTATAAATTTATACTAAAATATACTAATAAAATTATAATATTATAAAAGTATTTTTAACGATAAATTTAATGATATAATTTTTGTATAGCCAATCTAGAAAATTTTAAATCTATTGGTGGTCAAACTTTAGAAAGTTTGACGGTATAGATTCTTGGAAGTCAGTAAGAAAGAACGGATCGAATATTTTCTCCATCCACAAACGTAGGTTGTTTTTTATTTTTTATAGTCTCCAATGTAAGACTTTGACTATAATTTATTATCATGATATATTAGCAAAAATAATAAAATATATATTATAAAAATATTTTGCAAGACAAATCTAATGGTATTATTTTTATGTAATCAATCTATATAATTTAACATATATTAATGATCAAAATTTTAAAAACTTGACCGTACAAACCCATAATGATCTATATTTGTGAATAGAAGAAGTATGTAGTGCTCTAGTCCATAGCAGTAAATGATTTTGGAAATAGCTAAATGAGAGGGGTATATAAGGAAAAGATAGAAAAAGGTTATCTCAAAATTATAGAATGGCATGTATTTGTTATTACAATTTGAAAGTTAGAATGATATGTACTAGAGGGAGTAGTTATTGAACTGCATGTGTGACTTTTGCCGCCAGTCGAGTAAAGAAACTTAACATCAATCATGCGTTTCGTTATTGTAGTGAAACCATTCCCTTGTTTTACGTTGTCAGTTGGAACAGTTAGCACCTACAGCCCATTTTTAGGGAGAACGGCTATGGCGGCATCAGAATATCAGATAGAGTTCTTTCAAATGCTTTACATGCTACTGTCAATTTTAGTTTGTCATCAACAACCGGTAAACAAGCAAGGAGTCAATAGAGGAAAAGGAAGTATCGGCCTCGCTCATTTTAATTTAAACTTCTAGCTTCTGGTTTATTTTTTATTATTCCTAAATCTCATCTTTTTCTGGTTTTTAGTTTTTTTGAGCTTTTTTTGCCGGTTCTTTTTTCCCGCATTCATTTGCGTTGTCCGTGATAGGCTAACCTATTTTTTTTAATTTTTTTAAAATTTAGTTACACCAAATAAACCACCATCAGTTACAGTGCAATTTCCGCCATAAGCTAACTTATTTCAGCCTAACCGAGCGACCCCAGAATCTGCGAGCAAGTTAGAAGGGTGGTTTCGTCGAGGAGCCTTCTTTATTGACACACTTCTTTGTTCTCAAGCTCTTTCCCTCTTAATATTTCTTCCGTCCATTATAGATGCGTTCTTTTTTCTTGTTACAGTTTATGACTTGGCTAATGACTTTTGATATTAGTACAAACGTTTGTACGAACGAACTAAATATCGATAAGCCGATAAGTCTCTTCGAGGATGCTGTTCTGATAAACCATTTCAAAGAGACGGTAAAAAAACTTTTGTTTATTTGTTTAAAAGAAACTATAAGTTAAAAAGAACAAACCTATATAACATCGTGGCTACATTGACAGCTGTCAGAAATTATGATTATCCGGGCATAGTGACGTGACAAAGAACAAGATGTCAGCTCATTTTCATTCGGTGAAACGCGGCATCGAGAAGCAAGGAGGGCTGCGAAGATAATTGAATTCTTAGTTCCATAAGAAGATTGAACCTGGAGACTGACCAACAACGTCCTGCCTTCAGGATCGTATTTCTTTACTGAGCTAATGCATTGAAAATTTCATCTATCTGCGCAAATATATTTCTTAGATAATTAAGACCATTGCACAATTCAACATAACATGGAGAAAACTAATCGCTTCTTTTTAAAAGGCTAATGTAGAAAGGAGGAGAAGGCCATGTTCTTTTATGTTACAGCTGATGATGATTTTTGGATGCTGCTGATGGTTTTTATCTATACTTTTTGAGATAGTAGTGGATGACGGAGACGCTAACGCTAACGCGAACTGTGTACACAATTTTTGACTAAAAAACTGTTTAAACAATCTTTTTATTTATTTTAACTTTTTTTTAAAAATAAAAGCTGTAAAGAGCATGGCCTGCCAGAGAAGCTTGTGTTTGAAGGCTGTTCTACACAACATTTCATTTTTCCAGCCATAGGATCATCATTACTCATTAGTCTCCCGTTGATTTGCTTGGAAGCATCACTAGCTCACTTTCAGGTCGTCTTTAAGCTGAACAATCTCCATTCCTTTGGTCTTACATCATGTGAATATTCGCATAAAGCTTTAAAATTCCGTTGGTCTGCAAGAAATTCACAGATGCCCAAATTAATGTGAACACTGTTAATAGCGAAAAGACTGCATTTTTTTTCAGAAAAAACATCAAGCATGTGTCCAAAATCAATTGGCAGCCATTGGGATGCTTCTGAGTTAATCAATTATTGTACTATATATCGCTTTTCCTTGCCAAGCTAACATTTTGGTGGGTTACCGCATGATGGCGCCTCGCTCTTGACCTTTCCCCTGTCAATTTATGTAAACATGGTGACCTATAGTAGGGACTTTTTTTTTTTTTTGCTACGACTTATGTCTTTTAGCTGCGACTTATAACTTTTATGTTGTTCATAAGAGAGAGTATAGAGTAAGAGAAATTTACGTGTAATTTTGATCGATATAAATGACGTCGCTACAGTATGTATTATAATCAACTTATAAATCTCGTCTTAAATAAACACTATATTTAAAAACTGGTTATTTTAGAAAAATAAAAAAACAGTTTTTAGAAACTAAAAAGAAGAGACCTTACCCTCTTTGAATACTATAGCATTGGTGTAACGTTCTACAATAGAGGTTGTAACAACTCTTCTAAGGTTATTGGCTTATTTCGTCATTCTCTTTATCAAATTCCAACACAAATCAGAGATTCAAAGAGCTAGCTAGTAGCATGGAAACAACCCATGCCATAAAGAAACAACCAATCCGGCCATAACATCGAACAAAACTATATTATGTCCTGATCCACGAAAGATGTAGTCTTCTAACACGTCGTTTTCAGCGCGTGTGCTTAGGGAGCGTGCTCTGCCTGCCAACCGATTTGAATTAGTTCGAGAGATTTCGAACTGCATGAGACGGATAAACCTGAGCACTCTGATAAGCTTGTGTCAATTTTCAGGTAAAGATGATTTGGCACCTGATTTGGTACGTTGGAGTTGGGCAATGTGTCTTGATCTCAACTTGATGGTAGCTTAGTTCCTGTTCCAAGTTTCTCAGGAAAGAGCCTCTCATACAGTAATCCAATTATTCTTTTTTTTTAAAACCGGCGGTTACTGAAGATGAAGCAAGCGTACAAATGTACAGTATGTCACGTGCGAGCCATCAGACGAGCTTGTAGAACAGTACGTACGTGGCACGTGCTCTCAGCGTGTGCGCAGAGAGAGTTATAAAGCGGAGGTGATGGTTAAATTAAGAGATAATTGATTATATGTTACTGAATGTCGTCTATTTTTATAAAATATTATTAAAAACACTATTTCTATTATATATCATTAAATAGCATCGAAATTCTATTATATGTCATTGCCATCAGTTAGGGTATATTTGCCTTTGGAAAAAACGATTTTGTTCTCAGTTTAAATCTGTTCTTATGATAAAAAATAAATATAGAAAAAAATGGCTTAGCCAAAAATACTGAAATATTTTTGGTGGATCATTTGGGCAGTGTACAACTAAATATAAAATTTTGTGAACTAACTCTTCCATTTGTTCTATTTTTGAAATTCAAATCCAAAATCAGCCTATTTAAGCTATTTTTCAAACTGAGACAAGCTCAATGTAGAAAAATAGAAAATCATATTTTTCGGGAGCTATTTGATATCTTAGGAGCATGTGATAATTTTTATAGAATTTTTAGACCTCATTTAGTCTCTATTTGTAAATAGTAACTTTTATTAGCATTTAAATTAAAAATCTTATAATTTTCTTTGAATATTGCCTTGAAATATTTTTCCTAGCTCACTGACATATTGAACAACACCCCTATGAATTTTCATAATTTTTTAAGTTTTTTGCTATTTTAAATAAATCAGGTAATCGATCTTTATTAGGGGTATT
Organism: Bonia amplexicaulis; assembly: GCA_036346245.1. Taxonomy (NCBI): domain Eukaryota; kingdom Viridiplantae; phylum Streptophyta; class Magnoliopsida; order Poales; family Poaceae; genus Bonia; species Bonia amplexicaulis. Next base: position 15,072,187 of record CM070746.1, read on the forward strand.
TTGGTCCTTTTTCGGAGCATAAATCCTAACGATTAATTAATAGCAGTAGCATATAATAGAATTTCGGTGTTATTCAGTGGCATATAATAGAGAGAATAGTTTTAATAGTATTTTATAAAAGTAGATGCTATTTGTTAAGTATATAATCAATTGTCTCTTAAATTAATGCAGGGGGTGGTTTGGTTGTCTCGTTTGTCTTGGACAGTGTAGGCCATCATCACTGCTTGGCTTGGCCGTTAAGTGCAGCCGCTGATGCTCCTTCTAGCTCGCGACCATAAACTCAAGGGAATATTAGGAGCCTGCCATGTGAACAAGTCTCCTCTGCTTGAGGAGAGGTGGTACGACGATGGTGAGGCTGCTCGGGATCTCTCTCCTGGTCGCGGGGCTCGGCTGCGTGCTGCTCCTCGCGCCTTCTGAGTCCGTTTCAGATGACGGTATTTCCCTTGCCTTCTGTAGTTTCCTTTTCTTTTATGGACGAAGTTCAGTTAGTTCTTGAGAAGTAGTTGCTTGCTGCTGTGTTCTTGGGCAGTGCCTGCGCTTCTTGCTTTCAAGAGAGCCATCTATAAGGACCCTCTTTCCAAGCTGTCTGATTGGAACTCCAAGGACAAGGATCCTTGCGGCTGGTCCGGCGTGTGGTGCTCGCCGTTCAACAGCTGTGTGGTCACTCTGTAAGAACTGCTTTCCTTTTATCTCCTTCTCGGGTGTTCTTTCGTTGCATCACTTAAGAAGATCATGCGATTGATATAAATTTAAGGCTCTTGTTAGATCAATGCACTGTTTCTTGAGGCATATTTGTGCCCATTTCTACCTTCAAGCTTGCCCAAATGAAAGAAGTTGTTCAGCCGTATGTTGACATGGGTACGAAAACTCCATGCACTTTCTCCAATGGAAATTACAAATTGGCTGGAGGTAGACGAAGCCTGTCTGCAACAACAGCAGGACAGAATGATGCATGTCCTTTCAGACATAAGTGGACAAAAGTTTCTGACAGCACAATAAGACATTCCAGCTGGAAGCTATCATATACTTTTGCCTTTTTTTACTATTTTTCTCTTATCTTCAGTTGACTCAAGAAGCACCCACAAAAGGTTGAGTTTATGGATTTGTGGTCCCTCCAGAACAAAAAACCATCAAGCCAATAGATTTCACTTATTTTGTTAAACAAAATTCAAATCCAAGTGGTATTTAGGGTAAGCAAAAGTGTTGCTTCCTCAGGTGGTTTGTTCTGCCTCGGACTTAGTCAGACAACGGTTTCTTTCAGTTATTTTCTTTCTTCTTTTTTTCCGTTTATCTAATGGCTGAACTTGTAAGAACTGTTTGTCGTTTCAATAAATGAAGCCGGGGGTCTCTCCTTGTTTCTAAAAAAAAATCCAAGTGGCATCTATCCAAAGTCAAATAAGGATGCCTATTTTATTTACACATACGTGCTTGTTTTAACCAAAAAATCGCTATACGATCAGCATTGCAGAAATTGCACTTATTATGTATATTTATGCTGATAAACTTGCTTGTCTTATGGTAAAGTGTCTTATTTCTTACGTGGTACTATCCAGAGAGCTGTCAAATTCATCTCTCACAGGCTTTCTGGCACCAGAGATTGGATCCCTGAGTTCTTTGCAAAAACTGTATGTGCTTATAACTCCGTAGTCCATAACTCCATATGATTCTAAAATCGGCTTCACCTGCAAGAACTACAAATGACAGTCTTGGCGAACCTTTTGCAGTATATTGGATCACAATACACTCATGGGCTCGATACCGAAAGAGATCGGCAAGCTAAAGAACCTGACTGTGCTGGACCTCAGTACCAATCAACTCGTGGGGCCCATTCCCAGTGAGACCGGTGACATGCCAAAGATCTCAAAAATGTACTAAGCAAGAAGCTGATCAATTTGTGTTTCTGTCAGCATTTCTTCAAATTCATAACTCATCTGTTCTCTTATGCCCTAGAGACCTTCATGCGAATCGGTTAAATGGTGCTATCCCTCCGGAACTTGGCAAGTTGATGAACCTCATCGAGCTACGATTGAGCAATAATAGTCTTACAGGGATTATTCCTGGAAGTAATGATTCGAGCATGTAAGTAAATGTTCTTCAGAGTTTCTCAAAAGAAAAAAAATGTTTTTAGCATCCATGAACTGAAAGTGCATGGAATGGAAGTACGTCTCTTCTATACAAAGGAATAAAGCAATTTAGTTAAGAAGTCAGCATCAATCAGCATTGACTTCCATTCTGCGAATTTACTGTGAAAGCACGTAGCTATGATTTTATTGTCTGGAAACAAGCTGAATGAGACAAGAAACAATGATCAAGCTGCCAAATACTTAACAGATATATTTCTATGCGGACATCAATTAACATGACATGACTGAGCAATTGTCACCCTTCTTTCAGGGTGTCCACCAACAGCGATGATCAAATTGGGTTGTGTCAGTTAACTCACCTAACTGATATGGACCTCTCATATAACTTTTTGGTTGGATATATTCCTACATGCTTCAAGCAAATCCAAAGGTACACCTTTGATTTTGTGGCTTGGATGTTTCAGTTAAGTCTTTCTGAACTAACCTGTTTTACAGTACTTGAACAGATCAAGCTTGGTAGGAAATTGCTTCCAGAACAATGACACAATAAACCGTTCTGTCCAGCAATGTATGGTGATATTTCATTCTAACATACTATATTCATTAGTGCAGTTTAATCCTGTTTTGAGTGCCATAATTCTGTTCAGTTCTCTTGGTGTTTGCCACTGTGTTTTATGTAATTCGACAAGAGATGTAAACATTATCGATTGTATAATATACCGAGCAGTTCCTTTTAGCAATCTAAATACTGCAAAAATGAAATTACCTTAATACATTTACTTATTAATAAGCTATTTCTACAGCAGTCTTAGCAACTAGTGTTAAACTATTTATTCAAGCGGCAATGCTATACAGACTAATTTTTCTGTAGTACATGTGTACAACACTTGGTTGGGGTTGGTGGTGTAGATCATGGGTAGGCTTGGGTGTTAGGGGCCATCAAAGGTTGAGATCATTTTGTAGTACGCATGTACTACAAAATTTTTGGTGTGTGAAGCATTTTCCTTATTCAAGGAACTACTCTGCTACTCCATTAGGCTAGTTTGCAGAAAGCCTGCAGAAAGAGCCAGTCATTTGTTCGTCCTTGAAAGGTAAAAGTGGGTACTTTTTTGGGCTCGAGGACATAGATGGTGCAACGATAGGAACTTAAATATAGGCTGTTCAAATTTAATTGACAGTAGCAAAGTAGGATCCACGTTGTGAATGGCATCATTAGTTTCCGATCACTAAACTCTTACTCGTTTAGTGACCTAGGGATAGTGGAATCTTGCTTGCTAAAATAAAGAATTGCACTTTGACACTTTGTTTGCTTCCTTCTTGGACCCTGTCTCTCATATTCTTCCTTTTGTCCATGCATGGTTGGATCTCTAGTCTTTAACCTTTTTGTATATTGTCCGTATCTCCATCTTTTTCTAGGTATTCAGTTCTCCTGTCAGATTTTTATACTTCAGCACAGCATTGCAAGTCTGCGACAAATCAGGATGCAACTCAAACTGATTTTGTGCATTTTCATTTACAGCATGTAATACATTAGAGCATTATAATATAATTCAAATTGGTTTATATGTACTTTTATGTCTGTTTTATGAGATTATTCGCATGCTTTTTAATCAAATCAGAAATTTTAATTACTTCCATGTCTTAGTGTAATTTAGTTTACTGAACAGTGAGAAAGTACATTGCATCATAATTACAGGTGAAAATAGCCAGGATGCAGTCCAAGACAACCGTAGTGGTGGGAATGGGCAGAAAAGTTTGCAAGAACCACTTTGGCTTCTCACTCTGGAAGTCATTACAGGAGTTTCATTGCTTACTTTGTTAACACTTTGTGCCATCACTGGAGTCAGAAGATGCAAAGCTAGATCTTCCGGAAACAGTGTTCCATGGACAAGAGCTATAAGCTGGAAGGAAAATACTGTAATCTCAATTGGTCAGTTTTGTTTTTTATGTTAGTTACTGGCAAACGTGAACTGTCTACTGTTTTGGTTACAGATTGTTGCTTTTGTAGATGATGACTTGCTGGCAAATGTGCCAAAAATAAGTCGGCAAGAGCTTGCTGAAGCTTGTGAAGACTTCAGCAACATAATTGGATCTTCTCATGACACAGTAGTGTACAAAGGAACTATGAAGGATGGCCGGGAAATTGCTGTTGTGTCACTACCTGTATCAGTACATCACTGGACGAATTACATCGAGCTTTACTTTCAGAAGGAGGCAAGTACTCTCCCACTTGACCCAATTGTTAAGATTTTACAGCTCTATGATCATATATTCATATCTCATGGTATTTTCGATTGTTCAGGTGGTAGAAATGGCCAGATTGAGTCATGAAAATGTTGCGAAGATGGTGGGATACTGCAAGGAGTCTGATCCGTTTTCAAGAATGCTAGCCTTTCAGTACCCACCGAATGGGACACTCTATGAGCATCTTCACGGCAAGTCAACATGCTCTTGGCCTTGCAACCTTGCTGTGTTTGTGAATGATGCCATATGACTAGAATTTATTAACTTGGTTTGTGTTATTTGCTTGCAGATGGGGAAGGGTGTCAGCTATCTTGGCCCAGGCGGATGAAAATAGCACTCAGCATCGCTCGCGTTCTCAGATACTTGCACACTGAGCTGCAACCTCCATTTGCCGTTGCTACATTGACGTCCAGTTCAGTTTATCTAAATGAAGAATTCTCACCAAAGGTCTGTCTCATTTGTTTCTCCTAGACACACTACTAAGTACAGCGTAATAATTGCTCATAACATGGCAACGTGGACATGACATCCTAGCCTTAGTGCAGTTAGCAAATTGTTCTGTTCACGCAACAGCTGAATACTTTAAAGGCTTTTGCGTGTCTTCACATTAACATAGAGAACAAAGAGCTAAGATACAACACGGATCGCAAACAAGAGGCGATCGACGTAACAGTTGAAATGGGTTGTGCTTTTGCAGATAATTGATTTTGAGAGATGGAGAGCTCTCGTTGCCAAACCAGGACTTGGCTCCGATTTCATAGTAAACGACGGGTCTTTCAACAACACCATGAATTCTCGGCACAGGCGTTTCATGGACGTCCAGGCCAACACATTTGCTTTCGGGGTGATTCTGCTGGAGGTGATAAGCGGCAGAGCCTCTGTTTCCAAAGATACAGGAGACTTGGTAGACTGGGTAAGTGACTTGCTAGAATCGAAGACCTCAGAATTAGCATGGCTAAGCTTCACTGCTTCAGACAACAAACGAGTAATTCCAAACAAAAAAAAATCACCAGAGAACTGAAGCATATGAGTATACGACCCCTCCATAAACATTCATATTAGTCTCGACCATAGTGAGAATGATCAATAAATTGTGTGTTCAGGCAAGGAAGCACTTGGACCAGCCCCAAGAATTCAGCAAGCTGGTGGACCCCAAGCTGCAGAACGTGAACCACGAGAACCTGGGCATCATCTGCAACGTGGTGAACCTCTGCATCGACCCCGAGCCGTCGCGGAGGCCTTCCATGAACATGATCGCCGCCATTCTGGAGGAAGGCGTCGACACGTCGGCGGCAACCGTCCTCAGGGATTCTTCCTTGGCGTGGGCAGAGGCGGAGCTGGCCATCTTTTAGACGCCCTTCGCTGCTACGCAGAATGTGTAATTGCAGTGATTTGCTTGCACAAAGGGTTGTTTTCTTCATCCATGACTACTATCTTCCGTTCTTTGCTGCTCTTTCTGATCCCGTTCTCTTATCGGCATGTACACAAAGGCATCTCTCTCTCGCCGTATACTAGTATAGGGCCATTTACTCTCTCTTTTTGGTAGAGTGGCGGATATGGAGTGAGTTTTTTCCTCCTCTCAAACAAGTCCACAAGCGTGCGTGTTCCTCTCAGAAAAAGAGCAAGCATGTTTTTCGTGCTCGTGTTCCTCTCAGCTGGCAGGCCGGCCTGCAGCTGTTTTTTTTTTCAGTAAATGATTTTCCTATATTATCTAGTTTCTAAATAATATATTTTTTAATAAAAGATTTACTAGTTGATTATAGTATATTATAGTGATTTTGTTTATATCAATTAAAAACACATACGGATTTCTCTCTCTATCGGTTCGGTTCTCTACAAGCTCTCTACCCGGAGGCCCCAGCCGACCACGGGCCCACGGCGCCCGGTTGCTCGCATGCGGACGTCGGACCAACTCACCGCGCGGTCCATCTCCATCCTCCATGCCGCGCAGCTCTCGGGACTCGGCATCGGCGGCATGGAAGCTCCGTTGCCCCAAGTAACCGCACGGCACGGCGGCCCAGTCCTCGCCGGGCGGCACACCACCCCGCCCGCATCGCGCCGCGGCGACGTATTTTTGCGGCGGCCTGTCTCAACTCCCAGTACCCGGACGCTCGCGGCGTCGAGGAGGCCGGAGCGGGCCCCCCTTCCGCCGACGGCGCGCTTGACTTTTTTCCCCTTCGCGCCGTTGCGGTAATCGGTATTTCCCGTTCACTCCCTCTGCGATCGTGGCCCGTTCGATCAGCATCGTACGTATCATATCGATCAGCATCCGTAAAGAGCCCTTACATTGTCCGTATTTCTCGTTCACGCCCTCTGAGGTTCCGGTCGCGGATAAAATCCGCGATTGCAGACCGTTCGATCGGCGATGTGCGTCTCAGATCGGGGGATGACGGGTTCAGGAGGAATTTTATCACGAAGGATCCTACGCTTTTCGATATTTTATTCGTTCGTGTACCCGTCTGCTTCCCGAGGAAAAGAAGAGAACTGGGGAGAGCGTTTTTTTTCCCTGCCGCCGCGTCGCCATGGCGGGAGAAGAAACCAACGCCTGCGAGGAGCGCGAAGGCGCCGCGGAGGCCCAGCCCATGACGGACTACGAGAAGGAGCGGCTGTCGCGGATACGGGATAACGAGGCCCGCCTCCATGCCCTCGGCATCCGCCGCCTCGCAGCGTCCCCCCTCCTCCACCCGTCCCCGCAGGCGGCGGCGGCCAAGAGGAAGCAGAAGAAGCGATCGGCCGACGCGGACGAGGAGTACCTCCCGTCTGACGACGGCAGCGGCGAGGACGAGGAGAGCTCACCGGCCAGCGACCAAGATTACGACGAGGAGGAGATCAGGTCCTCCTCTAGGTCTCGTAAAAAGGTCCTCTTTTTCCCATGATTGTATTTTAACCCTTTTTTTAGGTCCTTGGTTCTAGCTTAATAAAATAAAAATCTCTCATTTTGTGTCAGCTGTAGTGTGATCTTGTAGCTTATACCGACATTTTCTTCTCATTTTACTGATCTCTCGTGACATTCTTAAATTTTTTAGTGGGCTTGAGCAAAATGATAAGCATATATTAGTTCATGGCATCCTTACAGGTTAAATTGTTTCAATTATTGTTCCCTTCTGCAACCAGTAACACATTGTGTTTACCAAGTTAAACCCTCACAAGTTATAATTAATAGTTTTTACTACACAATGGATTGGAGATTCACTAATGAAATGTATATCAGAAAATGACATTGCATGTAAATATGACTGTGTTAATTAATAGTTTTTACTGCACAATGGGTTGGAGATTCACTAATGAAATGTATATCAGAAAATGGCATTGCATGTAAATGTGACTGAGTTAATTAATAGTTTTTACTGCACAATGGGTTGGAGATTCACTAATGAAATGTATATCAGAAAATGGCATTGCATATAAATGTGACTGTATGCTTTCTTATTAGTATTAATGCATAGTTGTCTTTTCTCTTTTTGTTCAGGGAAAGAAACAGAAGCTGTTGAACTCAGGAAAAACTTCTAAAAGCACACCTAGAAAAGAGAGTGCTCCCATCGCTGATTTTGTGGATGATGATGCGGCCTTACAGCAGGTAATATATAATCACAAACATAGCCGCCAAACTGACGTGGTCCTAGAATGGCAATTGAACTCCTAACTTATTTGCCTATGTTTTCACCATGACAACCGGTCACTCCTTAACAATGTTAATTATGCAGGCAATTGCTCTCTCCCTGGCAGGACCTTCAGAAAATTCCGTGACTGCAATGGGTACAGAACCTTCAAGCACAGGAATGAGAGGAAGTGAAGGCACTCCGTGCAAAAAGAATAACACTGTACCCATTCAGGACTCAGCTAAAAACAGGAATATAAAAAAGCAGGTACATTCCTATCAGCATGGTCTAGCCTGTATTAATTTTCTATCCTATCTTATTTGTGTTTTACACTTCCAGTTCTCATTGCTTTTAGGGCAAGAGCAGGATACAACTGACAGAAGATGATTTGGTTGCTTTCTTCTTCTCATTTGACGGTATATTATCTGGCTCCAAAGTCTGTTTTGTGCCCATTTGAAACTTGAGTTTCCCTAAAAAAAACCTTGGATTGTATTTAGAATTAGTTGTTTATGACTCCACAATTTTGTTAAGGAAAATAATGCAGAGAAATAGTCTTTGTAGGATATCCTGTGAACTTAAAAGTAACTTAGGTTTTGTTGGTCCATTTATACATGTAGAAACCACAGAAATGCCATGGTGCACACATGACATATTGTTGTTTAATTTGCTTATGTGATGCTCTTGCACTGATCTCTTGCCTATGGAATATGTTTGCCTTAATCTCCATCTGCATTGGAACTACTTCAGAGTTCAGATTTAGATGTACCGTGGAATTTGATATAATCGAAACATGTCTTTGCACATACCTTAATTGATTAGAGTTTTTACTTCATCGTTTATTTGCACTTTTGTCCAAACTTAACAAGTTTGTTCTGCCACCTTCTTTGGAAGTAAGGAGAAATACTAGTGAACTTACTTATGGTGTACAATTTATGGATTGTGCAATACTTGCCAAGAGAAGAAAGTAATAGATAGTACTTGTTAACAGCGTCAAACAAGAAACCAGGCTGAATTTTATCTATTCTGAAGGGACTTCCTTTGGGCATTCCTTTAGAGACAAATGGATGTAGTTATATTAAGAGCAGAAACATCAAATTTGGATTGGCATAGTTTATCTCATATCTTTTGTGGCATGTACTCTAAAGATTCAAGCTTTATTTTTTTATTCTTTATATTTTTATTTTGTAAGCAGTCTTAATTGGTTACTACCTTGATCTACAGAGGTTGGAAAAGGATATATCACACCGTGGGATCTTGAAAGAATGGCCAACGTACATGATTTCATCTGGACAGATTCTGAGATATCTAAGATGATACATTGCTTTGATAGTGACAGAGATGGAAAGGTTTGTCTTTTTTCCTTGAATTAAAATATCAACATTTCTACCTTTAAAATGCATTGTTTAGAAGCCATTTTTGTGCCTCTAAAAAAACCCAATTTTGTGGTTTGGAAAACCAGAACCAATCTAATTCCTGTCCACTCATGGAAGCATTTCCCAACCAATTAAGAGTGGCAACCAGTTCCAATCTAGAGAATTTTACATTTAAAATCAGATAAAGATGTACTTATTTCCAAACCACAGGACGGGCAGATTGTCATCCTTTTTTCCTGCTATTTGTCTTTTTTTGGATAAAAGGTCCACAATATATTTAAAAATGTGAACTTATTCTAAATCACTGTGAACTTACTGAATTGGCAATTATGAATATCCCTTATGGTATCAACTAGCTTTACTAAATGACTAGTGATCATCAGGATGCCTCTTCTCTCAAGTAACCTCAAGTACGAGGGGGCCATCACTGTGCTGGTTTGGATCATCAATTACATGTCCAGCTGTCATTTTAATTTGTCAATTCGGTTAGATGTTAGTGATCATGTTATGTCCCGGTCGCGGCAATGAGATCGCCAACAAACGAGCACAACAAATCGTGAGGGGAACAGCAACTATAGACTGGGAAGGAATAACTGGGGAAGAAGAACAGTAGGTGAGGAATTGGAATTCCATTTCATTCATTTGATATCCCAGTTGAGAGTTGAGTACAGGGGTTCCCCTTTTAAACCCAAACACACACGCACTGCCGTGTGGACCTCCAGTCATACACTAACACAGGACCCACTCCACACCATGACCCCACTTGTCATTGTTTGCCTTTTGCACAGGCATGACAGACCATTATTCATTATGGATTATGGATGCCTAATACTGATACCAATTGTCAGTTTGCCATATGTTGTGAATGCTTGGTCATCGTTACTCCTACTAATGTTGTATCAGCGCAACAATGACATAATTTTTGAAGCTCCAATTCCGTTACTTTTCCTCTCCTTTTTCTTACATTTGGGTTTTACCTCTCCACAGATAAACCTCGAGGATTTCCGCACCATTGTATCCCGATGCAACATGTTGCAGGAGCCTGGGAAGTGAGGATGAGACACGATCGTGTTTCAAAGATTCTAGCGCTCTTTTGTCTTTGCGAACAGTGCCTTTTCATAGCCTAGTTGAAGACTGCAGGAACTGGAAGTTAAAGGCGGTGCTCAGGTTGTACAAAACGAAGTTAACGAAAGCCCCAGGACTGAACAAATTATCTGTTCACAGGAGCATATCAAGCCCAAGCGCACTAGGGCTAAATATTGTTCTGTATTACTCTGCCTGTCTGCCATGTAACCAGTGTCTGAACCTGAGAAGTGTTCCAATGGTGCAGATGGATGGTTATGTTATGTACGTCGTTGAAGTTCACTGGAGTACTGTTGCTGTTCTAATGGGAATCACCAATTCACCATGCCCTCATTTATTGTTATACGGAAGTGTACGCAGGGAAAGAATGGACATTGAATAACGCACGTCCGATCGTAAGCTAGAGTAAGTGAAGCTCCGAGCTGTCCCATGTCCGGACGGTCCGGAGGGCAGCTCGCAGCCTCATGAAATCTTAGACAACTGGATGAGATGCACGCATAGTACATCAGCGAAAAGTGAATGTTCTGCACTGTTCAATTGCCTGAAAAAAGTCCTAGCATTGTCTCAGTAAAGGAGGAATTTACACAATAGACTAACATTACTACATGAATTTGGAAGTTATAAGAGCCATTGAAAAGCACTCACCGATATCTGACTTCGAAAAATTACATACATCGGACTAGTTTGCTCAGGCACAACAAAATGTAACCACGTCTTATCCACAAAGCATCGGGCAAATATATCAGAATCAGGCAATCAGCATACTAGTTAGTTGGAAGGATTTTTGAACAATTGTACCAAAGATATCAATGCCCAAACTTCTTAATTGCACAAGCTAACACTACATGTTTATGACACACCGACAACTAACATGAGGTTAACGAAATGTAACATGAGACAGCCAGCCAATTGACGCGCGCAGTTACAGATGATATCAGATCCTAAGAGGAATATGCTATGTAGTGGTAGTGTAGTACATGTAAATAAATGCACCTGGAAATGCAGACAATATTCAATTCTTATGAGGAAAAAAACCCTAACGAGATGCAGAGTTACACACGCTCATCTATCGCTTCATGATAAATCCCAGTACAATTCCCAGAAGAGCAATTACCACCACGAACACAAATGGGAAACCACCATTCTGCTTGCTGATTTCCCTCCTCACAAGGTCCTGTTGAGATTCAATAAAAGATGTTTGATTACAACTATATTAGGATTCTATGTGCACAACAGAAATTTAACAATGTCCCCCCGTACCAACATTCCATTCATGAAGGTAATATAACAAGTTTGATATGAAATATCATGGATGTTGCACCTGGTGAGATTCAACACGCTATGAGCCAAAAGAGATGTTTAAGCTAAAATGAACAGTTTGGTACATTGTAGCCGCTAAAAAATGACAAGGAATAAAGATGTAGGCAATGAGAACATGATATTGACAATAATAGTAGTATGATGTAGCAAACCATCTAGTGTTCTTCTAAAGAAAAATGCATAAATAATCACAAATCATTTCTTCAAGCTTTATCAAACTAGGAAAAGAATACTGGTACAGTCAAATAGCAGATCATGCCACAAAATGTTTGCATAAAGATAGAATCCACTAACCAGCTCCTCACGAAGCTTATTGTTATGCTGAATAGCAGAGTTTCTCTCTTCTGTCAATCTTGAAATCAAAGTGGATGTCTACACAGAATAAATAGAACTAATTAGATATTATTGATATCAGTACAAGGCAAGCAAAAATTACTTTATTCAAAAAAATTGGCTGAAAAGCTGAACAATGTTAAATGTCGAACAGGACCACACATTAATTGCCTCATAATGAAGGCCTAATGCAACAGAAGGAGCATATCATTATCAAAAATAAAATATTACACTACGTAACACAGAAGTTTTGCATTTGCACCTATAACAATGCAATTACTATAGTAGGCCATTTTGGTGGATCTATGTATCACTCTGTGAAATTAGCTACCATTGACAAACTTCGCAGTGACTAGAAAGGGCCAACAACAAATATAAATATAAATTGGCAACAGATCAATAACAAAAGGTAGACAAAAATGAACTGGCAATCTTGTCATAAGTTGAGCTTGACAAATGATCCCTGAGATGAATGCATATAAATGTATCATGTGCATGCACATACCAATTGTACGATAATAAATATGTACTGCAGCAAGAATCATCAGTCATCATGGCAGCACCTAGTTGCAACTTGGTCAGGTTCATCATAGTGTTGTTGACACACAGGGATGTCTCACCGCAACATACTATCACAGAGTTGCTAGAGCTTGAATATAGGGCTCATTAGTGGCTTACGTCTGTCCCCTTACATGACACTCTAAATTCAAAATACCAAACTTCCACTAGTTTGAGCCTTTGAGGCTTAAAAGGCCCAATGTCCTGGTTGCCAGTTATTTAGTATCTCAGTATTAAGTTGAGCATTCGCTCAATTTCAATGGCGTAAGCAAGTATAAAAGCATCAAGCACAAAAATATTCTTTGCATCATTTTGTGTGATTCATGAACTTAGTTTATCATAAAGTGGTTTCTACAGAACTATCTGTTGTTTGACATGATGCTTACGAACTAAGCAACAAGTTTTTCAACTTACTGAATGCCTCATTTAAAAATCTCAACACCTTATGATGCACTACATTTACTCATCATTTACAAGTGTCAGGCAAATTTTGCCGAGTCTGGGCCTCATTAACATTTGAATCATAATCTTCAACTCCAAAGAGAGTAAATCTAGGAAGGTTGACTCTCGAAAACATTTACATTTAGAGTTATATTATAAAACAAACACCGCAATAGTTTGGGGAGAATAGCTACAGTCACGTCAGATATGTGATTAGGATGAACCATTATCACAACTCTGGCCTCTTTGGTTCTTCCAAGTTCATACTGATAGATGAATTTTAAAAAGTAGCACTAACAATAGCAAACCTATTTAGCACTTGTGATGTTGTCATTGAAATGATGAATTGATACTAGAAAAAAGGACAGGTCATATCTCTACGGTACTTGATATTTACTACTTCAACTGAAGATTCAAGTGAAAGATTTGCTTAGATCTGGTCCAAAGCTATTAGTTTTGAACTAGTTCTATTAAAAGTAGCAAGCAAGCATAAAGAACTTTTTTGAAGGAACTCACCTCAGAGGTTATCTCTTCTGGTTCCTTATGCGCTCTTATAGCCTGGAACCAACAACAACTCAGTTTAACTCGGTTCGAAAACAGAGCAGATGGGTTAAGTGCACATAAAAGTTAAGATACTAACAGAGAACAATGGTGGCTCATCAGATTCCCTTGTTGTCTGCATCTAAAAAACAATCAATCACAACCGAACAAGTTAAGACAAACAAGGAAATAAAACAAACAATATGTAGACAGAGATCTCACGTCTTGATAATTCAAGTTGCCCCCATCTGACAACGAAGGCCGAGGTGAAGAACCCTCTTCAGATCCCTCGTGCACAGGCGACGGAGGTTGAGGTGGTTGGACGTAGAGAACCTTCAGCTTCACCTCATCCAGCACATTACCTGATTCTTTGTTAAACTACAAGGCTAACTTGTTAGCACTATAGAAACAAATATACATCAACACAAACCACCAACAAAGAGATATTTGAATATGGAACTACCATCTCTCCAGTGATATCCTTGGTTGTTGTGCCCTCCCTCACCACAACGCTCTGGACGAGAAACCTGTCCTTGCACTGCATATCTGGTGGTGCCTCTCGTTGCGCTTGCATTGTCACTAAGAAATCGCAAGAAACTGTCAAATATTTGCGCAAAGATAACAATTTGGGGAAAGCATTCCCACAAATCCGTTCGCTGGAAGTAGATGGGAGTTAACATTACCGATGACATCGCTGGTGGAGCGTGGTGGCACAAGGCCGCTATTCGGCCGGACACAGTACTTCTTAGGGCTGGTTGTCTTAACCTAAGAACAATATTTCGCCAAATTTGGCATTACATCTCGACATTATGCAGAATTGCAGAGCTCTATACTCCAAGAAAGAAAAATGCTTTGGGGGTAGTCCGGTTACCTTAAAGGCGATGTAGTCATCTGTTCTGTTCGTCAGCTGCATAGAGCACGAGATCTGCTTCTTCGTCTCGACTGCGCGATTGAAAGAAAAAAGAGCAGAATTTAGCACAAACAAACAAAACCAACGAAGCCGCCAAATTCCCTCCTCCACACTCTAAACAAAAACTCGCACGGAAATCTGAGAACCACACCAGAAATTTCTTCAGAAAAAACAACGGCATGTGCCGGAGCAGTTAAATACAAGCACGGAATGTTCGTCGAGAGACTGTACAGGGGAATCGGAGCTCGAGGGGCTCGACCCCGAGCAACTCCTTGAGTCGGAGCCCATCCGTCGCTCCAATTTGTGCGTGCGTGCGTGCGTGCGGCGGGGGCGCTCGCTCGGTACGGGCTTGATCCGGAGTGGCAGGCGACGCGGGTGGGGAGCTAGGGTTTGGGAATTGAGTGGGTTTTGCGCTTGCCTCGGGAGGCGAGAGTGGAGGAGCGGATGGGAATTTGGAATCCCTGTAGGGAAGGGGGGCAGGAGGGTGGTAGGTCTTTTGGTGGGGGAGACGGCTGACCCGGTGATGTGGTCGAAATATTCTGTTACGCTATCTACAGAGATATGATCAAAACTGCTATATAAATCCTTGGCCAAACGACAGGCTAGTGTAGAGACTTATATAGTATCTGGGCTGCTTTTTTTCTCTGAACCTGATAATTTTTTGTTTTTGTTATAGTATATAACTTTTAAACAAAGTATTTTCTCAAGATGGGATCTACTGTCTACACGTTAAAAGTTTAACATATGTACCATCCAAAATCGCAAGTGAGTATCTCTCTCCGTAATCTGTACCGTAAACAGCCAAAATTCAAAAATTTCAACCAAAAACCATAAGCCGCAACCGTTGCCAAACATGCCCTCTGTCACATCGTAACTTTTGGCATGACAAACTTTTATTACACCCTAAGACTTGGCGTACAGGGAGAGATTGTCACGTGACGAGACTTAGTGTGACAGGAGTAACTTAAGTGTGACCGCTCCGGTTCCCACTCTTCCCACATCATCTTCCCGACGCATTCCCTATCCTTGCGCAAGCCCCGCGCCCTCCAACCCCTCAGCCCCTCCACCCACCTCCTGTTTCTCCAGCCTTCGGCCCTCTAGCCCCGCCGCCCGCCGCCCTCCAACCCTCGCCCCTCTAGCCCCGCCCCGCCCCCGCCCCCTCCCCCGCCACGCGCCTCCTCCCGCCCCTTCCAACCCCTAGTCCCTCCAACCCCAAGAAAGATGAGTGGCGTGGAGATCATCCCCAAGCCCGTCGTCCGTAGCAAGCCCGCCACCTTCAAGTTCTCCTCCTCCATGGGTAATCGACCTAGCCATTAAATCCATGCGATTGTGCTGTAAATTAAGGCACCATGTGCTTGTGAATTGCATCATCGAGTAGCTATATCTGGTTTGTTAGTAGTAGTCTGCAATTTTAGTCTAGCAGTTGGGGAAGTAACTTACTTCACATGTAGTAGTAGTCAGATAAAAACCGTCAAACTGATGCAACTTTGCATGCAGGATCAGATTAGTGTTCTGGTGAAAGTTTTGCTCGCGATGTCCATGTAGTAGTATTGTTTATGAATAATCAATTAGTCTAGTCTACTGTAACAGTTGAACCATGATATGGAGTTTTGAGGAGGACCTTTGGATGTTAGGTTTGGAAATAGCTCTCCTTAGGTATTTTTGTTAGACTGCTTTGGACAAGGCAGCGGTATCTTACGCAGTTTATCTCAAGCAAATCCTCCGATGGCAGGGACATGAGATTAAGCTCGATTTGATCAAACACGAGGATCTGCGTTTGTCGAAGGCAGATTGACTAGTACCTACGTACCCAAAGCATTTCTAAACACACCCAGGGCCTTGAATTCGATCATATCCACAGATTTCGCACAGATTAGAGTGAGGCATGAACGGAACAGCGCGGAAGGCTCACCGGATTGGACTTCCCTCGGCTTCTCGCCGGCCGGAGATGAACGGAGCGGAGCGGAAGCCTCCCAACAATTCGTCTTGCAGCAGGGTCGCGGCTGCGCCTGCACGGCTTCTGCAAGGGGAAGGCGCAGGAGAAGCAGCTCGGCCCAATAACTGTAACGAACTAGGTGGGCCGCGTGGACTATGGAATTCTCTCTGTGTGCGTCAACGGTACAGCCAGTTCTAGGATGGCCCTGATCGGTGGGCTCCGAGCGTACTACTTCTCCTTTTCTTTTCGTTTTAGAAACTTGGTTTTCTAAGCAGAGCCCAAGTAGCCTGAAGTCCACGAACAAGCCAATGCACCAATCATGCAAGCAAACAAGTCCTCGCCACCACCAGAAAATTTCTTCTGGCGCAGAGGACAAACGCATCCTAGCCTAGTAGCCAAGTACTCGCCACGACACCTTTATCCCAAGCCAACCACACACGCCGCTCGCCGCCACTTCTCACACTCCAGGCCTCTCCCATGCACGCGCGCACGCGCTGAGCTCCCCAGCCAAGCCACACCACCCCACCGATCGCCATGAGCGCCGGCGACACGCTTGACAAGCTAGTGGTCTTCCTCGCGAAGCGCGATGGCATCGACAAGCTGGTCAAGACGTTCCAGTACGTGTCCAAGCTCGCGCACTGGGCCGCCGAGTCCTCCAGCCCCGACCTCGCGAAGCGCGCCAAGAACTGGGAGACGGCCTCCGGGCTCAGCCGCAAGGCCTTCCGGTCCGGCCGCTTCCTCACGGGCTTCAACGCGCTGCGCCGCTCCCCGGGGGAGTTCGGCGCGCTCGCCGTGCTCGCCAACGCCGGCGAGATGGTCTACTTCTTCTTCGACCACTTCACGTGGCTCTCGCGCGTCGGCGTCCTCGAGGCCTGGCTCGCGCGCCGCATGAGCTTCATCTCCGCCTTCGGCGAGTCCGTCGGCTACATTTTCTTCATCACCATGGACCTCATCGTGATCAGGAGGGGCATCAGGCAGGAGAGGAAGCTGCTCAGGGAGGGCGGGAAGGAGAAAGAGACGGAGAAGGAGGTGAGGAAGATCCGGATGGACCGGGTGATGCGGCTCATGGCGACGGCGGCCAACGTCGCCGACCTGGTCATTGGCATCGCGGACATCGAGCCCAACCCGTTCTGCAACCACGCCGTCACGTTGGGGATTAGTGGCCTCGTGTCCGCGTGGGCCGGGTGGTACAGAAACTGGCCGTCGTGAGTGTCACATAATGATTTTGCCAGGCTTTGCATCGCATCTACTTTGCTTAACGACAGTATGTAAATTTTACAGTCGAGAACCTCGAGATGGACACGCAAAGTTAAACAGTGCATTTGCGAGTGTGACTGAATTTAGCTGCATTTACGCTATGAATCATACTACGAATAACCGATATGTACCATACGTTCATACAACCCTAAAACTTGGCTTGTTTTTGGCTTGAATCCATATTCGGTCTCCCAACATTTTTCCCCTGAACCTCCTAGTTATCAGTGGCCTAGGGCCAGTTGTTTACTATAAGGAGAGTGCAAGTTTTGCTTAACTTTGTTTTTTTTTTACAAATTTTGCTCAAGTCTGCCTTTTCTGATTAGCATCTGAAATATGTAGCTCGTTACATCGCTCGCGGTTCTTTCTGAATCTAAGAATGAAGCAGCTATTGTCAATGTTCCTAGTCAAGCATCAGTTTACCTTTGTGATTTTGTCAGTGTTCATGGAAAACTGGCTCGTCTCCTAGATATTTCTCTAGCCGAGGAAGCAGCGGTACATTTTGAAACGAATTACCTTTGTCATCAGGTCCCTATTCATTGAGAAAATCAGTCTTCCATGGCCAATGAGTTTCTTTATCCTGATTCTCGTTCTTGGTAGCCATTCAGCATCTGGACCTCCGGTGTTCTTAAGACCGTTCATCTTGCTTTCTGGAGGCATTGATTCGACTGATAGGAGTTGAATAGGGAGGTGCATTAGTCACTGCATACATAGAGCTAGGATTTGGGCCGTGCTTTTTTGGGCCAGCCCGAAGCACGGTCGGCACGATACAAGTATGGTCCGGCCCGACACGTGACGGACCGTGCCGGCCCGGCATGAACGGTGGGTCGGGTCGGGCCTCAAAAACCGACACGGTGGGCGGCACAAGACGACGA
The DNA here is from genome assembly GCA_036346245.1 of Bonia amplexicaulis. Taxonomy (NCBI): domain Eukaryota; kingdom Viridiplantae; phylum Streptophyta; class Magnoliopsida; order Poales; family Poaceae; genus Bonia; species Bonia amplexicaulis. Next base: position 15,090,737 of record CM070746.1, read on the forward strand.
TCGTCTTTGTACTCGGGTCGGCACGACACGACGGCACAAGGCGGAGGGGAGGGGCGAGGCGTCGGAGAAAGGCGGCGGCGGGGGCGGTGGGGAGCCGGGCGTGGCGGAGGAGGCCGGGAGTGGTGGAGTAGGGAGTCATTGGACGCAATTAGGGTTGTAAGTCTCTGCCAAGTTGTCGTATCAACTGAAACAGACACAGAACAACTGACATACAAAGCCCGCGTTTCTGATTTCAGTAAAGAAGCAAAATGGGCAGATTGCCAATACAAGAGCTGCTCATGCAAAGCAATAATCAAAGAACTTGATATCTCTTCATTTTTCCAAGCTTAGGAAAGATACACAGGAAGTGTGTAAGGTGTGCTACGATTACAACACATGCCTCATGCTCCCATCTTTAAATGAGCGCAGTGTCCTGATGGCGTTATTACCTATATACGTGACAACAGAAGGCTAACAGCTCCAGCTTCACGCAGCTATGGCATTGTGGACGTCAGGATGGCAGCTTGCTTTATTGTATAAGCTGGATGTTGCATCATGCAACTCTCCTACAGGGCAGAACCTGCACGGCGACGCCTTGTTGCGTTTGATGTAGCAATCTGACCAAGTTGTTCACTCTGGCTTGACGGCACTCGTTCTCTGACAGGGGTGTAATGCCTCAACCAAACACCAGTATATACCTGAAGAAATAACAAACCATCATCATTACAACAATTGTTACAGAAGTATGACAAAATCTAGCCACCCAAGTCACTAATACTGTATCTTATATTATTTCATTTTACAAACTGCACGACTCAAATAATGTTAAAGGAGTTATCTGTTCTAACCAACTTCAGAATATGACAAAAGAAAATTGTCTAGGAAGACAAGATTAGGTGAAAGTATGGGTGGAATTTGTTGACTGACTTCTGTATTAACGAATTCATTACAAGAGTCCACACAGGAGCATCTGTCACGGTCATAAGAAATCCTTGCTACAGCTCAGGGAAGAGCTAGTTCAACCAACCAATATACAAAAGAAAAGGAGCATATAACAATAATAACAACAATCTATTTCCCATCACTGCATCAAATAACAATAGCTCCAAGCTGCCTAGTATTAATTGATAAGAGAAATTAAATTGTCCAATACTTCAAAAGAAGTTACTCATGGTTGTCCTCGAGTTCATAACCAGGGAAAAGAAACAGTGCTAGATAAATTTGTTGCCAGCTACTGACCTGTTGGGGCCTCATAATTTTAGTGTCGGGGTCATCAAGTGACTCTTTCCAATGTGCTAACCAACCAGCCATGCGAGGAATTGCAAACAGAACAGGGAAAAATTCTGTAGGGAATCCCATTGCCCTGAAAACCAACGCAATCACAATTAAGTACGGCAATAACAAAAGGAGGGGAAAAGAGAAAATAGTCTCCCAACTGATGTACCTATATATTAGGCCAGAGTAAAAATCCACATTCGGATACAACTTCCTCTTGATAAAATACTCGTCTGATAGTGCTGCCTTCTCCAAAGCAACAGCGACCTGGTATGGCATCAGAAAGCATCATAAGGGTGTATTGGAGTTGCCAAATCATTATTGCAGTTGTACATGGATAGCCATGCTGTATAGAATCACCACTTCAAGAACAGAGCATAATCCTTAGGTCCTTTTCCTTGATAGTAGAATTCTTAGGTGTTTGTAGACAAAAATTAGTTAATTAGTAATATGGTAGACCATCAAACCCTGAAGAGTGTTAATCCATTTGTAGATTTTGGCCAATGAACCTTTCTAGACTAATCAATCAATTTCAAGCGCACTGTGTATTGGCATGGACGAATACGACCCTAATCGTTCTTCTTGGATAGCTGTCGTATGATGGATCAAAATGGTCAAAGCTAGCAATATTCTAATAGGACATAGGAAAAGTAGGGATGCCAAAATGTTCAACAGATATCAACAGTAGCACTTGTGCTAGTGCAACATAACTATGCAGGTGATGAATGTTTTACCAACTTAGTTTGTTGAACTCGTGCTTCTTTGCAGGACAGATAATAATGATCTTCTGCAATAACACTGCTAAAAGCATACTAATGTATACGCAGATAAGAAACTGTGTGACGCCAGTGATCGATGTTTTATACATATGTTTTATCTGTTTGAACTTCAAATTCTTCAAGGACCCAAGTAGCATAAAATAGGTTGTTTTATCTTGTTTGCAAAAAGATGGATGGAAAACAGTGAACACTCAAAACAACTCCAGTCTATTGTTTTTGTTTCATTCAGCATTTTCAGATCCCAAGTGGAACTAATCCAAATTGCATTCCATCTATCTGAGTTCCACAAAGTCAATTTTCACCCTTTGGAAAAAGAAAGTTTTTTTACTGTATTCTTTGCAAAAATTAATGTTTCATATGGCAGTGTCATTTAGCACCCATAGTATGTACAGAGCAACTCTGTTTCCTGGTTGTTCCAATTGCAACATGAGAGAATTAACCAAATATCTCAGTAGTGAAAATGATGGTTACATAAAATTCTCAGAAAAAAACTTCTTTCCTATGGCTAAACACAATGGGAATAGCAAACCTCGATAAGAGGATCCCGTCCTACAATTGAGAAGACCTCCTCTGCTAACTTCCGAATGACTTTGGCACGAGGATCATAGTTCTTATACACACGGTGCCCAAAACCTGACATCTTCCTCTTCCTGGAAAATGAACAGATAACTCTTGTAAAAGAAGTCCAAAAGCTAATCAAGAAGGTAATTAAAGTAAAATCCGTTCCACTAAATAGACTATCATGCACACCAGAAAATATTAATCAGGCAGGAGGTATGTATCACCTGTTCTTCACTCCCTCAATGAAATCTGGAATATTCTCCACACTTCCAATCTCATTTAACATTTTAAGTACAGCCTGGCATACATAAAATAACATTTAGCCCATTCTAAAAAAAATAAATTTTACAAGAATAGGGGGAAAAGTTCTTAAAGAAGGAAGCTATATTTGGATGATGCCATTAGATAAAACAAATTATATGCTAAGTAGAATAAGTTGCTTCTTAACTTTATGATTAGTTTCCAATGATGAGGATTGTGGAATAGAATATGTATAAAAACTATAAAGCTTGAATGCATGAAACAAGAGGGGGCAGCACTCAAAATAGTTTACCTCATTTGCACCACCATGCAGTGGACCATATAGAGCTCCAACACCGCCAGAAAGAGCAGTTAAGACATCAACACCACTATAAATAGAATACCTAATTAGGCAACAGTTTCTTACTCCCATTTGTGAGGAGAATAAAGGACATGATTTACCTTGAAGCAAGGTGCCTAACAGCAGCTGTTGAGCAGTTCATTTCATGTTCAGCATGAAGAATAAAAAGGATATCTAGAACCCGAGCAAGTCGGGGGTTTGGCTTATATGCTTTGTTACTCCTGCAACACATTAAAAAAAGGAAATATGTATCAATATTAAAGTAACAAGGTTGAATTTTTTAGAAATTTCAAATATAACAAAAATAAGTGTATATGGGAAAACAAATAACAAATAATTTCAAAGCAATGCGACTTACAAAGAGTCCAGCATATACAAGAAGTTCTCTGAATAAGAAAGATTATTTGAAGGAAGGATAGGAGGCCTTCCTGCTAATCTCAAGTAGGCTGCAGCAGCTATTGTTGGTGTCTAAACAGATAAGTCAGATATTGAAAGTTAAGCCACAAGCATAACAACAGTCAGAAAGAACCATCATTGTAATTTGCTTTATGAGGTTCTGTGCAAGATCTCCAGTTATTTTTGGCATGACAAACAGAAAATATTAATCGGTTGGACCTAAAAAAACATACACTAACTAAAGAAAATCATATTTTTAGTCATACCTTCCCAAGAACTCGTACAATTTGCTTATCCCTAACCTGCTTCGATTTGTAAAGATCTTGACCCTACATGAGTAGAATGTGTCATCGAGTAACTTTAAACTGTTACATGTGTAAGAGATGGTAATACACAAATAAGTATATATGACGAAATACCAAACAAATTCAAATAATGACAACTATAAATTCGAAATTTCAGTGGATTCTATCACATTATGTAGATTTATGTGAAGAACCATCTGCCCCAATTGGTGCATTTAGAAAGTACTTACTCTAAGAGCAGGGTTTGCATCTGGATGGAAGACAGAGAGTGTGCTCATTGCACTGGCGAGGACTCCCATGGGGTGAGCATCATGAGGCATTGATTGTATGATATCCTGTCAAGATTAAAAAGCACTAATATATTACTTTGTAATCCAAGTCAAGCCCAAAACATGTCTGAATACATTGCAATCATCAAGGCTACCAAAAAAAAAGGCAACAAAGCATACCAAGAGTCCTTGAGGAACAGCAGAGTGCTGAGAAATTGCAAACTCCCAGCCTGCCAGTTGACTCTGAGTAGGCAAATTCCCGTACACTGAATGCAATAAGTCATCAACCAACAATTACAAGATGGAAAATATACCCTGATATTAAACAGGAACGCAAGGTCGATAGTACTTACTTAAGAGGTAGGCCACCTCAACAAATGAACTGCTTTCAGCCAACTCCTCAATTGGATAACCCCTGTAGCGAAGAATTCCCTCATCCCCATCGATGTAGCAGATGGACGAACGCACTGGGGCGGTGTTGAGATAACCAGGATCATAAGTCTTAAGACCCTTGTCACTCTTTCCAGTGGTAATCTACAACATATCACAAACAGAATCTACTTCTTTGTCTTCAGTTTGATTTCACATAGAAAATGAAGCACTGTGGCAAGTAAAATGCTTGAGTATTTAGCATTTTTATTGAAATTTGACGCTTCCGAATCACACAAATTTATGGAAAAATCAATCCCAATATATTCGCAGGAATAACAAATAAATCAGTAGTGGATTCCAGATCTCCTTCGCAAGCTGGTCAATCAGAAAAGTTTCCCTAAAACCATGCTGTCACTTGTAACTATTGTTAGATTGGAAATGATCACACGACTCCATTAGAACAAGTTATGAGCTTCTACTTATTATCAACTCAACTTCAGACTGCTAGCTCCACTGCATTCTATTTTATCAGCTCGATTAAATTAAAATCTGATCTCTCTGTCATCTTCAATCACATCAATCACAATTTCTAGAAAATAGGAGTACTTCACCCATTGCTTGATCATCTGGTCACAGGCTCAAGAGTTCCACAACCAAATTACTAAACTGACGAGAAGTTCGCACCAAAATTAAGCCCTTTTACTTCCGCCCGGCTACGCCGAGTACAATCGAATCCTAGTCCAACCAGGCTCCACAAAAAATTCAGCCTAGTCCGTCACCGTAACCGCACTCCAGAACCCCAACTTCCCCACGGACAGCACAGATCACGCCGCAGCGGCGCAGCCCACCGCCAGAACCGGTAATTAGTTAGTAATAGGCTACTAGTTAGTTAGTTACCTTCTTAAAGTCGGTGGCGCGCACGGTGCCCTCCTCGGAGACCTTGACCTCGTAACGCTTCCCCGTCCTGGCGTCCACCACGGCGAGAGCGCCGGCGAGGGTCCCCGGGGGGACCGCCTGCGCGGACGACACCGGCGACCTCTCCAGCCCCGCAGCCGCGTCCACCTCTCCGGCGCCGGCGCCGAGAAGGTGGGCCGAGAGCACGGCGAGGCGGCCGCGCGCGGGATCGGCGCGATCCATCGAGGCGGCGGCTCGAATCGGTCGGTGAGGAGGAACGGTGGCGGGAGACGAGACGATCAGAACAAAGCAGAGCGGGAGGGGAGCACGCGACGAGGGAAGGAAGCGGCGCTTGGACGCCTCGGTGGCTTTGCCTTTTGCTTCCTTTTGCTTCGCGCAATCCGACGCGTTTATGGACGTGGACCTGGGGAGTCGTGGGAAGCTGAAACTCGTGCGAGTGTGCCCATGTTTTTCTGTCCTTCATGCTCCTTTTGCTTTTTTTTCCTTCCGCTTCAGTTTCCTCGAAAAGCGTAGCAAACGGAGCAGCTTTGATAAACCTATTCCTTAAGATGTTTTTTAGCCTAAAATTGTATATGATGTTGGTATCAACGTCTTTATCATTTATTATAATCTCAAAAAATATAAATAAAAACCATCGATCGCAACTTAAAAAATAGAGCATTTGTCTTTTAGATTGACTTCTGGTTTCTCTCAATGTCAAAAGAAGTTAGCACTCCATCTCACATGCCTCGATTTATACAAGTGGAGTTGGAGTTGTTACCTAATAAGGACGTAAGATGACGGTACGATGACAGCATATGGCAATAGTGTAATACCCGGTCTAACCTCTGAGTCCAAAATGATACCATTACCTTAATATTTACCATTTATTTCTATTGTTGCTAAAATCCAGCAGCAACTCTTCCGTTCCACTCAATGACACCATAAGCACACATAGGTTGAAAAAACTGCTCTCGTGAGCCAGCTTAGCTCGTCAGCTTAGCTCAGGCTCGTAAAATTTCAAATCGAGCGGAGCCCACCATCTAACTCACCCAAAAATCGGCTTGAGCTAGCTTGCGAGCCTCAGTTAGCTCGGCCCACGAAGGCACAAGAGTCCTCCCTACCCTAACCCTACACCAACAGTCTAACACCAACACCAGTACATCATGCGCTTTCTTCCCGATCCTTCCCTAACCCCGTCCTTCCTTCCCCGTCCGCCGCACTGCTCGACCCATCCGTCACGCCTCTTCCAACCCTGGCTGGCCCTTTGCTCCCCCGACCCTGTGCTTCCGCCACCGCAATGGGCCTGTCCTGGCTCCGTGAGGAGGGGAGAGGGGTGAGAGAGAGAGAGAGAGAGAGAGTAAAACTGGCTCCGGAAGTTTAGGAGGAAGACAAGGGAAATCTTTCTGGAGACTATCGGCTCCAGCTTCCGTGGCGGCGATTTGGCCTGAACTCCCGCTCCCACTGGCACAGCCCGATTCTGAGCTCCGCTCCTGCTTACCTCCAGGTGATTCCATTCCCCACTAACCATCAGAGCCTACTGTTCCAAATTGTTCGATGCAGGAATCCAAATTAATCATCTATGAAGTAGCTTTCTTTGAACGGAGTTGTAGAATTGGTTGGTTAATCGACTCTATTCCTTGATACTGTAGGCTACAGGTAGGTAGGCATGGATCAAAGTCTTTTCTTTAGGAAGCGGGTGCTTTTCCAATCGGGGTGTGCTTAATGAGCTATAATTAAACTTTTTTAGAAATTGATATAATTCGACATAAAATTATTTTATTTATTGTTTAAATGGTTATATCAAACTCGAGCTAACGAGTCATTATCGAGTTAAGCCTCATTAAAATTTTCACCTGAAATGAACTTATTTCAATTTTGAATCTAATAATCACTTTAATCAAAGTAATTTTGATTTAAATTCTAACGAGCTTGTTTTGTAAGCCCGCTGGGATTGAGGGCATGTTTGGCAACGGCTGCGGCTTATGACTTTTAGCTGAATTTTTTAAATTTTGGCTGTTTACGGTACAGATTACGGAGAGATACTCACTTGCGATTTTGGATGGTAGATATGTTGGGTTTTTAACGTGTACATCGTTTAACTTGTAGATCCCGTCTTGAGAAAATACTCCGTTTGAAAGTTATATACTGTAGCAAAAATCAAAAATCGCTAGTTTCGGAGGAAAAGAACAGACGCTGGATTAGGCCGTCTGGGTCACACCCCCTGTACTAACCAGCGGAACTCATCGACGGTTGTTATGCATTTCCGCGCCCCCACCGCTAGGTACTCAGCCTGGTGTGGTTGAGAAGTAAATTGTGATAACGAATCTTGTTTCGCAGGTCATCGAAGGCAAACGATCTTGTTAAGAGTCTACGGTAGCTTGGTCCCTGTACTCGATGGCGAAAATCTGTCAGTAAGAATACTGGTAAGTTTTTGAATGTCAGAACCAGACATAATATTCATATGCCGACATACTAAGATTGGTCATTTATTTAGTTAATTATTCACAATTTTTTGCTCCCTTTTTCGATAGGTTGATCACTCCATAGTGGAGAGCTTTGCTCAAGGAGGAACCGAGGAAGGACATGCATTACGTCGCGCGTGTACTCTGCCAGAGTCTTTCTCTTCAACAACGCTACAAATGTTCACGTCACGGCAAAATCGCTTAAGATCTGGGAGCTGAACTCAGCTTACATCCGTCAATATTCAAATTGACCTTTAATTGAATGGCAAGCAATGTTTGTCTGAATTCGTTAAATTGTACTTTATAGTATAGTGATTGTTTTTTTAAGGGAGATTGGAGCATTTGCCCCATACATAAACATAGAATTTGATGATTTACTCCATTTGTCTTATTGACATGTGGGCCTTGTACCCACATGTCAATGAGACATCATAGGGCAAATCATCAAATGCAATGAAAAGTGTGGCAAAAGATCAATTACCTCTTTTTTTAATTAGCAGATTTACCTACTTACGCGGCTAGATATTATAATACAATTATTTTTTATATAGAATTCTATTTTGTATAATTAAAATACAATTGTATTTGTTGTACAACTCTGATTTCTACATATGATTAACCTGCATCATTATAATTTGACCGCACCAAAATAAGTGGTGGAGTTCTTTCTCTTTTTCTTTCGATTAATATGAGAATTGCTAGAATTTATTTCTTTTTAAGATTATTGTAGGATATTTTTGCCCAAAAAAACGAAGAAATACCGTAAATATGTCTTAGCAAATTCATACAGCTGATGATATGGTGTCACCCCATGCACTGCCTCTGCAGTTACAGATAGGCAGTTGAGAGCCACTGACAATATTTTTTTTATGAACACATAAGGGATGGTTGTTAGCATGATAGTAAAAGAACTACTTCAAGATCAACCAACTTTGGTCTACTCAGGAAATTAACAGACACTACTGACGATTTTCTGCATCACTGATGGTAGACCAACACTAATAAATGCTAGAAGTAATTTAAAATTTTTTTCAAGGGGAATAAACTGCGAGCGAACTGGATTATAGTGATTCTCTTACTGCGAACATAAGGGCCTGAACCCCCTCTGAAACAAATCCAACATATTGAAAATTAAAACTTGGATCATCCTTTTTTGTTATTTCCCCTATTTTATCTTGCTTCTGAGTCCTGGCAAGCTTTCTCTCATATTGGAACTGAAAATTAACTTCATGCAGTTCCCGAGCTAGAGGTTTGCAATACCAACTACCAATCCTTGCAAACTTCCAACAGAATTTCAATCGACGGTGTCGCTTCCCCCCTAATTCACTAAATAAATCACAACACTGAGAATCTAGTCCTAAATTCGAGTATTACAAAACAGCCAAGCTTTGTGGTTTATCGCGTAGGCGATGGAAGGGTACTGGAGACGGCACAGCAGCAGTCGTTGCAGGCAAGGACCAAGTGGCGAGCGCGGTGTGCCGCCGAAGATGGCGCGGCTTGCAGCTACAGCACAACGCGAAGGGGATATGGACGTGGATATGCCCTAGGAGGGGGGTGCCGAACGCTGTGATTTTGGGGCGGGGCGGCCGCAAAGTTGGTGGCGCGGCGGGCTAAAGGCGAGCAGAAGCAGGGCCAAGTGGGGGGCACCGCGCGGCCTGGGGGAGGCGGCTGTCTCGGTGGGCCGGGAACCGGAGCGCGGTGGCGTAGTCATGAGTCGAGCGGAAGGAGGAGGAAGGGCAGAATTTCCGAGGCTGTCTTCAGCTGCGCGCGCGAAGTGGCCGTCGGGTTGGGAGGTTGACGGTTCAGATCTGGATGGAACATCTGTCTCCGGTGTCGTTTCGGCTTAGTATGGCAGCAAACTCAAAAAGTCTCGGAACCAGCAGATTTACCGCACGCGACTATATATTATAATACAACTATTTTTAATATACAATTCTATTTGTTATAACTGAAATATAACTATATTCGTTATATAACTTTAATATATATATAACTATATTCGTTATATAACTTTAATAACTATATATATTATGGAATTTTCTTACTCTCAAATTAAAAGAGATGTCTTAATTATCATTGAATAATGTGTACTCTCTGAATCAAATTACTTGGAGATTAACAACATGAACAATCTGTCTTCTTTCATTCATCTACTTTAATTAGTTCGTCGGGGGAAATTGTAGCTAGCCATTCTGTAAGCAACTGTATTTTTTCTCTTTTAACAGGATTCTGTAAGCAGCTGATATCACAACTACTTTTGCAAATGGGCTCACAAATCTTTTCTTTTTCTCTCTCTCTCCCTCTAGCAGTCAAATAAACTTTCCTACAATACTTGGCCCTTTTGTCGCAGTGGTGGATGCAAGGCACTACACTGTAAATATTAGGCCCAATAATAGAAGGGCCCATTAGATATGGGCCCAGCACGGCAACGTTGCCCCACATCTTTTCCCCCTACTCTCCTTTTACAAACAGCGAAGAATTTGTAAAGAGAGAAGAGTAGCAGCACCTACGCAGTACGTCGTATCGAAATGTTGAGATGTACCACGAATGCGAAGTTTGGTTAATTATTGAAATGGATATTGCTGCTCTTCTCCCCAGGGACTGTAGACGGGTGTTGATAACTTGATATGCCTCGCCAACTAACATAAACTGTCATATCGGCAAAATAAATGACGCTAGCTAGCTACCGTTGCTGTGCCTGTCTACAAACATTTCCTTACATTACATCATATCAACGCGTGCCAGAACGATACATCACTGCAGGACTATACAATTCTTCGCTTGATACGGCCCATCACAAGCAGATCGAGATGGGAGGCACCGGCAGGACAGGTGGCTGCGCCTCCTCGCACCAAAACAGCTCAGCTGGGCTAAAGCTACAGCACCGATCGAGGTGATACATGCGAGCTGTGTGCGCATTGTAACGTAGGTGAAAAACATCAATCATTGATCTGTGAGAAAAAACTAGCCAAATGACACTTGAGAACATAACCTTGAACGGTGCGAGTGGACAAATGACACCAAAGACCTTAGACCGCGCGAGTGGACAGATGAGATGAAAAGCTCACGAAAGAGAAAAAGAGCAGAGGGAAGGGGGGGAGCTAGGTGGTAGCTAGCAGTGCAGCCAGAACCAGACATATGGAAATGGTTGCAACGTTATATCCCTGTAGGTGCATAGATCCATCACATCAGCTCCCCTCATAATTGCCAAGCAGCCGGCCACGATGCTGCTTCCGGTACGTGCCATCCATCAGCTAGCTGCTGCTTGCCTGCCTGCTCCTCTGCTAGCTAGTAGGAGTAGTAGCTAGTGGTATTACGAAACCGCCCCTCGTGCATGCCGTGCAAGCTCCCTCCCTCTCCCTAACTACAGTCGCCTCCCCCGGCCGGCCTTGACTCGTTCTGCGCGGCGCAGGCTTTGGCAGACTGCCGCTGCCTGCCTGCTGCGTGGCCTCAGTTCTGATCGTCGCTAGCGCTGGATCTAAGCGGCACGCTGTGCAGCTGCTGCTGCTGCCCCCGGCCGCGCGCCTGCCATGCACGCCGAACAATGCGCCCGTAGCGTACTACCGCACTGCATGGCGTTGTATCCATGTGTAGAGCGCTGTCTGCTTGTCGTCGTGGGGTATATGCACGTACTTTTCTACAGATAGGGACTCATCACGGCGGCTCCCAGCGTATGCATGGAGGTAGTGGCCCTGTTCTTAAGCGGTTTCGGACTTTTAGTTTTTGATTTTTTTTATAGAAACTAACTTTTAAATAAGATATCTTTTTAAAATAGAATCTAATAGTTAATTATAGTACATATTATATCAACTTTATTTATATCGGCAAAAGTCATACGTGCATTTCATTTACTTTGTAATCTCTCAGACCAATTACCACCCATTGCCATGCTGTGGCTATGAGGAGGGCACAACTACATGGCTATGAGGAGGGCATAACTATAGAAAAACTCATCACAAACGGTTCAAAAATATTATCAAACCGTCTGTGCTTATGAGTCAGTAATACTCTGAATATTGTGATAACCATTATCACTGACGGTTCTTAACTAAAACCATCTGTGATAACGTTATCACAAGCAGGTCTTATCATGAACCGTCTATGATAGTCTATTAATTACGTTTTCACGACATCATAAATAGACCTCCTTCAGTTCATCAACATTCTTTAATTACGCTATAAAACAACGCAATCAGATAATACAGATGAACCAAAGCATGCCTATTTATGATTGGCGACATGTCTTTGGTAGCTTGTTATTTAGATCATATGTGCTGTTGTTTAGATGCTTTGATAAGCCATGGTCGTAAGCAGTCGTAAGCTGTTTGTTGTCCTATTCCCTTCCTCACCCTAATAGACACTAATCCAGCATTCCAGCTGCATCCAGAATTAATGCACTCAACCACAAGAGCAACAAGATATTTACAAGGATCACCTCATAGGCGTCGTGGCAAGCAAGGTTGCAGGAGGTGCAGACCCCGATGGCGTCGGTGGCCACGCAAGTGAGACAGGAGAAGACGCCCTGGCGTTTGAGGTATCCGCCGCCGTAGGTGCACTCCTTGCCGTTATGCTCGGCTAGCACCAAATCTGCCTCCAGCTTGAGGTATCCAAGTATAGCTTTAAAAAAAAACTTCATTTCTAAACATCAAGGAAGAGAGTGAAGGGTCTCAATCAGAGCCGGGGGAGGTGGGGGAGGTAACTAGGCAGTGCTTCGGTTTGGAGTGTTTGGGAGAGACGTGTGTGCACATATATAATGGTATTTAGGTAGTGGAACCGATCAGTAGTTGAGATGTCGCGACGCCATTTCAGTTTAAAAGTTTGAATAAAGGGGCGGCAAAATAGATGATTTTTAATACAAATCGTCTGTGATGACTTAATTATTATAGACGGTTTTTAATACAAACCGTCTGTGAAGTATAGACGGTTTGCATTAAAAATCGTCTATGATATTTGGTAATATCACAGACGATTTTTATTAATAACCTTCTGTGATACTTTACAGACGGTTTTTACCATGAATCGTATGTGATATTTCATCTTCACAGACGGTTTTTATATTTGACAGCAATACAGACGGTTTCTAAATCAAAATTATCTGTTATTATATTTAATATTGTTGGTTTTAATCAATGTGATATGACGTTTAGTATTAGTTTTTTTACCGGGTTGGGGCCACGGAAGCATGTAATCGGTGCAAGCGAACGTACAGTACGTCCAGTTCATGGATGATGCGCAAAGGCAGCTTGGCCCCATCTGCAGGTATGATCGAGGTCGCGCGAGGCAGGTCGGTCAGAGTTGATCAGGCTAGCTGGATCATCAGTAGTCATTTCACGGGGCGGGAAGCGATGCACCATATCAATCATGCGACGTCCAATAATACACAGATCACAGATTCATAGTAGTCGATCACGTCACAACGACATGTGGTGCGTATGGAAGTTCGTTTCTCTGCACAAAGTTATACCAGATAGAGGGTGATCTGTGTCTTCTCTGCTCTTCGTGTTTCTTTTGATATTATGGTGACTTTTGGAATTAATTTCTTTACGAAACTTTCTTTTCTTATTGGCTGTACGGATGAAACATTCTTTACCCATCTTTACTCCGGTTACAGACATTAGGCTGGACAAGTGGACATGACCACGTATGACTGTTTTCGGAGAGGCTCAATTAATTAGCCTCTACTATATGTATGTATGTATATATGTATATGTATGTATGTGTGTATATGGTAGCGCTATTCAGCGCCTGCGTCCACGCTACGCAAGTCCTGCTGCCTGGCTTTCCGGAGTAAGCGTGTTGATTCGACAGTAACTATTACACGTGAAGTTACCATCGGACAAATATGAAGTTACTTACTTACGACTGGTATAAAAAAATTAATTTCGTAGCGTCAAAATATATTCAACATGTATCTTGTTTTATTAAGCTCGTACTTTCGAACACAATGACGCAAATAGATCACAGACGGGACTTGCCATGAAAGAGTTATTGTATTTTTTTAGCTTGTAACAAGATAAAATAGTCCCCACGTCAACTATACTACTGCATGCATGTAATAAAACTTATTGCCTGTTGCGAGTGAAGTTACTGCTTGTTATGAGGAAAGTTATTACCTACTGCGTACTATGAGTGTTCGGCGGTAACTTCACGCGCTACCGATAGTAACTTGATTCACAACAGATGATAACTTGATTGCATATGATAATAACTTCACTATGGAATGATAACTTCGCATGGGGATGATAACTTCATTCCATATGAATAATAACTTCATGAGTAATCGAAAGTAACTTTGCATCACATATAAGAGGTGGCAATCTGCACATAACTAACTACAATCCATAGTTATATTGTATATTAGACTTGAGCAAACTTCATGATTACAATAGTGACGATATTGTTAGAATTAATCTTGATGATTTGTAAAAGGTCAAAGCAGCAGTCGAAGCCGTGGCCGAATGAGCAATTGAAGCTACAGTGAGTGGTCGTAATTACATTAGTCGTAGGTACTGTAGCAGTCGAAAACATTGTAGCAGCCGAAAACATTGTAGCGATCGTGGTATCTTGTGGCGGCATCTTATGTCGATCAAAAATCTTGTAGCAATCAAAAGTCCTAACAAGATAAAAAAAGTCCCCGCGTCAACTGCACTAATACATGCATGTGGTAATTTGGTAGATTCGGTCTTGAGGGAAGTTATTGCCTATTGTGAGCGAAGTTATTGCCTGTTGTGAGGAAAGTTATTACCTGCTGTGTACTGCGAGCATTCGGCAGTAATTTCACTCACTACCGATTTTAACTTTGTTCACAATAGATGATAATTTGATTGCATGTGATGTAACTTCACAATAGGATGATAACTTTGTATGGGGATAATAAATTCATTCCATATGGATGATAACTTCATGCGTAATCGAAAGTAACTTTTCGAAATATGGTAGGTTGGTGGGGCTTCACCATAGGGATGGTAACTTCATTCCATGTGGATGATAACTTCATACGTAACTGAAAGTAACTGCAGGCATTACAGATGATAACTTGATATACATTCGATAGTAACTTTAGCATAATTAATAAACGCTAGTAATTAAGCATGGGGTAGGTGGTGCAGCAGTTGGCTTATTGGGTCAATCAGGGGCACATGCTTATTTTACACATGCATGCTGATTAGTGTGTGTGTGTGTGTATGTGTGTATGGGAACATATCTAGTGTAACTGGTCTTTTCAGTGCAAACATGCAAACACAGCCGTTGGATCTCACGGGGACGGCCTGGATGCAGGCGGGTGGGATGCCTCTCACACATATGCCGTGGTCGTGGCGGCTGTGGTCGAAGGTGGCCGCGGTCGTGGTCGAAGGTGACGGGGAGGCTAGATCTGGCTCCGAGGGGCGTGGTGGAGGAAGAGCTTGGGTCGCGACGCCGCCGGTACTGGGAGTCTGGGGGGCAGCGCCGAGGGAGGCCGAGGGGTAGAGTTGGGGAAGTTGGGGAAGGCGCTGTGGAGGGGAGGGAGGCGACGGGGCGACGCAAGCTAGGATTTGAGGCGACAAGATCGGATGGATAAGAGACTTAGTTGTGCGGATGGAAAAGTGCGACGAGGCGGGAGGGAGGCGACGGGGCAGCGCAATCTAGGATTGACTATATATATATATATATATATATATATATATATATATATATATATATATATATGTGTGTGAAGCCTTTTTCGTACTCTCAGGAATACATACTCCTACTTCTAATGTATCACTTAAACGAATATTTTATACCACTTTATCACTTTCGGTATACTTAAATACTAATTCTAAGATACTCCAATGTGACTTGGTTGAAAAAGTTTTATCAGAATATTTTATTTTTACTATATACACTTTTTCATGTTTAAAATGAGTACATACACAAATTATGTTATGAAAAGTGAACTTTGATAAATTTTTTCATAGAACTCATTTTGGAGTATCTTATAATCGTTATTAGAGTATGCTCAAATTGATAAAGAGGTATAACAACACCATCAAATATATATATACACTCTTAATTCTAAAAGATCAATAGCATGAATTCTAAACCAACATTACTTTTGGTCCAGAGGGAGTACCTCCGAAAGGATATCAAAACTAGATGTCACAGTAGGTTCAATTATTCAAAAACATAGTAGAAAGGTGAAGCAAAAAAATTAAGATCAGCTAGTTAAAAACGATGACGGTAAGCCAACTAGATTTATGTCCACAACATAAGAGGCAGCACACGCAGCAACCTCTGTAGAGGCGAATAGGACTAGGGAAAGGGCAAAAGACAGGAAGAAACAAAGAAAATTACAAGAGTACACGTAGGTACGATACATGCATCCCAAGATCTGATGATTCTCCCGCAGAGAGAAACACTTCAAATAACAACTAACAGGACAGAACCCTAGCTAGAATGCAGCACAAAGGTAGATCGAATAGTACTATCGATCAGAGGCGTTAGAATGGAGTGACGCCCATGCTAGAAGCCGCTGTGGCTGCTGCAGCGGCGGCCGCGGCGTAGAGACCGTCCTTGAAGAGCATGCATTCCCCAGCTCCGTCCTACAGAACACAAAAGAGATTAGAAGTGCTGCCCAGGTGTATGTGCGTTGGCTTCGATTCTACACGGATAGAATTAGGGTTTAGGCTCGCCTGACCTGGCTTTGGATGCTGGTCTTCTTCAGGCCCTGGTCCGGCATCAGACCGAAATGAATGTGCGGGAAATGCGCCCACTGAGGCATGCACAGAGAGGAGATAGTAAATATAAATTTGGATCATAAAGTGTGTGTACTATGAACATATCCAAGATCGAACCCCCATTCTCATCACATGTGTTTTGAGAAAGAGAGGAGAGGTTTACATTCTTGGCAGCTGCGCTGAAAGCCTCCCTGTGGGTGATGTCCGGGTTGCTGGCCTTGATGCGCTGTATCTCGTCTCTACATAGATAACAACCAATCATGCATGAGTAGTTTGTCAGCAGATATTAAGGAGAAAAAATGATCACGCGAAACCACCGATCACTCACTTGATGAATCGGTTGTATGCCGAGGGAACTCTCTGCCTCTTCTCTGCAGCTGCAGAATCACAATAAGCAGCATGGAATTAACAAACAGCGTACTCCGGAAACGCTCCGCTGCTTCAGAGGCAGCACGGATCAGGGAGAAACATCAGACTTGCAACCTGGCCGCCACTTTGGTGATCCTGCTGATCTTGCTAACTAATTAGGACTGCCACTGCGAGTACGAAGCAGTACGCTGTACGTGTTTCGTTCCTTATTCCTAAAGCTCTCTGTATTTTTTTTAAAAAAAAGCTACTTCCCCTATCTTCCGCACTGTGCATATTTTAACGTTGGGATTTGGGAAGAATTCCTCCCAAGACAAAAGGCACTATTGAGCTGATGTTGCAAACTATTCAATCTCTTCCACTTGTTCGAAATCTTCATTGACCACCCAAAAGAATACTTCAAAGAGAGAGAGAGAGAGAGAGAGAGAGAGAGAGAGTGCTAAAGAGGCGCTGTATGTGTTCTACCCAGAACAGTAAGCCGCACACAGCCTCTGGAGCTCTCCCTCTGCAGTTGCTTACTTGCTTTGACTACTGTACAACCGGAGAAGGAGGAGAAGAATATAGAGAGGACAGAGAGCTAGGCGCTTACGCCTGGTCGCTGACGGCACGCTCTTCGGCAGCTGCGGCTCCCGCTGCGCAGCTTTGGCCGGCGGCATCGACGTTGCCGGCGTGTTGTTAGCACAGCTGTTGTTGTTGCTGCTCGTGATGCTGCTTACGTTGGCACTGGCCTGTTCCGCCGTCAGTAGGCACGGCGGCGCTTGGAACGGCTGCTCATCCTGCATGTGCAGTAACATTCATATCCATCCAATCACTTCAAAGACGCAGTAAACACAACCCAACACAACTTAGTAGGCAATATAGAACAAGGGCATAGTAGGTATATACTAGGAGGCCGTGCGGTGAGGTGGGGGAGAGGAGGGCCTGGCCGAAGGGGAGCTGGTTGGCGGCGGCCGGGAGCAGGAGGCCGCGGAGGTTGACGGAGAGCAGGTTAGCGCAGTGGCCGCACCGCACGGTGACCGTCTTGAACAGGCTGCTGCACGGCACGCCCACCTGCACGCGGACAGGCGAGATTTTGAGAAAACGGTCGGGACATTAAGCTCCCGCAAATTGAACGGACGACGGCACGGCCTCGCGTACGTACCGCGAGGATGGTGTCGCAGAAGTTGCAGTGCACGTAGCAGAGCTGCTCCTGCTCGGCGGGGGCCTGCTGCTGCTGCGCGAGGTGGTCCAGCGAGATGGTCTCCGGCGCCGCCGACGACATCATGGGGCGCGACAAGCTGCGCGCGTGTACACAGTACACCGCCCCCGGGCCACGGCCGGCGCGCGCGCGCGTGTGGCTGCTGCTGCTGCTAATTATGGCTTTTTGTTGGGTGATTTGATAGACAGTGCAAGCAAAAAATGTTCTACGAGGAGAGGAGAGACGTACGGGAGTGGGGAGGGGATCTCTGCGACTGGAGTGACGAGAGTGGGGAGGGGAGGGGGGTTTATATACGGGTGGATCGCTTGGTCCCCCTCGATGTGGTAGTATTTTGTGATGTGATGAGGTGATTTGATTTGATGGGTACGTGAGTCGCTCGCTGGCTCCTGATGGATTTGATGCTTTGATGAACCTGCCCGATTCGAGAAAGCCTCGGATCTGTTGTTGCGTCTGATTTGAAAGCCCGGGCGCAAATAATGGCCGGCCGGGGGGTTGTGTTTGCGCGAGCCAGCCGAGACAGAGAGAAAAAGGGAATGCTGGTATTGGCTGTGGGGTGAAGTTTTTGGCTGTGGGTGCTAGGTTTTAATTGAAAATAAATAAGTAACGACCGTAAGAAATTGTATTTTAGAAAGAGAGCATGAGCGCACGGTGGAGAAAGTGAGGGAGGGATACATACGTGAAATTAGAGCGAGATGAGTGAAGTACGTGATGCGTATGCGACCTCCCACCTTATCTCTGGAGCAAGACGGTAGTGGGAGGAGTGGGAAAGTCGCTTTAGAAAGTCGAATGTTCTTTTGGGCTTTTGTATTTTGTTTTTTTTTTTGAAAGTTAAAACAAATGTGGCAGGATTTTTTCAAATGACCTTTTGAGTCTAAAACTATATGCGCCGTCCATATTGATGTCTCTACTGTTTATTTCTATTTTAAAAAATATAGATAAAAACATCAGTTACAATATGAACGAACATACATTTAAAAAAAGCAAGCTGGCTTTGGAAGAATGGGGGAGGCATGCAAAGGCCACACAGCTCAGGCCAGTGACGGGCAGATTGGGAAAGGCGAGGGGGTAGCAAACCCGATCGTCCCATCCCTCTCTCCCTCTCTCAACAAAACTGGAAACAGTAGCAGCAACAGTAGCCGGTAGCTAGCATCTTCGGACTGTTCGTCTGAAAAAGTGGGCAGGGCCGGAACGGGCGGTGGGGATTGGGGGGCCGGAACAGATGCCTAGCAGACGGAACAAGTGGGCCGGCTGGTGTTTAGGCCGGCCCACCTGGCTACCTGTTCCATGACGTGGTCTGGTCTGGTCTGGTCGCAATTTTACGCGTTCGGTACAGCGCCACAACGCTATTTTCTGTCATGTGCGATGGGAGTGCAAGGCTATCAAGCTTGCTCGAATCTGATCGACTGTCCATCGATCACCGTGCAATCTTTTGTAATTTGGTGCGCTCGTTACTTTCTGGCAGTAGTCACGCCCACACGGCACACGCAAACATAGGTTCGAGCACATATATCGCGGAGACCTGTACGTACTAGAACGAGGTCTGTTCTGTTTCTGTGGGGGTGCCCCCCTCCTTCAGTTTTGGTGCTATTTACCTGCTAGCGCCTGCGAAACGTCGGGGCAGCTCAGGCAAAATTACAGCGTGCCGCGGCCATAACAGAATCCGCAGGCTATGTAGCTACCTACCCGGCGAATTGATTTCCTCCAATGTAACACAGATATGTAAACCCGTCCTTTGCCTGCGCAAGCTGCACGCTGCTTGGAGATTCGGTCCCTGTGTCAGTGTCAATGCGTGCCTAGCTCGCTTGTGGCTCAGTGTCTCTTGAAACCAAATGGTCCCCGTAACTACGTACCACTGTTCCGTAACTGGTGTCCCAGAGAGAGAGAGAGAGAGAGAGAGAGAGAGAGAGGGCACGAGGCAGAGCTAGCACAAGGAGAAATACAGGATAGACTTGCAAAGGTAGGAATAGGATTCGTTGGGACCAGTTAATCCAAATGACCAGATGTGTCTCGGTGTCGTTGCTTGCATAGTCAGGGAGCATGTACAGGGTGTGCGCTGGTTAGCTCGGCTAGCCTTGGTAAATATTTGCATCGCCTTTAGCTCAGGTGCATGTCGGCATCTTGCAAATATGCACAGGCAGGCCGCGGAGAAGGCCCAAGGGAAAGAGAGCGCTGCATGACACTGCTTATAATGCGTTGCATGTCCACGAGGAGGAGGTGGGCCTAGCTCCCGCCGAGCGCGCGGCCCCGGCACGTCCAGCTACCGCCAGGTCGTCGATACTAGGGTCTGTTTTTTAATGTCTTCTAAAGGTATCTTCTAATTTTTGTTATAATACTTAACTTTTAAACGAAATATATTTTTAAGGTGAGGTTTACAAGTTAATTATACTTTATGTTAAAAGTTTAACATTTGTATCAACCAAAATTGCAAGCGAGTATCTCTCTCCGTAATCTCTGTCGCAAACAGCTAAAATTTAAAAATTTCAACAAAAAAACGATAAGCCGCAGCCATATCAAACAGATCCTTAGCCATCTTTGCAGTAAATAGCACTGATCTTTTTTTGCATGGGGAGAATCAACGTGACAGCAACGCGTTTTCGTTTTTTGCTTTCGTTTGTTCATGCACGCACGCCGCTGCCGTTGGGCTTGGGCAAATCGTATGATGGTGTTAGGCATGGATGTGATCCTGCATCAGGGCTGCCGAAATGCGCCCCAAAAGAAACGGGCTTTGACAATTGGCAAGCTCGACCGTAGACATAAATTTTCGCTCTCTCTGCGGTGCACAGAAGGCGTACAAGTTCATAACAACTCCAGTTTTTTCACGTTAATTTACACTGCCGTACAAGTAGCTGCTTGGATCGAGGCATAGGGACCTTGGTGGGCTAGCTGCATGGTTTACAGTACACACAGCTTAGCAGGGCAGGACAGCAAACGTCCATTGCGATCCAACCGTGCGTATAACCAAGGAGTACAATAAGATCCAAAACCGCATCTGATCACGATTTTATCATCGATGTTCATTGGACTATGATGTGATCGGATGGCTATGAACTCAGTTCCCAGTTCTCTCGTGAGGACAATGCTCGTAAAAATTATTACATCCTAGCAAGCTAGTGTATGAGAATTAAAGAAACGATGCGTGAGCAGGGGCAGAAGCAGCGCCGTGTCTCTGTGTCTGTGTGTATTAGGCTGATGGTGCGTGCTATCGTCACAATTCGACGTGATTAGCTAAGTTTAAGCTAGCGAACAATGAAGATGACGCGAGTAGGGCCAGGCACCAGCGACGAGTTTTCGGAACCGGGATATCCTTTTGTCGGCCGTTTCCTTTTGGCCCAAGGAACCCGTTCCAGCCATTGCTAATCGCTATCCCAATCATGGTGTTAAGTGTCAGAGGCTTGGGTTAGATCATCTATAGGACTACACCCCAAAAGTGTCTGAAGTGTGCGCGATCCTTCAATTTTCTTACCACTGGACGAGTAAGTTGCAACATTTACATTGAAATCAAAGAATAACAAAAAAATATTGACGCCGGGCTCGACGGGAGGCGGTGATGCTTCCTGCTCTTGAGGCGCTCTGGAGGAGGATCAGAAGAGGACCGTGGCCAGTGAGAGGAAAAGGAAGGAGAGCGTTATGGTGTCCTCTATGGATTGATCTTAGAGCTTGGGGTTGGGGGACGGGCGGGGGGGGGCGGGGCAAATCAGTAAATGGTGCTCGTGGACAAGTATGTCATACAGCACGTTGTTTGTGATCTTGAGTGATTAAAAAAAGAGGAAAGTGACGAGCCAAGCTCATGGATGGTAAGGAGTGGAGCAGGTCCAATCTTCTATTTGTCTCCACCCACTCTCTCAACCTGCGCCTCGCTGATGGCAGCGATTTCCTCTTCGAAGGCTTCACCGATGACCATCCCTGCTTCGGCTCCATTGCAGGTGAGTGGCTTCTTCATGGCTATGACATCGACCTCCTTCTCTCTTATGGTTTCGGTGACGATGAAAAGCTCACTGCAATGGGAAGTGGGCGCCGCTACCCTTCTCCGACAAAACGCGCTGTGTATCATAGCTCTAAGATAGCCCGCTATAGCCGTAATAATATTTTTTCTATCTCTCATCGGCAGTGTGACAGGATACCGTAGACCAGCAACTCAGTATTTGATAAATCGATGAGTAAATCCTATTAACTTCTTCTAAAATTTGATCCCAAGTCTACCGCTGTGTGCAAGGTATGCAGCAAATGGAGTCGGATCTAAAAGTCCAAGGGCCGTAGAGGCGTGGAGCTAGCTGTAATGTAAAAATGATGGGTTACAGTCTAAAGGCGACCATAGCCTAACAGAAGGCCACAGACAGAGCATCTAGAGTTCACTTCCTTCGCAAGTTGTAACGTGCCTAGCCTATAGCATCTTTAGCACTGGTAAGGCGTCGAAGGCAGAGAGAGAAAAGCTACCAGTACTGCACAAAGATTCAAAATAAAGGGTAAAAGAAGAGTGAACGCGCCTGCAGGCAGATGCAAGCGTGAACAAAAAATGTTACACGAGGTCAAGCCGGCGACAGCATCTCAGAGCTTCAGCAGTTCCAATTTGGATACATGCGGAAGTTCTCCAATAATTCACATTGCCCATCCATTTCGGTAGATTGTGCTTGCAGCTGTTTCACCCAATACAAGCTACAATACATTTACTTTGAGGTTAAAACAATAGTATTTGACCATAATATTAAGTAAGCCACTGTATGTATTTTCTACTATATTATTTTTGAACTATTGAACATACAAATATCTAATTGACCTTTTCAATTAATTTATGATAATTTCATGAATGATATACTTATTTACAATATAGAGAAACAACAATTGACAAAAATTACCAATGATGTTGTGGTTCGTCACTTTATAAACTTAAAAGAATGTAAATACTAAAAGTATTAACTTACATTTGATCGTTCTACTGTTTTTTACTTAAACATTTTAAGTAATTTTATTCCTTTTTAATAGGGCATTGAGATCGGATGATGTATTTTACCAATGCTGACTAACTTTTGTCTGTGATTTCACGCTCAGTTCCTTCAGTTTGCTACAACTAACTAATATTATTATCATGATTCTTCATGTTGGTAAGCATTTTGATCACCAATTTTTTATCATCATACATTGTCATTAGTTATGTTAAAGTATTGATATTAAAAATTACTAGACATATTACTATTTAGCATAATATTATTTAAAAATTATATATCTTATTATATATAGAAAATAGTGAATTTTAATCATTTTCATTCTTGTTCAGTCCGTGCTCTCTGATTCATAACTGTGCGGCGCAGCACCAAGCAAATGTGGCACCCGGCTCTCCGCCCCATGAACGCCATCGCAGCACGCCAACATGTTTACATTTTGCACAAGCGCAAGAAACAGACATGAGACATCCATATCCATGGTATTGACAGGAGATGTGACAAATAAGAAAATTATAAACCCCAGAGAGACAGAGAGAGAGAGAGAGGGTTTTTTAACCAATCGAACAAGTAAATCAAGGGCAAAATTCCTTCCTTTACATCTACCACTACCAGCGAGAGAGGGGGAGAGAGAGAGAGAGAGAGAATTTTTAACCAATCGAACAAGTAAATCAAGGGCAAAATTCCTTGTTTTACATCTACCACTACCAGCGATTGGAGCTAATAAGTTCTACAGGGTTGGGAATACTGACTTGAGTATGGTCAGAGAGGTTGATCTGATGAACAGCCGCCGTCCCTGACCCGAGGCCGAGGAAGCGCTGGCGACCAGCCCAGGGCCAAGCAGCGACATGCGGCAGGCGGGGGAGGGAGGCGGTGCGCGGTGAGCAGGGCGGCGATGCCGCGTAGGGGGGGAGGGGCGGTGATGCCGGACGGCCGTGCGGGGGAGCCGGCGAGGGAGCAACCGAGCATGGCGGCGTGACGCGAGTCCGATCGGTTGTCGCGTGCGCGAGTTGGGCTTTAGCCCGTTAGGGATCAATCGTTTCGACCCGGACAAGTAATACCACGGAAGTCCGGTCCATTTACTAATACCGATGGACGTCCGGCCTGGGACATAATACCATGGACGTCTGGCCCAGGTTTATTCTTCAGCCTGGCTAATGAATAGAAACTACGAAGCCCACGTCGGAGTCGCTGCCCAGGTAGTCTCCGTCTATTGGCCATCCAAATCTTGGATGGGCAAATAATTGAGCTGTTTAATCAGACGAATTTTAACTTGTCTGGTCCCTAGCCGAACGCAGACTACATACTCAAAGAGTCGAAACACAGTGCGCCTGACATCAGCCTGCACCCACGGCCCGGTGCACTGCCTGATGTACATATACGTTGACGAATCGCGAGCGCGCCGTCGCCGCACGTCAACGCCTCGCCTCTGCCTCACCTGCAACCGTACCGGCGTAAACCCGGTAACCCATCGTGGCCGGCGTCTCGCGCGCCGCCCTGATCTCAAGCAGCTACAAGCCAAAAAAAACTGTGCTGCGCCAATGCGGCGTTGCGTGAGTTAGCGCATACATTGCGCCGGCCTCAAATCTGTCTGCAGGGGCGGAGCCAGGAATTGGATATAGGGGGGGCAACATGGACAACAAGTAGAGTAGAATCAATGAACTATGCCGAATTTACCGATCCAATAGTCACATATCAGAGTAATATGTTTCGCAAATTACAATGCAAAGAAAATTACATCTCTATTAACTTAAATTTAGCTCTTACGACTACCAGCAAGATCATAGGCCTTAATAATATCATCATTACTAATCTTTGCGGTCAATTCTTTTCAATATAAATTACCAAACAATCTCGAGAAACCCATCTCCCATTGTACTTCAAGTCGCTTCGCAAGTTTCATAGTGAAAAACATCTCTCGGTAGTTGCGGTTGAAACCGGAAGAGTTAAGACTAATCTTAACAACGTGTTCACCATAGGATAGATGAATCTTTACTAGTCTTAACTAGTTCACTTGTTAGATCAGCAAGTGATGGTAATGCACTTAGGTTTGGATGGTTGTATACATTAAGTTGAAAATGTGGCAATTGACACTCTAATTGAGCTCTTTCTTAACTTGAGAAATCAACAGGATAATATTTTTTCACTAGAGTGCATATATTTGTTATGTCGAAGGTGTCCAACCTTGGATCCAAAGAGACACAAAGGGACAAAAGCTCTGTCGTTTGAGAACTAAATCGATCGTCTAGCTCAATCAATTGTTGATCAATTGCAACATTAAACACATCTATTTTGTAATGATGAAAGGCTGTGGTGTTATAATTCTTGTTTGGGATTTAGTCACATCAACATACCGTAAATTGGAAGAAATGATGTAACATTCATACTGAAAATCTGAAATAATTTGGACAAAAGAACATACTAATTAAACCACTAATTAAACCACTAATTAAATATATATAATTAATTATGTAATTAGTAGGAGGTTGGGGGGTGCCAGGCCCCTCCCAGCCCCCCCTCCCTCCGCCACTGTCTGTCTGCCGCTGCCCTCGTCCTACGTCCTGTTGCTGTTCTCCTGCAACCTTTTGAAGGGACTCGATGCGTGCCGACGAGAACTTCACTTTAGTGTTTTTATCCGTCCGGACCAAAACCAGCAATGATATACACACAAACTTTTTTTTTTTTGTAGAACATGTGTACAACACTTGGATTGTGTAGGTCAAGGGTAGGGCTGGCTATTGAGCCAAAGCTATTTTTATCGAGTTTCGTTCAAAATTAACGTATTTTTGATTTAGCATGATCTTATTTATAGTTTAGAAACAATTTTGTTATCTAGCTAACGAGCCGAATCAAATTGAGCCTGGCCGTAATCGTGCTTCACTCGAAAGACTTCAATTTTGAGATGAAAACGCGCTTAATTGAAATAATTTTGAAACAGCCCACTAAACAAGCTTTATTTGCCGGCCCTAGCCGAGGGTAGTTGGTGTAGACCATGGATAGGATTAGGTGCTGGGAAAAATCAAATATTGCGATCATCTTGTAGTACACATGTACCACAAAATTTTTAGTGTGCGAAGCATTTTCCGACCAAAACTCCTTGATCCCAATGTTTTGATCTTTGTTTACTTCTTGATCCTTACAGAAATATTAAGTACTTGCTAGCTAGCTATCAAATTAAAGCGCACAAGAAATTGTTCAGATGTATTGCACTAGTTCCGCTCCTGTATGATAAAAATGCATGCTCTCCCATCTCTGTCGATACCATCGCAGCCTACACGCCCGGTGTGCAGCCAAAGACTTGGTCGCTGGCCAACTCGGTCCATACCGTCCGGACTGCACGTGCTGCATGGAGAAAATTTCTTCGCATCATCTTTGACCGATCCTCAATGTCCATCCACACCAGCCGGCCATCCAACGCATACCGGCCAGCCAAGTGGCCAACGCCATCCGACCAACCGACCTACACCGGCCGACCTAGTCCACTACTTCCTCGACTTGAGAACTACTTCACCACGTATATGTGCCATGTTACCCTATCGATCAACCAACCTACATCAGTCGGCCACCACTATAAATTGGGAGTAGCACCGCCTCATAAAAATATCACAAGACATCATTCCACCACTTCTCCATCCATTCCACGCACACCATTGTGTAGCGTAGGCAATACCGGAGATCTAGTAGCCATGTAGTGAGGATAGAAGCTGGGCTGGCTCTATGAAGCTGAGGTTCCAGAGAATCATCTTCAGTAATTCGGTATATGTCCGGCTCTATATACCTTTCTTACTTATGAATGAGTACTTTGTGTTTACAATATGAAGTGATTATTATCGTATTATCTATTATCTTATTAGCGAATTATGTTCAACTAATGTTGTGCTACTTATTTTTACTACATTCCTTGTCTTGCTTTTTGCTTGTTCGCTCTCTCCTTACACAAATAATTACGGGTTAGGGTGGCAACAATCTAAATACGCGTAGTTTAGTAGTTGCTTGGGAGTACAAGATGAACTTGCATTCAGTGTCTAGGGATGGACGGTGACAGCGTGAACACTGTGCCACGCAGTGTCACGGTAGGGTTTACCTTGGGGGTCTTTCCCTAGTATAAAATAATATTTTTTCTTGAAGGCTGGACAATTTTGTTTCCGCTCTCTGACAATAGGTTTTCTCATGCCATAATACTCATTCCTAGGCTTCCTACTGGTTATTTAGACTTTGGTTAGCCACCTACCTTTGGTTGTGGTTAGATTGGCGTGTGGTTTAAACCTATCCATATTCAATTCTCGGCCCTCTGCTCTAGAAAGCCGATTAATATTTAGATACCTGTTAATTTGACATCCCAAACTTATAGTGCTTCCTTGAGAACAAAATGGTTCCCTAGAATATTCCACGATGAAATGCTACGATGATACCGTGCGCTTGCGGATATATTGATAAATTATCATTATGGTATAAGGGTCACCAACAAGCATTTCTGGCTCAGTTGTCGGGAAACAATGGGCTAGGATATCTCTTTAGCATCTATCTATTTATTTATCGCTTTCCTGCACATAACCTCTCTTGTGCTTTCTGTTGGTAACTGCAAAAGTAACAACTACAAAAGTAACACATGTCTTCGCAAGAAAAGCAGTCAGATGAAAATGTATATGTATCAACCACCAGCAACAATCCTAAAAGGAAAAAAAATCATCATTGCTGGAAAAGGAAAACCACAAGATAAGTCTTCGATAAAGGATTGGGGACAAAAAGATCGACCACAGGGAATACATCAGTTTAGAATTAAATCTGCTCATATCATAAGAAGATACTCTCATCGGGAAAATTGAAGCATTACAAAGAACCATTCAAGTGCCATCTATCCTTGACATAAAGATGAGTTTGAATCAAGAGAGGAACTACTGTTGCAGTAATCCTGACATTATCTCACATGTCAGGGGCTGGTGATAATAATTAAGGTATGTGAGAGGTCAAGCTTCTGATCTAAAATAAGCGTTGTCAGGAAGCAACCTGGAATTTATTTTTATCTCTTTTAAAAAAATGCAAAAATGAATAAAAAATTAAAATACACAAAAAAAAATCCTTCTCTCTATTTTTAAAAAAGATATATCGCCATTCTCCTTGGGGGAATAATGTAATCTCAAAATTATATTGAAAATAATTGAAAACATACTCTGTACTTATTTTTAAAGTTCAAACCTAAGTACATTTCTTAGTATATAGTTGACAAACTTTATTATGACGAACAAATTATATTAAACCTAGCCGTGTGATTGCGTGGGCACATATACTAGTTTAATTATTTTTTCTGTAAAATTCTTATAAAATTATTGTGAACCATATATATATATGAGTTATCCTCCGCGCGTACCAGTATGATAATACATGCATCCTTCTTCCGTGACGTGTTTTTGTTTTGAGTTAGTCTATAGGAGCTGACTTTCGTCCGAAGGAAAAGAAAACGATCGTCATCACAAAGAGGCGAAAGAGCTGACTTAGCAAAGCGAAGACTTTGCGCATTTGGTTGTTCAGACTTCGGATATTAATTAGGTGGTCCAATGCATGATTCTAATCAAAGCACGTACATATACAACACGCATGATATGTGACTAATAACGGGAGTTTTTGACATATTTGACACTGATTGTAATGGTATTTACAAAAAAGCCGTATGTCTGTCGTATTGATAAAAATGTTTTTTTTGTTGTCCGTGGCTAGGCGGCAACATAAGAGGAGCTGACGCGTATACCCCTGCCGTCCTGCTAGCGGACGACAGGTTGCCTGTCGCCTCGTCATCGGACGGTAGACGGCCTGCCGCCCGACCTAAGGCCAGCACTGCTTGCCATCTCATGGCTAGACGGCTTAATCACCCGCTCGGGCTTAAAAATTTATGAAATTTTATGTGCAACCTCTTGACACAATGCACTTGGTTGTGTAATTTTTGCATAATTTTATCTGTTGTGAATATTGCTAAAAAATTTGTACAATTTTAATATTTGTATGAGCTGTTACATATAGTAAATGAGCTTCAAAAATTACAAAATTTTATGTGAAATCTCCTGACACAGTCATAGTAATTGTGTAATTTTTTGAGAATTTTATATACTCTAAATTTGCCACGTTAATTCATGTTAATTTAATCATGAAATTAACGATGCTCGGACATCTTTTGCAGTGCGTGACCTCTATTTTTTTTAATTCCATACATTACGAATATTCATAGAAGTACATGTAATAATACAAAAAACGCATCACACGAGATGCGATATAGCTCATCCATCTGAGCCACTGCTATCTCCTTGCCGCGTCTGCCTCCTCGTGTGTGGCCTTATCTTCCGTTGAGCACGAGCATGTCCCATGGGTTACGTCAGCCGGTCTGGAGGTTGCATCTCGATTTGGAGGAGATATGGAGACCGTTCTATTTGTTGGGTGGCCGATGGTGGTCCAGTAGGCTGAGGTATAGCAGGTTGGGTCTAGTAAATGTCGATGTACTCCAGCTGAGACATACCGAACTGCGAGCCGCCAGCAATAATACCATGAAGGAATGACTCTAGAAACCCCCCGTATGGTGCGGAGGAACTCTCACCTTGACCGTATGACATGGCAGCGAAGCCGGAGGAGCTCTGCCCACCGAAGTATCAAAACCCTGGGTATAGTGTGAACGCTGAGCTCTGCCCCCACCGAAAGTGAAATATTTGCATCTCAGGCCTCCACCTGTCCACCAGTGCCACGGGCAGGCTGCCGTCATGGTGAACTCGCGTCCAACGGAGACCAACCTAGTAAAGAGCAACAAGTTGTGGCCTGCAGAATTAGGACATAGCGCTCGTCTAGCTCCCACGGATCCCTCCCACCCTGCAGCTTGAAGGGCGGAGAGCCAGCCGTGTCACCCATCATCTATGAGTGGCACCGGTGGTTCTCATCGACGAACTGTTCGAGAAGCTTCAGTAAAGCCATACCTTCCAACAAATAGAATAGACCAAATATTAGTACGAAGATTGATAATGATACTAAAATACTACAAGTTAGTGATGACATACGTGTAATTACATACAAATGATTCATTAATTACTGATAATTTGATTACCCGTTCGAAAAAATTACGAGCGATTCATTACCGTCGTCCTTTCCACTTAATTACTTAGCACTAACTCATTATTTAACCCTAACTAATTGCCAGTAAGTAATTATAACTTTTTAATTACACACTACCATACAATAACAAATTATGGGTACCGTATGTACACAAAAAAGTAAAAACTATGTTTACAATACTACGACCAACTTACTTCATAATACAAACCACATTAATTACGACTAACTAAATAATACTAACTATGACTATATGAATAATGTCAAAAGCATACGATAAAAATTTACCTGTATTTTGGGATAATCAATCAGCACTGGCGCGTCTTTAATGAGCTATGCACTGGCTTCTCAAAATACTATGCACTCTTAAGTTTGAGAGTGCCTTGTAACAAATGGGATAGACGATATATTAGTGTGAAGATTAATAATGATAGTAAAACACAAAAAGTTAGTGATTACATGCGTGTAACTACATATGAATAATTCATTAATTACAAACAATTTGATTACCGGTCCGAAACATTATGAGTAATTCATTACCGTCGTCCGTAGCACATGATTATTTAGCACTAACTCATTACTCAACCCTAACTAATTGTTACTACAATAACTACGACTGCTTAATTATATACTACCATAGAATAACAAATTATTGGTATCGTACGTATACAAAAATAGTAAAAAGTATATCTAAATTACTACGACCTACTTACTTCATAATACCAATTACATTAATTATAACTAACTAAATAATACTAATTAACTAAGACTACGAGAATAACATCGAAAGTATGTGATAAAAAATTACGTGCCTTCAAGGAAAAGCAATCAGCACTCTCGTGTCCTTAATGAGCTATGCACTGGCTTCTCAAAAAATGAACTACATACTCTTAATTTTGAGTGACGACCGCGAGAATGAATTTTTGCAATGAGCGACTGAGACGAGCGATGACAAACTGCGAGAGGTTCGTATTTATGGCTGAGCGAAAAGGAAACCTGGTGCGCTTACCACACAAATTAAGGACAAAGAAGTCGTTTTCGGGCACAAGTTCTTCACAACTTGACCCGCGTTAGCCAAAACATGCATCATACACATTTAATGCAAAGACCTAGGTCAGCCCAACTCAATGCATGACCCAATTTCTCAAAAACCTATTTTTCTACGAAGTCAGGTAGTACCGCATGCAACATACCGGTACTAATGCACTGATGTACTACCGCTCCCCAAACTAGTACTATCGCACATTGCAATAGCGAAATGGATCTCTCTGGAAATAATGTATCACCGTGTAAAAATGGTGTTACCGCATTATGGTATGACCGCACATGCCCAGCGGTACTACCGCCCTGCGGTATAACCGCACAAATACCTGCGGTACTACTGCCTTGCAATATGACCGCATCAACACATACGGTGCTACCGATTTTCCTGACAGTTTTAGAAAACAACCCAAACAAAATACTATATTTACAAAATCACTTAACCATTCTACAAAACTTGCAATAGTTCATCATAACTTTATTCTGAACATTCTCATACGGTCCTTCACTTTTGGTGCCGTAGTGTACTGGCGACATATGCAGCGGCATACCTGGATCATGGCTGGGTTGGCTGCTTCTAGGACTACGGATTGACTAATCCGGTATTTTGTATCGAAAGTCTTGTAGCTCCAGGTTTTCACAAAATTAATCAATTTGGGACCACTGGATATTGAGGGCTACTGGATATATGACGCTCATTTGAGAAATGTTGTATGTGCTAGCTGTAGCTAGCTAGACCCATCTATAGGAATTGACATTGCATCATAACCTATGCGTATCCGTGATTATTCAACTCGTCATATCCAGTTTCTCAAACATAACATTGTTAGGAGTAATCGATGTTTGATGTGTCTAACTCCACCTTTCGTTTTTACTCGAGAAATCGGTAAGTATGGTCATAGCAAGACACAAACTGAATTTTCATATCACCGGACAGAAGTGACAACGCTGGTACCTAACGCACATCATCTGATACCGACATGCTTAGCCTGAAGTTTCAACTTTTCCACCAATCTTCATCAACTTAAACAACGACCGCGTGACCTCCGCAGAAAAGACAGAAACCAGACAATTATTCTGCATTGTGCATCTGGGTTACCTACCGTGATTTTTATTTGCGCTTTTTGAGATAATAGCAGATAGTAAAGACGTCGCTGCGAACGGCGTACATGATTTTAGACTTAAGAAATCGTTTAGAGAAATAGTTTTAAAAAAACTGTCTAATTTATTTTGATTTTTGGAGGAGTAAAGAGAAAAAAAATAGGGCCTATTACTCGCCCCCCAGGTATGTCCAGATGTCCTGCTCATCTACACTCCCCAGGTGTCTCGCCTGTTACTTCCAAACTTGCTTTGACATCATGGGAAATTTCTGACGCTACCTAGTACACTGCACACGAGCAGCAGACTGGTAAGCAAGATCCAGCAGTAACAATCGAAAAATAAAGCCATTTTGTCGACTTGTCAGCCGCCGTACGCCGAAGGGCTGACGGGTCGACACGGCAGCTCTGTGGATCCTGCGTTCCTGCCACCGAGCCAGGACGCCGTTGTGAGTCTAGTCACTAGCCAGTGGTCCCCGACGGGTGTAATGGTCTCGCACTGAAAAAAACTTAAACACTGAAAAAAAAACTAAAAACTTAAACTTTAAATTAGAACGAGCACTACCTAAGTTTTTCACCTTTTGTAATGGTCTCGCACTCCGGCGTGCGGCTGCTACTTGCAAGTGCAAATGGAGCGCCGGCACGGAAGAACGGCCGTACTACTTACTACCTGCCTCCCTCGGTTGCGACCTCCCGTCGCTTTGACCCTTTCTACCGACCTTGCAGGCTCAAAGCAAGCACGACGAATCTGTCGTCGTTGTGGTCCTTCCGAAATCTGGATGGATTTGCGTGGCCCTCCGTAAAATCTTTCCGCGACCTGTAGCTGCAGGCTGAACGTTCAACGTGCAGTTTATATTCTCGCAGGCAGGCACCGGCCGAGCACGACGTGCACGGGGCATCAGGAAAAGGGGTTCGTTCTCCGGTTAAAAATGGCTTCAAAAGAGGGCAAAATTGTCCGGTTTCTGCCGATATATATATATATATATATATATATATATATATATATATATATATATATATATATATATATATATATATATATATAGTCGCGTGAACGCTCTTAGGTGGTGATCGTTTGGGTTTATTTTTTTGGCTACATGGAAAAGCAGCATGTGGTGATGAAAAAAAACATGATCTCAATGAGACTTATTTAACATAATTAAATTTAAAAAAATTAAAAAATATAAAAAATATGTTAACCCATCACAGACAACGCAAACGAATACAGGAGAAAAGAACGGGCAAAAAAGCTCAAAAAAAACCAAAAGTTTAGAAAAAGATGAATTTATAAATAGTGAAAAATAAGTCAGAAGCTGAAGCCGAAACGATATACGTAACGCCGTGAAGATATTTCTGTGCTGCAGATGGAAAACGTACCAAGTGGTACTAGTGATTGATTAGACGGGCTGCCCAATGGTTTCCGAAGGCTCGGTTACATCGAAACGTAGTTCAGCAAATTGAGCCTTTTTGTGCGCAGAACGAAACGTCATCTACCTATCGATGATCATCTTGCGCCCAGTCCAGCAGGAACACCTGCATACCGGGACGTTTCAGTTCATCTGGCGATGTTTTGTGTCGCCTAATCCGTGTACACGCACTGGAAAGCAACCATTCATGAGCCTCAGATAGCGGGCAATCCATCGACAGAGCAAGCAGTTAACCAGGACCGGTGGGACGTGGCGTTTCACTGGTTCACTGTACTGTTTTAAGAGTAGCCTGACATCGGCACCAGCCTGCGCATCACATGCGCATGTTAGCCTCCGAAAAATAAACTATACTAAGTACATACGCCATTGGTAAATCAGCGAGGCGGGCTTCTACTTCGTAGACGACGAGACATCGGTGTCTTCAGTGTCGTGTGCGACTCTTCACTGGGTGAGTCAGCTGCTGCGAATGTTCAACATGCAAAGCTGGACGCAGGATGGTCCATCACGACCATCACCGAGGCACACATGTATCTTCGCGCTAGCTCGTGCCTAACCATCGTATCAGGTGTTATCTCCTTTTTTTTTCGTTTGGCTAATCGTTGGCATGAAACGTACATCTGATTATCTGAAGCCATCCTCGCAGAACCAGAAAAGATTATCTGAAGTGGTCAGAATCCTTTAACAAATCAGAGTCTTTTGGCCCCTTGAGACCGAAGTGTCGAACGGCCTTCAACGAAAATGCGTGTTGGGAGGCACCGAAGCTTGTTACTGGCCTAGGAGCAGGGCGGAGCCACACTCCGGATAGGATAGATTTCAGTTTGAAGTATGAAAAATATCTAGTATACAGCTCGGGTAAATTCAGTCTAGCCTGGGTAACATTTTATGGTCCAAGCTAGATCATTCTACTACTGAGCTTGAGCCGTAACTAAATCCTGACTCCGCCACAGTCTCGAGAGAGCAACTGGATAGGATCCAAATCTTGCGTTTCTGTCCTTAGATGTGACCAACACGGTTCCGCTTCAGTTCCAACTCAACTGAAGCGTGTGTCCCAGCCAGGCGTGAAGGTTTCCTTGTGCATTCGATCTGATCCAACTCAACAGCTTCAGTTCTCAAGTCAGTAATTATCAGGAGAGACGAAAATTTCTATCTGCGACGAAAGGTAGCACGCGTGTTAAGTCAACTTGAAGAAAATGACAGTGCAGGCTGGCTAGCTAAGCCGGCATCTTTTTTGACGAGTCGTACGAAAATGAGGTCGATTTGGACGTCGGGGGTTAAATTCCACGATGTGAATGCTCTATTTCTACCATGGTGAGTAGACAAACGGCCATTTAAGTATCTAACGCACGTACGGAGCTTTCCAGTGCGTAGATTAAGAAAGTTAAAACTAAAGAATTTCCATGCAAGGAAAAAGCGATTTAATTAGCTTACTGGGGGCGGCTAGAAATTAGAAAAATAACTAAGCAATTACAAAAACCCATTATATTACGGGGTTACATTCAGAATTTAACTGAGCCTAGCTTGGCGGGAGGTTCAAGTCATCTTCGGCTCGAATTTAGATGCATTTTTTTTTCTTAATGAACAAATACCTTGTTCCTCCTGGATATTCTTGTTTTTTAGGAGTTCAAAAAAAAAGTTAACTCAAGTTAAGGAACAACTATTTCACATAAAAACATTAAACTAAACTCCAAAATAGCATGTTAATAGCGCAACACCAATGCAGGACAATGTACCACATACTAGTAGTAGAATCTAAACGGCACATGACAGTAGGCGGCATTCCTAACCTATACCCATTTTTGGTTCTGCGGTTCCGAAACAAACCTGATCTTTGGAATCTTTACAAGGGTGGTTTTCACCGTCTTCTGCTGGGGATTGACAAATATCAGAAGTTACGCATTCTCGCAGTGCTTTTGCTACAGGTGCAAAGTGTTTCCTCAACGCATGAAAAAACAGAGGTGCGTGAGTAACTCGTAGTTGTCGCAGAAAGGGAACAGAGCGGCCTGGCCGAATGGGTCGGGTACGGTGACCTCTCTCCCCATCTCCAGCCGAGGGAATCATGGACCGCACCCGTCCGAAGCACGCCAGCAGCCATTGGCATTGTTCTTTTTAGTTAAAAGCTCTGCTGTTTGAGCTTAAGCTTCAAGTTCTAGCTTTTGCTTCTAACTTTTAAATTTCATTTTTTAACCTTTTTGGCTTATTTTAGTCTTTTTTTTCTTATTCCTTTATATTGTCCATAATGATATAACTATTTTTTTTCTATTTTTAATTTCTTAAAGTTTAATTATATTGAAAAAGCTACCGACAGCTACAGTAAAAAAAACTGCTATAATAACAAAAAGGCTAAAAGCTTGAGCTTCATAAATCCAAATAAACACTCTTTTAACTGATTTTTGACTTCCACTTCTTTTCCACAAACGCGGCCTCACCACCACCAAGACCTGGTAAATCCTAACCAAATCATAGCACGAATCCGGGTGGGTTTGAAATGGTTTTTTGTTGATTTATACTTGTACTGTCTACAATAGCTAGCTTTTAAATGGTTTGTTTTTTTAAGGTAGGGTCAATAGAAAGATTGTACTAAAAGTATACTTAGTTCAGCTATATCAGCTAAATTCACATACAACTATTTTTCTATACATATTATCTTTTATAAATAATCAAAATTTAAATATTTAAACCATAAATTATAAATTATCAGTCAAAAAAACCACCCTCTAGCTAGCCAGTGGATAAAAGCCAAAGCCAAGACAAAAACGCAATGAGACGACGTCAAATTTTAATCCCAGAAACGCGCACAGCTCGCACGCACGCACGCACGCACGCACGCCGTGCCGTGGCCTATAAAACGGCCCAGTTTCCCCACTAATTACACTCCTCTCGCCTCACCTCGTCTCCTCCTTCCGTTCCGACCTTTGGACTCCTCCCACATACTCCCCGTTTAGGAAGGGGGAAAGAAAGGAGGGAGCTTTCTGCGGTTTCGCGAGGTCTTGACATGCTGAGGAGGTCGCATGGAGGGTTCCGGCTCGGCCGGAAGCTGCTCACTCTCTGGAGGTGGGCGCTCTGCAGCCGGCGCCGGCGCCGGGGGGGCAACCTCCTACTCCAAACGTGCCCGTGCGGCGGCGCCTGCAAGGAAGCCCGGGGCTCCAAGAAGCTCGTGACGACGCCCAAGGGGCAGGTGGCGGTGTACGTCGGCGGCGGCGCGCCCGGGGAGTCGCTGAGGTACGTGGTGCCGGTGGTGTACTTCAACCACCCGATGTTCGGGGAGCTGCTCAAAGAGGCGGAGGAGGAGTTCGGGTTCCAGCACCCCGGCGTCATCACCATCCCCTGCGCCGCCTCGAGGTTCGAGCAAGCCGCCGCCGTGGCCCGCGCCGGGAGGAAGGGGTTCGGCAGGTGGTAGCATCAATCCGTAGGAGAACCCTGACCGCCTCCGCCGCCGTGTGGTGGAGGCGGATGGTGTACATATGTGTTTCCGTCAGAAGGGGTTAATTTTGTTCTATTGATTCTTCTTTCCGTTCGACTGGTGGATGCGGTTCTTTCTTCTTCTATGGATTATAGAGGCTTCTTTTGTTCCGCATATGCGAGTTCATCTTCCAATCACTAATTCGTCGGCGTTTTCCTGTTTACGACTCTAACTTGGACGGCTCTTAACTTGGACGGACCGAGCGAATGGGGTTGATCAGGTTCCTCCGCCGCCTCCTCCATTCGTTGCATATGTCCGTTCTATGTATGTATACTAATAGAGTGTCCCTCTTTTCTGTGTATCTGCTCTATAGGTTTCCCCGCGCGATAGGGTGTGTTCGGTGCGTCTATCCGAGTCCCTCCCTTTCGTCTACTGAGTCTCTCTTTTTATAGGCACGAGCAAAGATCACTGGCAACTTACGCGGCTTCCACACGGTGTCAATCATCCCCTGATCTCTAGGATCGAAATCCTCCTCTAATTGCCGATTCTTTTTTGTGAACTTTTACTTTCCATATTAGAAAAGATTTACCGGGACATACTTTCGTAAAGGAAGATATGATGCTATTATCTTCCCATTGCGAATACGGTTCACCTAGAACAAATATTTCATTTCCTTCTTAGTGCATAAGTTGCCATCGTTTGATGTAGATGTGAGCGTTGATATGATCCATAGTTTTGTCGGTCTATGAAGCCATCGACAGCGTAGCCTTTGTATTGGCCGCACCCGCCCGTGCCGTCGACCTTGTCAATATCAAACAACACACAAAATTAAGACGATTAAAAGTGTGCACGATTCATATCAAGCATGACTGATCTGACGATACAATAGTAGAATCGGTGTAGTAGACATACTTAATTCAGGTGGTGAGGCTAGCAGAGCAGAACACCTAGGTCAGATATCGAAGTGGTCAAAAGTGACCAACGGGAAGGACTCCATTGCAGTGCAGTCGCACTTCGCCAAACTTAGGGGTCATAAGGGCAAACCCACCCTACTTTGACACGAAACTTAAGTTATAGGTTAACAGATCAGAACGCCAGGGTCGAGTATTGACGTGGTCGTTTCTCTACTGGTTTATGACTAGTTGAGATACCTTTTGAGTGATTTCCATGCATGATTTGGTCAACTTATTCCATCAATTCTAATGAAGTTATTTCTAGTAGTGCATATGCCTCTTCATTTTTCGATGCTTTGCTCAAGATGCTATTGTAAGAATGACATAATGTTCCACATCGTTTGGCTAGTGCAACTCTAAGTTCTTCATCACTAGCGCACTTTTGATTAATCTGTGATGGTCTTGTCTTTGCATGCTTTGTCCATCTTTTCAAGACATACTCCATTAGCAACTCCTTGATGTTGTTATGGTCCAACACCTTCAATGCATGATGACACATTATCCCAATAAATCTAAACTTTTTGCATGGGCATGAAACTTTTGCCCCATTAGGATCCAATTTCACCAAATAGCTATGCTCTCCATGTCTGCTGAATCAATAACCTTGAATTCAGTGGTAGAAACAAAGTGACCACTGTTGTACAAACTACATCTCATCACGATGCCCAATTCTTCTTAGAATATCTCAAACATTGCATGTGTGTATGCTTTTGAGCCTATATTAGGATCCACACTTGTGGCATTCTTGGAGATGCTTGGCTTGCATAGAAATCACTCCACAATTTAGCGTGCCTTCTATCATCCATTGCTCTCTTAGATCAAGCTGAACATGCAAATATCTTTTCAACGGTGCATGGAGACTCTCACTTCTTT
Source organism: Bonia amplexicaulis (assembly GCA_036346245.1). NCBI lineage: Eukaryota > Viridiplantae > Streptophyta > Magnoliopsida > Poales > Poaceae > Bonia > Bonia amplexicaulis. The sequence goes on from CM070746.1 coordinate 15,129,707, forward strand.
GTGTAGATTTCATATCTGTGCAAAATATTTGTTGACCATAAACCAAAGCCCACTTCTCCTTGTTCTCAAATATTCTATGTAACCACTCATTGCCTTTCAAATTGTAGTTCTCTATCATGTCATTCCAAGCTAATATGAATTCATCAACTTCTTCAAAATCAAAACACATTTTCCAAAATCTTTCTGAAATGTTTTAGAACCTTAAAAATGTGGCTCAAATGTATTGCAACATTCTGATACATGTGCCAAACACATATGCGATGAGTTGAATTAGGAAAAATTGTCCCAATAGCATTGATAATGGCAACACATTGATCAGTCAATATTATCTTTGGTTCTTTCCCTAACATGACCCGTTTGAATGTTTCAAATAACCATGCAAGCATTGTTGTTGTTTCATTATACAATAATGCCGTTGTAAACACAATTGTTTGCTTGTGATGGTTGACGCCAACAAGAAGAGCAAATGGGCTACCATAACTATTTGTCTTGTAAGTTGTGTCAAAGCATATAACATCATCAAAATAGTCAAAATCCAATACTGATCTTGCATCTACCCAAAATATAATAGTCATCATGTCATCTTCATCTACTTGTATTGCATAAAAAGGAAGGATTTTCCCTTTGCTTGTCATGTAGGTACTAAAGAATGTCACATGTATCTCTTTCATGAATTGATTTCATACGCTTTGATCGGCGATAGTTTTATAATCTTTTCAAGTGAAGCTAAGACTTTGTCAACCCCTGCTTGTCTACTCATCACCTCATGGCCAGATTTTGGTCTAACACCCAATCATTCAAGATGTCAATTTAGGCCTTTTGTGCTTCTGTCACTCTTCTTTAGGATCGCAACATATGAGCCTTGTTTGGAGTAACAAGTTCATGATCTTGTTTATCTTCAAATCTGCTTACAACATATTTTCCATTAGGAGTGATTTTGATGGTCATCTATGCCATACAATCAACTCTTGTATATGCACGCTTTGGCTAGCATACGTTCGAAGGGTACCTCTTGTTGAAACCTTCCCTTGATCATACAATTTTTTTGTCCTACTCACACTAGTTGAAGATCTATCATGCCAAAATTTCCTAATACTAAAACCAACATGTCCTACTTACATATTGTAGTACTCATGCTATATCTTCACTCTCAAATTCTATTTCGATCATTGGCTCTAACTTTTTTGATAATAATAATATGTGCTTGTATCAGTCTGTGCCACATCTCCCATCTAAGTGTCTACACAGCAAAGAGATAAAATATGCTCATTAATGTGTTAACGCTAAAACTAATAGGTAAATAACAACACAAACATTCTGTCCATCGTTTGTTGTTAGTAATTAATGATTTAGAAGGAATAACTTTGCACACATTGTCCTAACTAGTTGATCACATATATAGTTGAATGCAAATGGGAGTTAATCTCTCTTTCGTTCATGTTTAAATCCAATCTAGTTCCTAATAACAATTAGGAAATAACATATGACAGAGAATTGAGATCTTCCTCATAAGAGAGAGAGAGAGGACAGGTGTCACACCCTGATTCGGCCTGCACATTACTACGAGCGGTGCCTCTGCAGGTAAGCCGATTCCAGCTGAGACGCGCGTTGCGCGAGCCCTTGGGCGTCCCAGAAACGGTCGCATAATTTCCTTTTCGTTTCCCCCGGCTTATTTCGTCGGCATTTATCTACCTGGCCCAGGAGTAGCACTCCTGAACAAAAGAGTATATTAGCGTTCCCACGACAGAGTTGGGTTTTCTTCACAAAAAAATAAACTATCACAACCAAGAAATCTGAACTAAAATCTGCGAAGTCAAGATGTACCACTAGCTTGGGTCCTTCTCTGTTCCGTTCTCCTTTGGTGAGAACTGATTGAGGAGAATGCAACCTGGCCAGCACTCCTGAGTCATCATACCATAGAGTTAAAATGAGATGGTAGGAGAACAGACAAGCTAAGCCTGCTTAGATACCGATGTTAGGAACTGTCATTGCAAGTACATGAGATGAGATCCTCGTTACGATTTATGCAGAAGTACGTCATTACATAGTTGTACTTGATGTGATCTAAATATATCTGGACTGTTGCACATGGTGTCATCTAGTTCTAGATTGTATCTCTGTATTGGGAAAAGAGGACAACAAGAAAAAGGAGGGCGCCACGGCTTGTGTAGTAACTCTTGTTGTCTTAGCTGCCGTGGATCAAGTCAAAACACGCCGTTTTCAGATGGTAACGGGAGCGTGCACTTTTTAGTTTGACCCGGTTAGCTAACTAAAGATATATCGTCAGTGTTGAAGTATAAGTGAATTGTTCATCTTTCCTCATCAGCTTAACCTTTTGGGTGAACTGGCTGGTGCATAAAACTCAATATGGTATCAGAGCTAAGAGGTCCCGAGTTCAAGACCTGGCTGATATATAATTAAAAAAATTTAATTACAGTCCACTTCTATTCCACGTATTAGGCCTAAGGGAGCCTACATGTGAGGGGGAGTGTTGAAGTATAAGTGAATTATTCATCTTTTTTCATCTATTCCACGTATTAATTACAGAAGTATAAGTTTTTTGGTGAACTAGCTAGTGCATGAAACTCAATAGTCAGGAGGAAGTTGAAGCCTAAAGATAGCTAGACGGAAGTATAATCATAGATCCAGAGTACATTCAGTGCATGATTGCGTAGATAGTCTAAAGCACGATTCTGTCTGATGTGATGTAGGAATGACAGAGCCAAGAATAATGGATCTTAGCTTGCAGTATCAGTGCAATTCGAACCCTCAAAGCGCAAAAGCCAGAAATGCTTGGTTACACTTTTGCTATGAGGTAAGAATATCCAGGTAGTATCACACAACCTTACTGGAAAATGACAAAACTTTGCGACCAAAGGTAATAGTGATTTCTACCCTTTTTATTCATCGGAAGGGAACCAGGTCCCTGTCCGTTAAGAAACTAGTGAGCGAAGTACTCAAGTTGAACTTGGGCAGAATGAACCTGGTATCGCTGCAGTGCTGCTTCACCTGCGATGCTGTTAAATTATGTAGCACTTTAGTGATTAAATAATTTTGTAGATAAATCATGACTACAAGAACAACATAAATATTAGACATAGGTAAAAACATAATTATAATTGTACACACATGTATCTCAAAAATATGAACTAGCAGGATAAGTAATATGAACATAGAAACATATATATTCATACTGAAAATTAAAGAAAACAAAAGAGTACTAAATGTTAGCAAAGTGAAATGAATAATAGTGCGGAGAAGATGAAGTAGTCGCTGCAGAGAACGGCAAGCAGTCGCGCGAGGCACTTCCCAAAACCTGATTCGCCCTCTCCCGTACAAGATCACAAGGACGATGGCTTCAGAGACCTGCTCTCCCCACGACCGTTGTACGCCAGTGAAGAGACAGAGAAACTTGACTCTCAGGAACGCAATTCTTTCTTGGATACTCCCGAGAGAATAAGCAGAGCCTATTATAACCTTCAGAAAGTGTCTCTTCACCTTGGCTAGCGATGTGGTATTAAAGTATTCCACATGCCACTATGCATGAGTGGGTCTTTGGGATTTTTCCTTGGAATTTTGATGGGCCAAAGCCCATTATTCCAATAATCCCCCACCAGATCACAGAGGCTCACAAAGTTTGCCTACTGTTCCAAAGCGTTGTTAATATACTAGTTTTTCAGTGAAGACCTGTTAGGGTTGAACATCCACCTAGAGGTTCAAGCTACATTCATCCACAATACACAGCGGACTACGCCTTGAATTGGCAGTTTTGCGTGAACGAGTTTCACTTAAAGCCTTAACTGATACTAGGCTATCAATAGGCTACCCCTCGGGTGGAGCGTATAAGTCATACTCCAGTGTCTCTTCATGAGCTTATTAGAGAATACCTACTTCCCACAGCCTATGACTATCAGTCGAGCTCACATAGGTGTGTTCTTTCACGAATACTCTGTATGACAGCATCTTTGATATTTAAAGCCACATAACACATTAAGACAGTCATCTTACCATGCAAATTTGAGAGTACAACATATTCGGTGGAGTGAGTTATAGAATATACTCTCCTTCAGTTAACCAAATAGTTTATTTTACCCAGGTCCTACTTCACGGGATCTTCGATCACATAGGTTGGGTTGCCACTATGGTATAACTCACATAGGTCTCATTCCCATTTACTTTGATGCATGATCTATCATATTCTGTGATAAACCCTTTGTAAAGGGATCTGCCAAGTTTTTAGTTGTTGGGATATAATCCACAACTATTACTCTAGAGTTTATCAATTTTCTGACATATTTCAATCGTCTTTTCACGTGCCTGGAGGACTTCATGTTATCCTTTGCATTGTTCACTTTAATGAGAACCGTTTAATTATCACAGTACATCAGGATAGCCGAAATCAGTTTTTCAACCATCGGTAAATCCATCAAGAGTTCACGCAGTCATTCTGCTTCAACAGTGGCTGTGTCCAATGCTGTGAGTTATGCTTCCATGGTTGACCTCATCAATATGGTCTGTTTACAAGACCTCCATGAGACAGCAGCACCGGCTAGAGTGAGAATATATCCACTCGTAGCCTTAATCTCATTAGCATCAGATATCCAATTGGAATCACTATACCCTTCGAGTATGCCAGGGTATCCAGTGTAATAAATTCCATAACTCATTGTACTTCTCAAGTAACGCATAACTCACTCGAGCACACGCCAATGATCATCTCCAGGATTAGAGGTAAACCGGCTTAATTTGTTTACATCAAATTAGATGTCAGGCCGGGTAGCACTAGCTAGGTATATGAGTGAACCAATAATTTGAGAATATCTCAGTTGATCATTTCCTAGTCTTTGATTCTTCTAAAGTATTAGACTAGGATCATAAGGTATTGGAGAAGGCTTGCTATCCATATAGCCAAAACGACTCAATACCTTTTCTCATAATGGTATTGTAGAAGTGTGATCCCATCCTCACCCTTGATTAGCTTGATGTTTAGAATTACATCAGCTTCTCTCAGATCTTTCATGTCAAAACTTTGGGACAAAAAGGACTTAACCTCATTAACCATGTTAAGATTTGTTCCAAAGATAAGTATGTCATCAACATATAGACACAATATGACCCCTTCACCCCCACCATAGTGGTAGTACACACATCTATTGGTTTCGTTTACTGCAAAAGCCGTAGATGTTAAAGTTCTATCAAATTTCTCATGCCATTGCTTAGGTGCTTGTTTGAGACCACATATAGATTTTAGTTTCTTATCTCACATGCCACCATCCATAAGTGGACCTTTGGAATTTTTCTTTGGAATTATTGATGGGTGAAAGCCCATTATTCCAACAGATGCTACTCTTAACATGACAAACAGCGGGATAAATTGCAGCCTCCTAATCTCATGTACGTACCGTCGGATGAGAAAAACTTGCCTGGTTATGTTGCAAGTATTCCCCAGCTACTCAGAAAGCTAGTAGGTGCGTACCGCGTAGCTAGTTAAAACTCACAACAGAAAATTAGAAGGTGCGTACTGCGTAGCTAGTAAAAACTCACAACTTTAAAGGATATCAACTTTTCTGCTAGGAAGGGCACTTCAGGCTTTACTTGTCGGAACTCCTAGTCCAAACACCAAATTGCTTCTATGCTCATGTAAACAAAGGGACCGATTCGATTTGTATCAAACGCTATCGGTAGGTAACTAATCACAGGTGCTATACTTACATAATGTGCTTTGTAACTGAAATCATCAATGAAGTGTGCAGACGAAAGATGGGGCGAGAAACATCCATGGAAACTCTAAAAGTCTTCCTCTCTTCTTTTTCTTTAGAGAGAGGGGAATGGAAACTCCGCAGTCTGAACATGTCAAGCCTAAAATTCCTCGACCCGATCTGGTCCAACCGGCACAGTTTGACCGCCCTTTCTCCCACGGTTTCCATAACCAGTTACCAGGCCAGATCCACAAAATCCCGCCATGCACCAGCTCGAGAATCCAAGCCCAAGAGGATATTTTTTTAGAAAGAAGGCTGAACAGAGCCCGCCTTATATTTAAGCCCAAAGGGATATTGTGGGAAATAGGCTTTGCAATGCCTCAAGATGTGCCAATCTGCGAAGCCGAGCCATATTTGCCCCTCCCCTGGCTCGAAAATACCAAGATTGACAGTGTGCGTATGGTATTGTGGATTTGGCCCCCTGGCACCCCCCACCGCGGCCTCCCACCGCGCCACCTCTCTTGCCGTGGTCACCAACCGTGCTAGCCATGCCACCCACAATCACCCACTCAGCGTCCCTCTTCCCCTCCACGTCCGTTCTCCAGATGGTAGCGTCGGCGTGACCACCCCCCCTCCCCTCTGCTAGTTGTTTAAATGGTGTGGTGGTCCTCTTTGAAAGAGTAAGGAGCATCATTTTGCAGACGAGCGAGAAATCGAGAGAGGCAACAGGTAAGAGAGGAAATAAGGCCGTTCAAGCATCGGATTTTTGATTGGTTTTCAATTTAAATTTGAAGTTTGCGTATTTGGGAAAGTTGTAGATCAGTGTGTGAGCATCCGAAAGAGGTAATTTTCATCGACATTGGCTATTTTTTGTAGCAACACGATTAGCATGTAATTAGAAAAATGGTAATTTGTTAGTATGAAACATTGGTAGTTAGGCTTGTGTAAATGGGCTAATTTTTATGTATTTCGAAATACTTATTATGCTTATCATTTTATGTGGTTAGTACTGTCATGTTCAAAATTGAATATCCTTGTTGTTGTTTGCTTAGAAATGTTATGCAATATTGTTATGAGTAATTTTTCAATTTTAGGGTGGTACATATGTCGTATGCTCAGTTGTGCATAGTTTAGCAACCACAAAAGTAGTACGAAATGGTGGTACTCAATGCTGGACAATCTGTGAATTTTTTAAGGTTAGTTTGGATGGAGGGGTGATAATTGCATTGAAAATATAAAAATAAAAATGCTTTAGACTCCGAGAAATGTAAGTAATATTGAAATAACCATTTGTGGCCTTTTGTGTTTTTTCAGAAATTGACAGCATTAAATGAAGATAGTTTTTTTTGTAAAAAGACCAAATGCTCGTATGAAAAGACGAAGGACCCGATTTATTTTAAAAAGCAAAAAAACCTCAAAATTATGAAATTTCTAGTTGTTGGTTAATATGTTAGTCAACTAGTAGGGCATGTTGTGCAATTGTTTTAGGTACGCCATATCGGACATCCAGGATTTGTTCGTGTTCTACGGGGATCGTCTTGTACGTGATGAACTGTACGAGGCAGACCTATCAAATTATGATCGGACCGTGATGGACTGTACGTTGAAGTGTCAAAGTTTATCAGTCCAAAAAAAGATTACCAGTCTGTATGTGTATTTATGCTCAGTTAAAAGGATGGTGTTATATTTGGTTCACAGATAGATTCTCTATTTTTAAGTTATGGATTGTTAATTGTTAGATGTACATGATGAATTGCTCTTTATTCTCCGTAATTATTTTCGTCGAAAAATCCAAAAATATTACTATTATTTTTTAAAATCAGTGAGCCGGTGCGCGACTGTCAACGTGTCGCCCACCGGTTGAACGAAGTTATATTGCTGTAATTTCGAACAAAAATACATTATTTAAAAAAACGTGCTGCGGCGCTCCATAAAATTAATTTTATTTTTTGCAGCTCATTTTCTATACCTAGCAATTTTTACAAATTTAAAATTTTCTATTCCTGTAAAATTAGTGCAGTTCTATTTCTTTCAAAAATTTTGCACATTTTTTAAAAAATGTATTATGCACAATTAATATAATTTTTTCTATAAAAAAATTCTGGGGCCTCGCATGCCGACCGGCCGTGCCAGGGAGATCGTGCGCTGGTCGGCCGCGCCAGGGGAGGTGGCACGACGGGGGCGCACGGCAGAGGGTGTCACAGTGGAGGACTCACCAGAAAGCTAAATTCGTAATCTCGTGCGCACAATATGTCTCGGCTTCCCAACCTGCAACCACGCCTACGGAAGGAAACCATACCCGCGTCCAATTGTGGACAGTTCTAGGTCTAGCCCAGCAGGCATACAGGCAGTCGCTTGCAGCCCCTGCAAAAAAAAAAAATTGGGGAACCCAGTGGCGTCTGGCCCAGAAAGCCCAATCAGTCGGAAACTGTGACCGTGTCCACTTCCAACTGCAGTGCAGCACTTAATTCAGGGGTCCTTTCCGTCAACTACTGATCAAGACGGACATGGCAGCTGATAACACACCCACGTGGTGGCTCAAGCGCTCTCTCCCGGAACCGATCATTGGACCGACCAAGAAACGCGTCCCGACCGGCTGACGAAACCGTTCGGCGCAGCATCGCCGGACAGCACTTGCGCCTGCAGACCTGGTGGTCGGGTGGCACGGACGGCGGTATCAATGCATCATCGCTTCATCGGCATGGCGCCCGCGTACGAGACGGACGCAAGACGACGCGGGGGAGCCGGAACGAGGCCAGAATCCGCGTGTTCGCAAGCGCATGGCCGCAGCGTACGTTGGGCATTCGCAGGCGGACCCGGGTGTTACAGTGTTCGAACGTTCAGGAACGGAGTGACGCGCTCAAATGGCGGGGACCGGTCCGTGGTCGCTGTCTGCCGCGACCGCGAGACTCCAGTCCGGTCTCGTCCCAGCTGTCGCGCGCCTGAATCCTCGGCGCGTAAGTGACATCGGGGCTTTTTCACGCGCTCCTCTTTTATCTCGATGAATCTATAGCCTTCCCCCCGGTCGAAGAAATCTTGGTATGGGTTCCAAACATGGTCCATTTTGTCAAGGACTACTGGAAAGTACAGCAGCCGGCGTTCGCTGCCACGTTATGTTCTTGTGCAGGAAAGAACCCCCTCATGTTAACTTTTTGACTGTTTTTTTTATATTGACTGTAACGCAAAACCATTCGTGCTTTCGACACTTCAACGCAGTCAAAACAAGACACGTACCAACTCGAGTTAACCTACACTAGATGCCGTTGTGCCGAACTCGGCGTTTGGCCGTGGAGTTGGATTGCCTTTGGCCGAGAGAAAGGCAGCTAATTCGGTGATCCGATCGTCGATCGAGCTCTGCTGCCGTTGGCTTGGAGGCTGGAGCACCACCATACCAACGGGCAATTACGAGTACTTGCTGCTGAAGTAACGGCTGAATTCACGTTACTATCGTACTAGTATCAATCACGGACGCCACCGCACCCAAAAAAAATAGTACCGCGGGTGCTCGTGTGGCACGGGGATGAAATCAGCGATCGAAACGGCGCTTGGTCATTGGCAAGGAGATACTCAAAACTCCCAGAACCCAACCCCGTATCGCCGGTCTGGAAGCAGTGAGAAGGAACGGGGACACGGGTCACCAAAATCGCAATCACCTTAATCCGATTACCAAGCAGACCATTCCGCGAGTGCACGCGTCAGAACGGCACCAATTGTCTTCAAATCATACCACAAAATAGTTGCACCGTGCCACTACCCATACCATCTTATCCCCAGCTGGTAAAGCAGAACAACTACTGAACGTTCCCTGTCAGTGTCTTGTGTCATGCTTCGTGCTTTGAAAAAACAGAGCTTGATAATCGAAGGCAACATACGAGAGTCACCGGACCAACCGTCCAAGGAGGCATCGTCGATCGTGTCGAGTCGACGTATAAATTCTAGACACGCCACACGCACCACAAATCCTCGCAAGCTTAACAAAAAAGCTAGCATTTATTCCGTCCTCCCCACCACCTTCACTCCCAGGACAGGGACTCGGACAAGCATTCGCCACTCTCCCCCGGTCACAGCCATCGAAACCACCCTTCACACCAACAGCTTGCTCAAGAATTCCGGCCACAAACGCGCGCGCGCGCGGATGTACAATTCTGTCCCATCAGTCATGCATCAACGCAACCAACTTGGCCGTTCGTGCGTCGCTGCCGCCGCCGTCGTTCTCCTCGGCCTCGGCCTCGGCGCGGCGGTCAGCGAGGCGGCCACCGGCACGTTCATCTACGCCGGGTGCTCGCCGTCCAAGTACCAGCCCGGCACCCCCTTCGAGGGCAACCTCAAGTCGCTCCTCACCTCCATCGCCAACGCCGCGCCCAACGGATTGTACAACAGCTTCACGGCCGGGAGCAACGGCACGGGGGACGGCGCGGCCGCGTACGGGCTGTACCAGTGCCGCGGCGACCTGGGCAACGACGACTGCGCGGCGTGCGTGCGGGACGCCGTGGCGGAGCTCAACGAGGTGTGCGCGAGCGCGTACGCGGCGTCACTGCAGCTGGACGGCTGCTACGTGCGCTACGACAGCAGCAACTTCATCGGCCAGCTCGACACGGCCATGGTGTACCGCAAGTGCAGCACCAGCACCAGCAGCGACGGCGACTTCCTCAAGAACCGGGACGCCGCCCTGGGCGCCCTGCAAAACGTGGCGAACGGGTACAAGGTGAGCAGCTCCAGCAGCGTGCAGGGTGTGGCGCAGTGCCTGGGCGACCTCGCCGCGGCCGACTGCACGACGTGCCTGGCGCAGGCGGTCGGGCAGCTCAAGGGCACCTGCGGAACGGCGCTCGCCGCCGACGTGTACCTGGCGCAGTGCTACGTCAGGTATTGGGCCAACGGCTACTACTTCCGCCCGTCACAAGGTACGCAACATGCACTTCATTCCACAGTTGTGTTGCAAAAACCCGAATTAATTCTCTGCAACCTAGTGAAAGTGAGGTTACCGCCTAGTAACAAATTGCAGCTAGTGAGATCGTTGCACTGTAGGAATTGATTCCGATGGGCAATGGGTAAACTTCCCAAAGTTGATAAAGAGATCAAGCAGAATGTGTCCGCTCCTCTGACAACCGTTTTCTCCTTACGGGCATGCGACATAGATGAAATAATCAGACTCACAATAATCAAATGTTCCACGACCAAACTTACCTACAGCTTCGCACGTTAAAAGTTTAGCCACCAATCGATCAAAAAGGCGTGTCCAGATTAGCGAAAGAGAAAGAGACAAGACAGCAATCACTTGCAGCCGCGCTGCTAGAGCAAACACTTGCCTAGTGCCATCGCGTGTAGCTTAAACAACTCATATGAGTTTGCAGGCAATATTACTTGTCCGCTTGGTCAACCAAATCAGCCGCTAAGCTCCAGCGACACAATTCAGTCATATTCCTACGATAAAATAAGTTAAGCTAATCATCCCGGCCTTTTTTTAGTGGACCGCATGCGGGGTGCGGTATCACTACTCAATTGGGTGAGACAACAGTACTGACTAGATGATTTGAAGTGACAGTAACAAAGCAAATTATATTATCTCTGATAAAAAAGGGGAGATTTGATGATTTGTCTTATCTTTCTTTACAATTTGATAAAATGTCTTATGATATCTTACTAACATACGGGAGCTATGATCTGTATATCAGTGAGACATCACTTGATATTTCAACAAAAGTTAGGCAAATCATCAATTCATCATAAAAGAGAGAGAGAGAGAGAGAGAGAGACTAGAGTCGACTCACTAAGTATCCTAGATTCGTATTTCCTGCACGGTCACTTGAAAAGAACTTTCTACAGGCCAACTAGTGCCTGAGCGGTAAGCTAGGCGTCGAGTGCTCTTTTCTTTTGAAGGATAATACCGATCTAAAGCGTTCTCTCCGATCCAGTGATGGCCACTAAACAGTGTGCCTATCTCTTAAGCATATCGGATTTAGGACTGCGCGGCCGCGATAGGCGCGCACATTCCGGGATTGGAACCAGCCGGCGGCGGCCAGCCAACTACTCCCTCACGCTGAATATATTCCCGATAAACAAAAGCAGCACTCCGCAGAACCGCAAGTGCGGCAACTTTGTCTGTGCTATTCTAATCCTACACCTGATCTCCTTTGGTGGCAGATCATTCGCAAGATGACGTCGGGAGGACTCTGGCAATAATAGTCGGCATCTTGGCAGGGCTGGCGCTCATCGTGGTGTTCATGGCATTCCTCAGAAAATCATGTAAGCCCGGCTTCTGAAACTCAGTACAAGCAACAGGCTTACGAGCCTGAACGAAGGCACTAACCTGATGGAAACTGGTGTATCATTGCAGGTTCTCGCACGCTGGCGTGAGACCAAGTGACTTGTAAAGAGAGAGATCCACTAGCATGGCCCGCAAGAGCTTCATAAAGCTTGTAATATGATTTCGGTAGGGCTATCGGAGGATCACTACCTTACGTTGGGACATCGTTTTTGGTCCACTAATGATGGCCTACTTGTTCATTATCAAATCTGAGGGCATTGTCCTGCAGCAACATCCACATATTGGTCTTAAATCATTGCCTTCAGTTGATTGCAAATCAAACTTAATTCACACAGGTACGACCATATGCCATAAACTACTGATTAGCCCAGGGGCACATTATTGTGTGGCTTCTTTGTCTCCATACTACTATATGCACAAACTCACAGAGATGAGGTCAGGCAACCTCTGGGGCCTTTGCTATTGCGCTCCCATACACTGCAGCGGATCAAGCGCTGTGTCCTCGAGTCATTGGGCTCCGTCTCGCCGAGTTGTAACTGCTGCAAGCGACGACGCTTGCTTCCGACATTTTGGCCTCAAGAGACAACATTGCTGCATATGTTTGCAAATGCCCTCATGTGTTTCATGCCGTACTGTGTAAGTGATCCACATTGGGATTAGAAAATTAGCACCTGGCAGCGGCCACCAACACACAATAAGTTCAACAGGACACAGAAAGAATGCAGATGTGAAAGTATTAAAGACGTGCAACAACAGTACCTTCATGCATTGGATATATACTAGATTTAAATAAGAAAGACTTAATACTCACCATCCTCTTCAAACAGTCCCAATCCTCCACTAATGGTTGACCAGAGCTTCTAGCAGCCTCAAGCATTGAAGGCCCATTTTCAAATACAAAGACAAGCTTCCCGATGAAATCGATACTGCTGTCGATATGCTTCCTGTGCACAACAGTTTCATTGATCTCACGTTCATCTGCTCATACTGAAAGCAAGAAGATAAACATTAACAGACAAATTTGGCAAACAGAAGATGGGCTACAAAAGGTGATTTGCAAAACTTGTCGCTCACCCGATCCAGCCGCTACACGCCAGATCCGGCCGCCCAATCCACCGCCGCCTGCCCCAATCCGTCGCTGCCCGCTCGATCCGGCCGCTGCTCGTCGGCACCCACCTGCCCGACCATCGCCGTCTGACCGGCGCCCGATCACCTTGGCGTCGCCCAGGCTGAACGAGCCATCTAATCTTCTTGAGCTGAAAGTTTTCCTCTTGTATTAGTTTCTAACCAAAAAGAAAAAACAGTACGTTATCTAACTGTCGCGTCGTCCAGCGTCGCTTGTTAGATTTTGTTGTCTTGGTCACTGCATCATCCAGCGTCGTCTACTGATGGCTCCCATTCCATCAGCTGCGATCCCATTCTCGGAAACAAAGTTTCATAGGACGAACTACAGATTGTGGAGCCTTCGCCTTTGGGGACATGTCACCGGTGCATGATCTTCTCCGTCACCACCAGTTCAACCTCCTCTCAGGCAGTCTACTTCTGCATCTCCTGCAGAAGATGAGGCCGGCAAGAAGGATATAGAGGCTGCTGGCGCTGTTGATGAGGCTTTTCAGTATGCCATCGATGCTTTTAAGCGCTGGTGTGCTGATGAGGCTCGTGTTCGTGTCATTCTGGTGATCAGATCGACGACGCCATCTAGCCAAATATTGTTGGACTGCGGTGTACTCGATAGTTCTAGGAGTACTTATGTGAGCGATACCAGCAAAGCAGTGATGCTCAGGAGCGAGCGTAGCTCGGTTGACATGCTTCAGTGTTGTTTGAGCTACCAGTTTAGGTTTGATCCTTGAATCGGCCTTGGGTGCTTCACCTCACACACACGTATACGTTCAGTGGAAAACATGTGCTTATGCTCCGTAAGGTATTGAATAAATCTAGATTTATTTAACTACCTTCGCTTAAGCCCTAACGTCTATTTTAGTAGGATGTACATACGTGTTTGTATATGATGTGTGGTATGTGGTATACGTGAGTGTGCATCCCTCCGTGTAATTAGAAAAAGCTCACAAGAGCAACGGTGGTGCGTTCGGGCCTAAAAATTTAATATCCACTATTCCAATTTATATGGCCTTGTGGCCACATAGAACGGGGAATAGTCGGATAGAGCGGCTAATGGGACACCTAGCTGGAGCAAATCTAACATAGACCCAAACTGAAACTTTAGTCGAAGCCCAGGCCACGAGCCCACGATCCCATAAAATCCATTGACTGCAACATAAACAAACACCGAAGAGATCATTGGGGAGTGTGTACCTCTCCCATGGAACTTGGCGTTAAGTTGGAACGAACCGAGGGCCGGGGCACACCAGGGTACGAGCGGTCTCACGCGAGTTCCCGTTTTCTCCCACCCTCCGGAACCTTCCAGAATCGTTGAGATCGGACGACACTAGAACCCTGCGCTTTGCCCTCCTTTTATAAGGGTTCTCCTTTATAATCGCTCCTCCTCCACGCTTCCACTTAAACACGTAAGCCAGTCGATTCTGACCCGATCGCAAGAGCCAAGCAAGCAGCAGCACCCGCCGCCGCAATGGCCGACGAGGCGAAGGCGAAGGGCAACGCAGCGTTCTCGGCCGGCCGCTTCGAGGAGGCGGCGCGGCACTTCACCGACGCCATCGCGCTCGCGCCCGACAACCACGTCCTCTACTCCAACCGCTCGGCGGCCTACGCCTCGCTCCACCGCTACCAGGAGGCGCTCGCCGACGCCGAGAGGACCGTCGCGCTGAGGCCCGACTGGGCCAAGGGCTACTCCCGCCTCGGCGCCGCGCGCCTCGGCCTCGGCGACGCCGCGGGCGCCGTGGAGGCCTACGAGAAGGGGTTCGCCCTCGAGCCCTCCAACGAGGCCCTGAAGGCCGGCCTCGCCCAGGCCCGGCAGGCCCTCCCGCGCCGCCCGGCGTCTGGCGCCGATGCCATCGCCAAGGTGTTCCAGGGCCCCGAGCTCTGGAGCAAGATCGCCGCCGACCCCACCACGCGCACCTACATCGACCAGCCGGACTTCATGCACATGCTGCGCGACGTGCAGCGGAACCCCAGCAACCTCAACAATTACCTCTCCGACCCACGCATGGTGCAGGTGCTCAGCCTCATGCTTAACATCAGGCTCCAGAACCAAAACAACAGGACCTCCGAGCCTGCGGCGGCGCAGTCGACCCCGCCGCCGCCACAGCAGCAGCCTGAGACGAAGGCGAGGGATCCGGAGCCAGAGCCCGAGCCCGAACCGATGGAGGTGACCGAGGAGGAGAAGGAGCGGAAGGAGAGGAAAGCGGCGGCGCACAAGGAGAAGGAAGCTGGGAACGCCTCTTACAAGAAGAAGGATTTTGAGACGGCGATCCAGCACTACACAAAAGCCATGGAGCTCGACGACGAGGACATCTCCTACCTCACCAACCGCGCCGCCGTTTACCTTGAGATGGGAAAGGTGAGGTCCTTCGGAACTAAGTTTTTGTATTGCTTCATAGTTCATTGAAAGTTCAAAAACCTAATGTCGAAGCTATTTAGATTGTTGCGTGTAATTCCAGTACCATACGAATTGGGGAAGTATCTGTGAAATTTGTTTTAGCTACTGAGAGATTTAGCATATACCAATGGTTTTAGATATGAACTTTCTAGTTAGTGGATAGCCAGTTGGGAGTGGTAGAGGCAAGCAAAATGCTAGGTATACTTGCATAGGTCGAGATGCTTCGTTTAAGAAAATTTACTTATGATAGTTGATAGGTGATGATTGTGATGTATGGGATGAGTAAACATAAATTAGTATTTCTGATAGAGACTACTGGAAATTTAATAGATAGATTCGAATGATTTTATTGTCAAAGTGGTTCTTATCCATTTATGCGTGTACTTGGAGGGGTGAATGGATTCGCAAAAGTTATCATTGACATATGTTTCGATTGGTGAGGAAGAAAGATTACTACTTGCTTGTTACAGGGAAGCATATTAGTTGCTTACTAATGAATTTTAATTAGGTGGCTCCTTGAGGATGACGACATCAGTGATAGTCAGTACATCGGTAAAAGGGTCATCATATACAAGCGATCAGTATCTTTGCTAGATTTTCTGACACTGGAATCGTCTACAGGTTGATAGAAATGCAAGTCCTTCTTTGCAAAAAAAGAGGTAGTAAGAAAACATATTGAAAGGAAGAGCAATTCATTAGTCCTCTCGGAGACTTTCTTTGTGAGGAAAACATTTGGCTTATTGGGCTCAAGTAAACTGCAAATTTTATAAGCCCAAGAAGCCGTTTAGATATACCTTGTTTTTGAGCCAGTGTTAGAAATCAATTATGTGCCTTGCCTATGATTTCCCCATCCCACCCCTCTGAATTTCTTAGTAGACTTTTATTGGATCTTTTTTATGCCTCTGGTGATCTGAAAGCTGATATACTATTTCCCGCTTTCCAGTATGATGAGTGCATTGAGGATTGTGATAAGGCTGTTGAGAGAGGAAGAGAACTTCGTGCTGATTTTAAGATGATCTCGAGGGCACTGACCAGAAAAGGAACTGCTCTTGCCAAACTTGCTAAGTGCTCCAAAGACTATGATGTTGCCATTGAGACTTTCCAAAAGGCTCTAACTGAGCATCGAAACCCAGATACCCTGAAAAAACTAAATGACGCTGAACGAGCAAAGAAGGAGCTCGAGCAACAAGAGTTCTATGATCCAAAAATAGCTGACGAGGAGCGAGAGAAAGGTACGCTGCAGGGATCTGTTGTTAGCATTTATTTACTTGCTTCTTTACGATTTGTTCTTGAGAAAATTTGCTTGGTACCATTGCAAAGATGTATGAATTGGCATTTTCCAACCCCAGTGATCTTTGAGATGGTACCAAACAATTCGCCCCATTGTTCTTTGTTGCCTTCAGTGTATTTCTTGATAAGAGTTACCAGGTATCCTTGATGATGAAACTTTTGCTACTGCTGTGCAGGTAATGAGTTCTTTAAGCAGCAAAAATACCCAGAAGCAGTGAAGCATTACACTGAAGCTCTCAGGAGAAACCCAAAAGATCCAAGGGTAATTTCTTGATTTTTTTTTCTTACTCAGTTGCTAAGCTAAATATTTGTGAATTCTGTAGTTCACTGTAGTGTGCAACTGCATCAGTATATCTGATGAAATGAAAAATATTATGTCAGAATGTGAGTTGGTCTAACTTCTGGAACTAAAAAATTGCATTTGATTATCTATGCTTTCAGTTATCAGTCGCTCTACCTAGCCTACAATGTAGGTGCATTAGGTGCTTTGCTTTCATATTTGCAGGTGTGTCCTATGCTGTGGTGTGTTTGAGCACTATTTCTAAGCTATTGGCATACATGGGTTGTATTTCAGGTATACAGCAACAGGGCTGCCTGTTACACCAAGCTGGGAGCCATGCCTGAAGGTCTCAAAGATGCTGAGAAGTGCATTGAACTAGATCCTACATTCTCCAAGGGATACACAAGGAAAGGCGCAATCCAATTCTTCATGAAAGAATACGACAAAGCCCTGGAAACATACCAGACTGGCCTAAATCATGACCCCAATAACCAGGAGTTGCTAGATGGTGTAAGGAGGTAAGTAATTCTTAACAAAAGAGATCGTCAGTCGCTGGCTTCTCATCTTCCTTCCACTAAGCTACTCCTAACTTAACTGTTACTGCGGCTCTCGTTTTTTCAGATGTATTGAACAGATCAACAAGGCAAACAGAGGCGAGCTGAGCCAGGAGGAATTAAAAGAGAGACAGGTAAGGCTCCCCTTCCAGTTATGGTGGTACTCTCGATCCATCCACCGCTTTAGCAAGAACAGTGTCGTTAACCTGTTTTTCTCCCCCGTTATGCAGAACAAAGCTATGCAGGACCCTGAAATCCAGAACATTCTGACCGACCCTATCATGCGGCAGGTAACATCATCAGATGTCTAATTTTCTAGCTAGAACGTAGGTAGGTGATCATTCTACTAGCTTGGCAACGATCTCTGACAATGATGAGCCTGTTCTGCAGGTGCTGATTGATTTCGAGGAGAATCCAAGGGCTGCTCAGGAGCACCTCAAGAACCCCGGAGTGATGCAGAAGATCCAGAAGCTAGTAAGAGCTGGGATAGTCCAAATGAAGTAGACATGAAGTGTTGGAGCGTAGTTGAGTTGCGCGCCTTGAAACTTCTTTCCTGCAGTATTGGCTTTTGATGTACATCCTGGGGGTCATTTCCCTTCGGCAATTGGGCTTCTGTAAGTACAGTTCGTGGTGTGTTGTTTTTGTTGACTCGGGCATGTGATATGACATCCGCCTTGCCAGGAACTTCGTTTCCCGGCAGGTTTTCCCACATCTGCCATGGTTCGAACTTGTGTCCTGTTTTTATTGACTCGGGAAAACGTCGCCAAATGCAAAGGTTTCGTGTCATGTTGATAGATTTTTGTTTTTGCTTTGGCCGTATTATTAAGAGGTTGGAGACTAGTAGCTTAAGATTAGTTAGATTAGGCAACTAGTTATGGTGCACATTAAGCCTTTCTAACTCAGTTATAATTAGAGAGTACCAATGACCAAGTTTTGGTTGCAAGGATTCAAAGTTTAGATCAAATATCAGGTGTATCACCTAGTTTAGATCAAATATCAGGTGTATCATCTAGAGTCTAGAGAGGGTGTTTTTTGTGTTCTCGAAAATTTACATAGATAAGAATAATTCAGATCAACCTTACCTTTGTGGAGTATATTAGTACAAAGAGGGTGTTCTGGGTGCTTATGAAATTTTACACAGGCGTATTATTCAAGTTGAACTGTACCATCGAGGCATATCATATGTCCAGAGGTTGTTTTTAGACAAGTTAGAGCCAGATGATATTAGTTGATCTTACAATCGGTCTTCATGTCGACTTCCTTAGCTTTTTCTTTTGGATCAACCTTTCCACTAGTGTCGACCGGATCACCCACCGCGCCCTAAACCCCTTGTGCACGTATGTTCACTCACATCTTCATAGACCATGCTGGGTAGTTCTCTGAGTTGAGAACTGGATATGGAAGGGAATTTAGTCCTTCCTTCATTATCGATGAAGATCCGCTCCCTACCATGTGTTGCTCCTTCTGCAAGTCGATCGGCACCTACTCTGATACCAAATATTGTTTATGACCATGCGTTGGCTACGACCACCCAATGGCTATCACCACGTTGATTGATGTTACGTCCACATTGAAGAAGTCTATGACTGCTCAATGTTAGACTTTGATGTTGGAAAAGATCACTTCCCTCCGATCATAAATCAGGTTTCTCTTCGGACTGCTTCGATCGCACGCGATGCCGTTCGAACTGGTCTGAACATTCCGACGCTGGTCGGATGGTCCAAATGTTTTTGATGATGATCGGATGGTCCTGACGTCTTCATTGATTGGATTGGTCCGATCGTCTTCTTCACACCACAGTTGATTTTCGAAAGCTATGAACAGAGACAATACAATAACATGAAATATTTTGTGGTGCTCTAATCGCTGCACCTTTTCTTTGGTTTTCTTCACTATTTAAACACAACTTTTACAAATTAGACTCAGACACAAAAATTAACTCTGAGACATAAATTTCTATTTCTAGACTTGTCGATGTTTTAATATCGATATTACGTATGATTTGTTTGGATTCGAGGAAACTCTTAGAAGACCTGATGTATGTACATGCAGAGTAGAGACACGGTAATTTTCATACAGGTTCGAGCCTTCTCCTCAGAGAATAATAACCCTACGTCCTATGTGATTGCTAATTACTAGAAAGAGAAATTACAACAGAGAATTATGCGAATGGCTAGCACTATCTCCACCTTCGATCCGAATACCCCCTTTCCCTTTGATGTTAACCTTTATATAGCCAACGAAGCAACAACAGTTGTCTCATGCCAGAAGATGCTTCAACGCTTTGGATGATAACCGACTGACAGAAGTTACTGTCAGAGAGACATATAAGGCCGTTCTCCATGTAGCGGTTGTTGTTAGATAGAGATCGTGTGTGGTTATTGGATAAACGCACGTTATAACTGCCTTACCAAATGAACTGATGATGCAGTTGTTTATCGTAGACAAGTTAGTCGGAGATAGGTTGGTCGTAGGAAGGTCCGCAACCATAAGGTGGTCACAAGTCAACTTACAACTACGTGATCGTAGAAGGACTTACGACCATGTAGTAGTCACAGTAAGATTCACGACTATGTGGTCGTAGAAGGACTTACGACCAAGGAGTAGTCGCAGTAAGACTTACGACTATTTGGTCGTAGCAGGACTTACGACCAGGGAGTAGTCGCGATAAGACTTACGACTACGTGGTCATAGAAGGACTTACGACTAAGGAGGTAGTTGCAGTAAGACTTATGACTATTTGGTCGTAGAAGGACTTGCAACCATATAGAGTAGTCGTTGTAAGACTTACGACTATCATGAGGGATTTCTCCCCTACTAATAAGGGGTATATTTAAGAAATATAATGACGTAATAATTTAAGAATTATTTTATCCTCGTCATCTAGCCCCCCAACTTCAAGTGAAAATAACTTATTCGACCAAGTATGATCATAATTAAAAAGTGGCTGAAAGAAAAACCCTTCTCGACTCTTATCGACCAGGAATTGGCTTGGTTGATTTGGTAATTTCGCTTGAGTTGTGAAGACAGACAGACATCAGACAGAGAAAATGCAATTGATTTCCCTCGATTTGTCCATCGAATCGGTTCCCAAGGCGAATGTTCGGTTCCGGAGAGAAGTAATTGACACATTAGCTATAAAAACTTACTGGGGTTAACCTTTGGTTTTTCACTTCCCTAATTGCTCTGATTCGTTCGAGCTCTCTGCCTCCAATCGATCTCCATAATCTCCCTCAATCTCGCACAAATCCCTTCTAATCACACGCAAGAATGACGAAGTCTTCATCAACTTAGACTGAATTAGAGATGGATCATTCCAAGATAAAGGCACTAGAGACTGCAGAGAAAATCCCACCACGGTGAATTGTCAGATGGATCGAAGCCGCCGGGCAACGCTAGCCAACCGGATAAATTGGAGAGATTTCGGTGTTCTAGGTGTACTGTGAGTGTGGCCTCCTGCTCATCCCTTCTTGACGGTCGTTCTCGAGTATTTTGGGGTTGAACAGGTGAACTTGGTTCCCAATTCAATCACAATGCTCAGCGTCATCGTATACTTATGCGAGGCGTATTTGGGTATCCTAGTAGATCTCGTGCTCTTTTGGTATTATTATGAGATGAGCCGACAAATAGGGATTACTGAGAGTTGGCAAGATGGAGCTTTACATCCCCATGTTTACCCGATCTTCATGGTCGGGATGGAAGAAGAGGTGGTTCTACTGGGAGACACTACTACAGAAAAGGTCATCACAGACGGTTCAAAAACGTTATCACAGACGGTTTTGTGAACCGTCTGAATTTATGGGTCAGTAATAATACGAGATCATCACAGACAACTTTCGAACCGTCTGTGGTGCAAATATCACAGACGGTTCGTAACTACAACCGTCTGTGATAGTTATAATCACATACGGTTTTTAATTAAGAACCGTCTGTGATTTTTAAATATCACAGACGATTTTTAGTTAAGAACCGTCTGTGATATTTATATTTATAAATCACAGACAGTTCTTAATTAAAAACCGTCTGTGATTATAACTATCACAGACGGTTTTTAGTTAAGAACCGTCTGTGATATTCTCTTCTACTCCTAAACCTATTTCGGTTTATTGGCTAGCCTCAGGAAATGCTAGCCATGCCTTCTGAAATAAGCAGATCAACATATACATGTATACATCCAATTCACATCTCAATTCATTTCATAAACATAAAACATCCATTTTTATTAAGATTAGAACCTACCATTACAATATCTCAAAACAACGAGTAGGTTACGCAACAAGAAAAGAGAAAAAGCAAAAATCCTCTATGCCTTTTCGCCCCTGATGCAACGCTTGAGCTGGATGTCTTTGACGCCCGCCATCGTCGGCGTTGATTGAGTGTCAGCACGGTTGGCACGAGCTAGTTGCTTCTGCGATATCTTGCCTCCCGTAGAGTTATCGTCGTGCGCAAGGAGGAGGACGACAAGGAGGAGGAGAATAGCAAGGAGGAAGAGAACAACAAGGAGGATGATGAGAAGGAAGAGGAGACCAGCAAGGAGGGAAGAACGAGAAGGAGGAGGACGGCAAGGAAGAGGAGACCAGCAAGGAGGCTAAGTTTTGGTTATATTTATAGGGGAGAGGGAGGGAGAGGCGGAGCTACGATCCGTGGGGTGAGGATTGATCGATTTCTATTGGCTATGATTGGGTCGAGTAGGATCGACGGGCCCACAGATTATCACAGACGGCTCTATATATAAAACCGTCTGTGATGAATGAATATCGCAGACGGTTCGATATATAGAACCGTCTGTGAATTAGAGCACAAAATTTTATATACCGATGCAATATAAACAACTAGTCTGAAAAGAGAAAATAGCAAAGTTTTATATGGCTTATATATACTCATTTGAAAGGTTTTGACGAGATCTACAACTTTTCAGTTGAAGCAAAATCCAAATTCCAAAAGGAATACCAAGAAAAAGGGCAAAAACAGAAACTAAAAACTTATGGCGCAGGTTTAGGTCTAAAGATGGCCAATTTTCGGTGTCTTGGAGGGCAACAGGCGCAAGCGTGTTATTATTTTTGGATCGGGCTCGTCGTTAGCTTTCCAACAAGTACAAGAACATCGAAAACGGACACCGTATGCAAAAGTTATGCCCGTTTTACTGAATGTGTCTCAAAACTGAATCATACTCGGACTTAAGTGGGAAAATATGAAATTTTGAGGGATTGCAAGGCGGGAAACGTATCACAGCCGGTTTTTATTATAAAACCGTCGTGATATGGAATATCCTGACGGTTTTATAATAAAACCGTCGTGATATTCAAATATCCTGACGGTTTTATAATAAAACCGGTGTGATATTCGATATCACGAGCGGTTTTATAATAAAAATCGTCTATGATAATCTGAAATATCACAGACGGTTTATATTATAAAACCGTCTGTGATATTCCGGTATCACAGACCGTTCAGCGGTAAGAACCGTCTATGATACTCATTTTTCCGCCACAAATACCACAGACGACCTCCAAATTAAAACCGTCTATAATAGTATACATCACAGACGGTTTCACAAAACCGTCTGTGATTTGGCGTCTAGTATTAGGCTTTCTGTAGTAGTGAGACTACCAGTGAAGATAGCCTCTCCTTCGTCGGGAAGGCCGCCGAGAAGAACAATTTTATTTTCAAGTATCAAGTGGTTTCTAAAGTTCCATATTACAAGAGCATGAATAGAACATGCATATCTAACAACAAATTCTACTTATGCATTTTGTCAAACAGATTGTATGCACATATTTTGAAACTTTCTTGGCTCGAGATGTGGGGATAGGTTGAGATGTGAAAGACAGTGTGCGGAGGATGGTGGTTGCAACTTCTATGGAGCACGTGGAGAAGGTCGGCCGGTGAGGCCTTAGCGACGCTTGGAGGAGGAGGTCGACTTGGTGAAGTTTCAACTCAGAGGTGAAGCTTGTCCGGCGAGGATTCCACGGTGCACGGCGAAGTTTCAAGCAGTGAAGCTTCACTCGCACTCCGCGCGGGTGCAAGGAATGGCAACGGCAATGACTAGCTCATTGGATCAGCAAACAATATGCGTCATCTGCACGATCGGATTCAACGGCCGTAACCTGTACCATTCGTTACCCTCTGACGGTATAGCATGCTACAGTTATTTCCTATAATTATCTGCTCGTCAGAGGCTTGCAGGGAAACGATGCGAGCTAGTGGAGCAGTTCACCAAAACCGTCCGGATTACGTGCTCCGAGGCCCAAACCGGCCGAAATATTCGCCGTCATGGGAATAACTTAAGCGACGGGCGCGTGGCCGCCATGCCGAAAGCGATGAATTCGTAAAGGCCAATACGAGTCTCCCGCGCAAGTTGGGCTTAAACTAGCCAGAGGCGTGTGGCAACCACGAGAACTGACGAATGACAAGGTATCTGGGACTGTAGCCCCTGCATGGCAAATCCGCCAGCTCGTGGATCCGTCTTTCCAGGTATTTCCTGTTGACTTTCTCGTGATATGTATAATATAGTGGTATAAACTATCTATAAAAAATGTTATATAGAAATTTTACTGAAGTGGATGAAAAGGAAAGAGAAGAGAGGATGTGGTAGATTGTAATTCTATAGATGGTCGAAACATAAGAAAATAGCTTACTATAGACAACTTACGTGTTATTGTATCAATGCTATCTATATTTTATAGACAGTCTATTATAAAAAGGTGTTTTTAGTGTTGTCTACAGATGATATAGAATGATACTATAGACATCAGATGTCTATAATACTGTACATGCCCTGGCAGGACTTCCTTCCCCATCCATAGGACCTCCACCCTATGTTGGACACGTGGAAAAAACCAATCTCGAGGCATCCTCACCCATTCGTGGGTCGTCTTCCACATCTTCCTGAGTACCAGCCATTCCCTTCCTCCTCCCAAAGTCCCATCCACGGCTGATGGGCCATCAACGGCAAGCGTGTTGCGGCCATGAAGATAGGGCAAGCTGGGTGTACGCATAAAATGGCATGCAACAGGAAGGCATTGGATATTCTGATGCTTGGGCTCGGCGATGGCCTCCCGGCTCCGGCAACCAAGTAGTACACGCCGCCATGAATACTTTGACCGGACATCTCGTAGTCTGGAACTCCTTGATTTTTCTTGAAGGATAAATAGATTAATACCCTTTGAATTATGAATAGGATAATGCACCGTGCAACAGTTAATTGGCTAAAAACTGATACTAGTGCTTTGATGGAGCGAGTATAATTCCCTGATTTCTAGGTAGATTTGCATTGTTGAAGAAAGCGAAGAAAAAGGATGCTGCTATGGTTTGCTTGTGGCTCTTTCTTGAACTATAGTTCAAACCAACCTTTCTGCCTCCAAGTTCTTTATTATCATGAGCAGACTCAGGATTTCATCACGTCCCGCGCTGTAGAGAGCTGGAGCCACTGCTACCTAACTGAGTGGAAGATTATGTCTCAGACTTACGTGGATTTTGCACTGGTAAAAATCCTATACCTCGGGCTAAAACCTAAGCTACATAGGCCAGGATCCACCCCTAATCACAAGAGCAACCAACCATCGCGCTCACCTGATCTCGACGGTGTTGACGCACTCACCGTTGCGTTGATGGCCTATGGCCAGGAGGAGGAAGCGGTGGCACAATGAAGAAGATCAGAAGACGACATGGGTGGGGAAGCTTTGAGATTGGTTATGAACCGTGTTGAATACTAGGTAGGGGTCCTATGGATGAAGGAAGGACCCGGGTCCTGCGTAATTTTTTTCCCTCCTCCCCTGGCTATGGATGATGCACAATTCGTCTGAGTAGATTTCTGTATTTTTTAGACGCAAACAATTACTCCTCCTGGCTATGCATGATGCACAATCGTAGGTAACTAGCTATACTTTCATGTTTAATGGTACCATTTCATTTCCAGTCAAGAGGATCAACTGATCGATGGACCCTGGTTTTGTTGGAACAAAAGGTTCAGACCTCTTTTGTTTTGTGGTATCTTGTTTAGCAGTGTTCCTGTACCATCCTAAGAGAAAAAAAAACTGTACAAACATAAAAAAAACCCTGCATGCATGTATTTCAAGGTGCAAAATAATCACCCTCTCATCAAGAGATTTGCCCCCTTTCCCAGGTATGGAAGTATAGTAGTTGTGGCCTTCTTAGTTTGATTTATTTTTCTATCAAATCATCTAACGTTTGTTCAACCGGGACGGAATTTATTCTTAGAAGCAAAATAGTCTCCAGACTCGTGAGTCGTCTGGTTGTGCTTACCAAAGGTCAACAGATTATTTCTGTTCATTTTATTTCCAGCTAGATCTTCACTATTTTGGCCCCGGAACTGTGGATCGCTCCATGCGTATATATACCTTTTATCCGATCAAGCATCCGTTTGCTTGGGCTACTGTTTGTTTAACATTTGTGCGTCTATTGACCAAAGCGGTTCGATATGTCAAGTCCGGAAACGTGCATGTATCATAGCACACTTGGATCTTCAGTTCTTCAATAAACCACAGCATGCATAAGGTAGTTAATATGTGGAAGTTCACAGGCAAGTGCAAAATAAACATGCGGCAAATGGTGACGAGTATCTTTACTATTTTAAAAGAAGGAGTTGGTGGTTGGTACGACTTCTCTCATCCTCCCCACCTCTCTTGACAAAAAGATACTTTGTCTGATGTATGGGCCCACCTACCCCTTTCATGCCCGTGCGCCCTGCCTCCCCCCACCCCCACAAACCCGTGCGCTCCTGCACTCCTCCCCCTGATTTCTCCCTCGCCTCCTCCCGCGCCCTCCGCTCCGCCGCCGCCACCTCCTCTCCCACCCCGCGCCACCGCCGCCTCCTCTGATAACAGGTGGTAAAATTTTTTAGAACATGTATACAAATATGTTCTAATTTTTTTAAAAAAATCTGTAGCAACGTACGGGCATTTAGCTAGTAATAGTACTACATGTAACAACAATTTTAATTGGAAACCATTAGCCTGACCTTACATTACAACCATTACACACCCCCTGATTCCCCTTGCGCTATCAAGGGGATCGCAGGTAGCTAATACTCGAGCATGGGTACGTAGCCATTAGGCATGCGCCCATGCCAAGCTACTATACTAATCAACACGAAATTAACCGAGTAATTGACAGCTAGGCCCCTTCGTTATTTCTGCAAGCCCGCGCGCGCGACCTGCCAAACCAGAACGATCACGGATCACGTCACCCCGACGGCGAGATATGCATGTGGAACATCGTCCCGAACAGCCGGAGCACGCCGTAGGTGACGAGCATGGCGAGCCACCCGCCTAGGAGGACCCTGAGCCCCGACCTCACCACGCTCGCGCCGCCCAGGTACGCGCCCGCTACGCCGAACCCGGCCAGGCCGACGGTGCTCGCCACGCACACCGCGCCGACCCTGACGCCCCACGACTGTATGAACCCACCGGCCAGCAGCGGCAGGAGGGCGCCCACCGCGAACGCCAGCGCCGACGCGAACGCGGCCAGCGTCGGGCTCGGCAGGTTCTCCTTGGCGACGTCGTCGTCGGCCGCAGCCGCGCCGTCCTTGCCGTCGCGCTTGATCTGCGACACCTCGATGTCGTACTGCGCGTACACGGACACGAACTCGCCGATGGCCATGCTGCACGCGCCGGCCACGAGCCCGGCGAGGCCCGACACTAGCATGGCCTTGGCGGTGGCGTTCACGGCGCCGACGCCGATCATGAGGGAGGCCACAGAGACGAGGCCATCGTTGGCCCCGAGGACGGCGGCGCGGAGCCACTGCGCTCGGGCTATGTAGTTGACGCCGTCGTCGTCGCCACCGCTCGGATCGGCCTCGGCTAGTTTCGACGAGTGAACCGCCTCGACATCGACGTCGACGACGACTACTACATCTTCTTCCTTTGTCTTGCACGCGCCGTTAGGAGCGGCGGCCGCCGCCGCGTGGACGTGGGATCTGAGGTGAGGGTCCATGGATGGAAGCAAGCTAAGAAGAAGGATTAGTCGAGATGGGAGTGGCGTGTGCGGAGCAGAAGGGGATGGGACTACTGGTGTGCGGCGGCCACACGCCTCGGCAAGGGTATTTATAGGAGAATTTGCTGGGTTTGAGAAATGGAGGGCTGTGATTGCATTCGCATTGGCGTTTGGCATGCACGCGCTCTTCGCTGAGGGCATCCATAGTGTATATGACCCAAGAGGTCTTAAGGTGGGTCTCATCTAAACCTTAAGGCCAATGCTGTAATGTATATAACCCACTAGGCCTTAAGATGGTCCCACTTGTCAGATAAAGAAAAAATGTATTTTAATGCTTATGGCCAGGTCTTTAGCTTGAGGCCTGGTCTTAAGGTTTTTTTGCTTATGGCCTGCTTAAGGTCACCCCTGTAATGTATAAGGTCGACCTTAAGGTGGCTTAAGACCCCCTATTTTTGCACACTGTGGATGCCCTGAGGTGTACATGATCTACGTGGAGAACTATCAAACGATACGATGTGACACTCTCCCTAGCTGCTCGTCTCGTTAGTGCCTTTGTTTTGATTACATTTGCGAGCCAATTTTCTCTTATGCTTGTCCGGCTAGATATTACAATATATCATATTTGCTATATTACTTTATTATCTTGTATGATTAATCTGCACCGTAATAATCTGGCTTCACCAAGATAAGTAGTTTAATTATTCTCCTTTTCTCTAGATTAATAAGAAAATTCTTATTTATATATGATTAATCTGCACTGTTATAATCTGACTCCACCGAAATAATAGTGTAGATCTTCTTTTTTGTTCATTCGATTAATGAGAGAATTTCTAAAATTTTACTTTTTTCTGATTAAGAATCATTATATGATTTTTTAGGTCTCCAAAGCGAAGGAGGTACTTTAAATATCACCAGATATTTGTAAATATATAGGTAATGTGCAATGCACACAAGTCCGTTTTAGTATCAAAATAATTGTGCAATCAATACATGCATCCAAAAAAAATCACAGGACATGGGTTTACCTGGGTACGTTAGCATTGATCTATTGATAGTATTGCAAATTCACGAAGAAGGAACAAACAGCTGATCTTTTGGACTTTTGTGTATGGCAACCGTCGGGAAGCCGGAAGAATTAGCATGATCTGAAAGCTTTTTCTCTGGTGCAAGTGCCGAGTGGGAGACATAAAAAGATTCGATCGAGACGAGAGCATTTCATTTAACTGGGGAATATTAGGTGCGGCCACTGCCATCAAAAGATTAGATGGGCGCGTGGCTACCACGGGTAGTGCGTTCTTTGTGGCGTAAAATACGGAAAAAAGGTGGTCATCGTCAGCTAGCTTCGAGTGCGCAACCAATAATGCGCATTAAAAAATGGGCAACGAATAATGCATCCACAGTGTATGAAAATAGAGGGTCTTAAGACACCTTAAGGTCGACCCTATACATTATAAGGGTGATCTTAAGCAGGTCATAAACAAAAAAAGCTTAAAACCAGTTCTCAAGCTAAAGACCTGACCACAATCATTAAAATACAATTTTTCTTTATCTGCCGAGCGGGACTATTTTAAGGTCTCTTGAGTTATATACATTAAAGCATCAGCCTTAAGGTTTAGATGTGACCCATCTTAAGACCCCTTGAATTATATACACTGTGGATGCCCTAATGCGCATTATAAATGGTTCAAGTGCCTGTACACAAATACACACCTGATGCGATCCAACCTACTCCAGGTAGCCACTTTTTCCTGTCATTTGTCAATGCACTCAAGGGGCTAATTCCGCTAATACCATAGCCCATCAGGTTGAGGAACTCGTGAGCTTCAATTCAAACACGACAAAACGGATTTGGTAAAAAATACTCAGTGGCGCATACGAGCAGACACACGCCAGTACGTTTGAAACGTCGTCACCTAGATAAGATTTTTGTAGTGCTCCGCATGCTGTTACCGGAAATTTGTTGCGTACGCGATCCTCCAAGTACCAATGCACGGTGCCAACGATCGCAATCTGGACGGTAGTTTTAGAAAAAAATCCAACGATGGGGGTTTTGATGAGTCATCCAACTAAGAATTAATAGTAGTTCCCATTCCAGCTAGGAGTGGTTGCCATCTGACGACGAAGAGGCAACGCATGCATGATTGATGCCATCTGACCACATTTTAGTTCACAGCACATCATCAGCGGAGTCGTAGATCGATCGTATCCCACGATTGAAGAGCTACGTTGATACGTACGACTGAAAGGCATGCACCTCATCAGCGGAAACTAATAAAATGTGGCATGCGAGGTGCAAGTGCAACCAGTTGTACGTGCAGGCCGAATCTCTACGACCGCAGACCAACCAACGGAAGAATGCTGCTCCCCTCTTCTAGCCGCCGGATAAGAACGCGAGAACTGAAAGGAGAAGCTGCGCCGCCGAGACGTTCTGAGCACGAACGAGCTGGTCGCCTGGCGAGGACGAGGATGACTAGAGGAAAGGAGGGAGAGGATCCCGACTCGGCCGCTACCAATCCACAACTTACCATCACGGAGATTTGCCTGAAATTGCCCGAGCAGTTTAGCTAATAGCTAGTGTAGAGAAAAAGGCACAAAGCATCTATCTATTATTATTATATAATAATAGATGCTCATGATCTGTTGTCAAAAGCTCTAAGGAAAAAAGATAGAAATTTAAAAATTCTCAGAAAAAAGAAAAATATAATAAAACATTTAATCCTTAAACAAGTAGACCTTAATTAAAACAGACTACAGTGGTTATAAGATGTTATTATCTAGAGATATATTACTTTGTAATTTAAAAACTAAAGTCATATATATATATATATATATATATATATATATATATATATATATATATATACATATATGTATACACATACATATACATACATATACACATACATACATATACATATACATACACATACATACATACATATATATCTTAACGTTTTTGCTATTGCACAGTCGACTGAAATTTTTTTATCTCTCAGTCGCCTAAAGTTGCAGTATACTAATTCTCTCCTCCTGAAATTACACTCTTAATCACCTAAAATTATAGTATAAAAAAATGATTGAAGATGGAGAAAAAAATAGTCGCTTGTGTAATAGGGACTCCTTAGATGGCCCACGTATCTTCACAGTTGTATTGGAAATTAGGAACGTTGGGCCGCAAAGAAAATATGCAGCGCGCCCCTCTATGTGCGAAATTTTATTGGTCACAGTTGCATAGCGCGATGCATGTAATGAATCAATGAAGTACTGACACGTGGCACGTAAGCACTGTAGCAAATACTCTGCAGCCCCGCCATGGCCTCCGTCGGTGCCTACTGCATCGGGGAGATCGAGTCCCTGGTGGTCGGCCACACGGAGTGTCCGCTCGTCGTCAAGCTGCACGGCATCGACTCCGTCTCCGACACCTCGCCCGCGTGCACAACGTGCTTCTGCCCACTCCTTCCTTTCTCGCCCTTAAGCACCACTAAAACCCTCTTAAAACTCCCAAATCATCCGTGTGGGCGACCACCAGGGACTCGATCTCCCCGACGCAGTAGGCACCGATGGAGGCCATGGCGGGGCGTGCAGAGTATTTGCTACGGTGCTTATGGGGCCACATGTCAGTATTTCATTGGCTCATTACATACATTGCGCTGTGCAACCATGATCAATAAAATTTCTCCTCCGATGTAGGGGTGAAAACGGATTAATAGCTCTCTATATTTGTTTTCATATTTTTCTGAATATGTATACAAATATAAATATCCTGAATACGAATACGAATGTAAATAATATCAAATACAAATACGGAGTGAATATGAATCGAAATGAATTCGATGAAGAATATTTTTTGGAACATGAAAACCCCCTAAATTGAATGCTAGAAATTAATGAAAATATATAACTAGTTTATTTGATATAAACAATTCATGTATTATTTGTATTCTCAGCATACTACTACCCAGGTCATCCATCATCCTAGTAAGCAATAAGCATTCACTGGTTAGGACTATTGTGATCGAGTTGGGTACAAGGTCAGCATCAGAAGCCACCATCTCCTCGAATAGCTCAATGGCATCACCTGGTCGCTCGTTCTTGGCATAGCACCCAATCATGGCACTCCAGGACACAACATTCCTCTCTGGCATTGCAGCAAACACACGCTCGGCATGGTTGACAATCTCAAAACTTTGCATAGCGGTCAATAAGAGTGGTGGCGACATGCATGTGCAATCCGTAGCCGCGGCGGACGGCATGTGCGTGCATCTCGCGTACACGGGCGGAGGCCGGCGCGTGCGAGGCTGACGCGGCCATGCAGGCCCAGGGCCGGCCCTGAGCCTAGGCAGCAAAGGTGACCACAGTTCACAAAAACTTGGGCCCCTAGTCCATGTATATTAGTATGTATACATGCATGAATTCGCTTTTGATTTTTTTCATTTTGTAATAGTTTTACTTGAAATCTCCTTGTATAGCCGTTACATATATAGTACATTTTTATAAATTCTTGTCCTTTGATTATCTATTAAATACCACTCTAAGCCTCCAACGTAATATCTACACTATCTAGAACAAAAATCTTTGACTTTCTTGTAACATCAGTTTTTTTATATATAAAATATATTATTACATATTTATATTAGAATGAAAGGTCTTACGTTTATCGTGCATTAGGACCTCTAAAATGACAAAAACGGCCCTGTACAGGCCTTGAGTCCGTGCGCGTAGCTGTAGCTGTCGACGAGAACGCCAAGCCGCCCCCATGTCGGGCAGGCGCGCGAGGGCCTCTTCCCCATGGTCGGCGAGCGCGAGCGCCTAGAGGAGCGCGTTCCACACGAAGATGCTCTTCACAGGCGCTTCGTCGAACACCTGGCGTGCGGCCGGGAGCGCACCGAGCGAGGCGTAGGCGTCGATAAGGCGGGCCGAGAGGAATGGGTCAGAGCTGAACGTCGGGTCTGCCTCGAGCCTCCGGTACACGGCCGCCGCGAGCGCGGCTTCCCGGCCCACGCGACGGCGACAAGGAGCGACTCGTAGGCGCGCTGCATGGGACCCGGGGGCGTCTGTAACTCTGTATGAGGTGATTCGCGTTGGTCGGCTGGCGCCCGACGAAATGGGCGGGAGGGACGCAAGGCACCTGCAGTGCGTCAGCCTCGGACGCTTAGACCGAATGCCGGGTGGGAGAGGTGGAGGCGGGTGAGATGGCCGACCGAGGCTGGCGAGGTGACTGGCGGCAAGGCGAGGTCGGTCTGACCGGTTGAGAAACCACCGAACGAATCGTATTCGTGAGTGACAGCGCATGTGTGGGCAGTGTGGCTGTGTGGACTAGCCGACTAGGAAGTAGAACCCTAATGCAGACATGGTCGCATGGGACGATGAGTTATGGGCTCATGGCAGTGATGGGCCGGTGGTTGGCTTGGTTATTGGATTAAAATCTCGGATATCTGGTTTCGTATTATCCAGATAATTTGTATTTATATTTGATAGATACTAAACTTATTGTTTTCATTTCTGACAAAAAATTCGTATTCATTTCCGATCCGAGGATTATCCAAAGAAAATCTGATTCAAGATAATCCAAATTCATTTTCGTCTGTGACGAGGATACAATAATTTTCAATCCTTTCACGATCATATAGTCATAAGACCTTCTACGACCACATAGTTGTAAATCCTACTACGACTACCCATATAACCGTAAGTCCTTCCACGACCACATAGTCGTAAGTTTTACTGCGACTATCTCATGATCGTAAATCTTTCTACGACCATGAGGTCGTAACTGCGACCACTCTGTGATCATGGAAATTCTTACGACGAGTCTATCTCTAACCGACTTATCTACGACAATGAACTACACTATCGGTTC
This sequence comes from Bonia amplexicaulis, assembly GCA_036346245.1. Lineage (NCBI taxonomy): Eukaryota > Viridiplantae > Streptophyta > Magnoliopsida > Poales > Poaceae > Bonia > Bonia amplexicaulis. The sequence goes on from CM070746.1 coordinate 15,163,123, forward strand.
GTTTAACAAGGCGGTTAGAACGTGCGTTAGTCCACTAACTGCACACGATCTCTCGCTAACAATAACCGCTACACGGTGAACGGTCTCTTGTGTCTCTCTGACAGTAATCTCCGTCAGGTGGTTATCATCCGAAGCGTCAAGGCGTCTTCCAATGTGGGATAACTGTCGTCGTTTCACCGGCTATTTAAAGGTTAACGTCAAAGAGAGAGAGAAGATTGGGTGAATCATTCACGCATGATAACACTAGCCATTCGTGTAACTCTCTGTTGTAATCCACTTTCTAGCAATAAGCAATCATACTGGACGTAGAGTTGTTATTCTCTTAGGAGAATACCAGAACCATGATAAAGTTTCCCATGTCTCTATTTCGCAGCCGCATACGCAGAGTCTTCTGAGAGTTCTCTGAATCCAAACAAATCGTACGTAAGATCGATATTAAAACATCGACAGTCTAAATCATCACAAATTATCCGATCCATTTTTACTTCTACTTTCATGTGCCCGCAAAGAAAAAGAAAGAAATGTAGGCTTCCTTGTGCCGTGCATTAGCCATGCATGCTACCCTCCCCTTTTATATCCTTTTTCTCCAAACTTGCAATTGTGACGTACATGACTACATGAGCCAAGAATGCTACCCTCTCCCTTTTGTATCCTTTTGCTCCAAACTTATAATTATTCATATAGATTGATCCGATAATTTTGACAAGCAATACGACGATATGAATAATTGAAGTCTTATGATAAAAATGATACAACTAAAAGTATCTATTACTATCGACGATCGAATTATCGATCTTACAAATAGTTAGCCATGCATCATAGAAGGATGAACATGAAAAATGAGATAATATTTATTACTATAATGAGATCACAACTTGCTCTTGATAAGCGATTACAAAGAAAAATGCCATTTGGAGGTGTTGTGGTTCGGTGATCTTCTCAAAAAATTTGTGAGAAGGTCCGACATGTTGTGAATGTTGGAACTGGCCTATCAAGGAGGAAAGAACTACCACTAGTGAAAATTTAAAGTGTTTGGTTTAATTTATAGAGCGATTCAATTCGTTTGGATTTACCTCAATGTGGACTAGAGGAGACCAGCAAGTCTCCGAACATCATAGTAAAAAAGATTGTGTTAATTTTGGTTTACTTCCTTATGCTCATTTACATTCTTGCAATTTATATTGCTTAATTGCATTGATTGTTTGTCACTGTAGCATTGCAAACCTTGTCGTATATTTAGATAATTGGTGCACTTAGTAAAACTAGATGATTTAAATCTTAATTGAGTAAATCAATTTGATTTACGGTTCCGCATATAAACTTCAATTTTAACCAAAAAAAATTTTAAAAGCCCCCTCTAATCCGCCTCCTACACCATACACCAACTACCTGAGAAATCACCCTCACGAACGGCCTGCCTGGAGCCCATCCACCTCGGCCTCGTTTGATATACGGGAGTTATGCCGATTCCTATGGGAACTAAGCTGTGTCTCGTACAATTCCGTGTTTTTCGAGGAAAATCCTTGCGTTACAAACGGCCCTTCATGGGAATTTCATAGAAACAATTCAATTTCTATGAAAATCAGAAAGAATTAATGCGCCTCACACGCAGCCTAACATTCAGTGGCTAAGACCATTTGATAACTTTGTTTACAAAACAAAGTCCATTCATTGCTACAAGTGGTTACCTATAAAAGAATTCTCTACAAATTAAAATAAAGAGCCAATGAGTGTTGAGTGATATGTTGTTCACCTCCTTAACCTCTCCTCTCACATCCCTTTCACCTCTAAAAATCTCTAACAACAATATCGCCCTATAACAAACAAATTAACTAGTAAAATTTTTTAGTACCTATCCCAACAACCTTGTCCTCTTCCTCACGCCAATTCATTTCCATAGGTCTCCATCATCCCCTCGCATTGTCTCAGCATTCTAGTTGCCACCAACGAATAAGGATGCAATGGACGTTTGTTGTTGCTAGAGCATTATGTTCATCTCCGCAAAGTGAGACCATCTCTACCAGCCCTAACATGGTTCAATTCGGCAGTAGGCGACATGACAACACTGATGCGGGCTAGGTGTGTAGAGCTGAAAGCGTGGTGTAAGCCAAGCTCAACATCGGTGCCTGGGTCGGAGCTCAACTAGGTGTTGCAGCATAGCTGAAAGCGTAGCGCATGGCAGGCCTAATGGCATCAGCTTGACGTGCTGACTTATAAGATTTTTTTACCTGTGGGCTGTTGCAACACACGGGCATTAAACTGTATACACTCATGCTGCAGTATTGAACCATCACCATACCGCTGATCTGCAGCTGCAACCAGGCCGGTATAACGGATCTTTTCAGGAGAAGCCGATTGTAGGGTAGAGTTCTTGCGGCCCAACTCGAGGCCGATTTTCAAGGCCTGAGAACGCTCTCTTCTCTGTTGAGCATGCACGCACAAAAGCTGGGAAACTGGCTGCACGCCTGCACGATAGCACGAGTCGGGCCTCAGATCTGGAGATCAATATGACAGAAGTGAATGCAAAGCAATCTTTTGTAAATTCTTCCTGTTAGCAATACGGCCTTTCAGCTCATAGAATAAGCACCGGCAAATTCCGGACTAACCACAATCAAGATAGGCAAGAGGTAATGTGTAGCACAAATCGAAAGCTGAATTCCTCTTACCTTGTTCTAATCAAATCTGAAGGTCGTGCAAGCTGCGAAGGCTTTCCACCAGTGGCAAAAGTAATGACAAGCACGAAGCATCTGCGTTTGTTTCTACAGACTGCCAACCCAAAACTTTCCAGGCCAAAATAGCAAGAGCGGAGAAAATTAGTCCTCTTAAGTGCGAGCAAAACTTTAAAGATCGATGTTTAATGAACACTTGGGTTCAGTACAGTTATATAATTACACACGCACACTAGCGCACTACGTTCATCACGGGCTCCCACCTACGTGTATTGGTTTTACTTTCCAAGTATACAAAAGCGTATGAACAGTGTCCGTTCACAATCCTTCTAGAGTCTCAAGAATGACGAGCGATTCTCTCGCAGAAATCAATTGAAGCTGGCTTCTCTTCAACTAAAAGCATCAATTCATCAGTTATATATACACGAACACCTCAACAAAACATCACTGAGCTCACCGTATAAGCCTGTTCAGCGGTGAAGTTAGGAGAAACGAAGGAAAGAATGGTTCTATGGTTTTTCCGGTGAGACTTGCTGCTTTGCTCTACTCCGGGACAGCAGCCTCTCCCTGATCTCCTTGAACGATTGGAGCTCCTCGAATGCATCAGATGTTCTACGGGACATGACAGAACTGGTTGAGGCTGCTACATTAGATTCGGCCCTTGATGTCTGAGATGAAGTAGAATCTCGCAGTGGACGTGCAGTTCTCAGCAGGTGGACCAGAGAGCCAACTGCTGCATCTTGTGATTTATGGGACGACGAACCTGCCTGATCTCCAGCTTCCTTTCCGTCACTGCTCCTGTATAATGCATACAGAAACAAAATTAGACTTCCAAGCAATTCGATAGAGGAAATAAACTGAAAAGAGACAGACTGACAGCACCGTAAATTTTTATCAAGGTGTGCACTGCTTAACTGCCAAATTGGATAAACTTGTATCAGGTGAATCAGAGACACAGGTATATCAAGAGACGGTCATATTATTTATTGCAAAACCAAAACTCTTGCTGATGTAGGGAGCTGTGCAAAGGGAATATCTGATGGCAGTCAGAAGATCATCAAATAGACAAAGTAAACTTGCTAAGAAAGAATCATATAGATTATCGTGCAATAAATGTTGCCCTGCATACTGAATAGAATTTCCTAGCGAATTTACAGCTACATAACCAAGACCACAAAAAAAAGGAGCAAAAATATAAGTGGAATATACCATTTATGTACAATCTATAGCACCCTACATGAAATATGGCATGATAAAGGACCAAACATGGATGAACTTTGCCGGATTTCTTAAAACTACCTAAAAAATATATATGGAGCATTTGACGAAACTTGCTAACAAATGAAATTGAGAAGACTTCCACTCAAAATATGCAGCATAACAGACTTGTGGAATGAAAATCAACTGAGGTGCAATCTAAGCAAAAGGGGAAAAAGGATGAGGAGTAATTTTCCGATTAATGAGTACACCATAGTGCCATAGCATTCCAGAGATTGGGGAATCAGGTCAGATTGTATATTGCATAACCAGGTTGAAAGGTATTTGTTAAAGGGGATGGCTATGGTACAAACACCATTTAGCTAAAAAGTTATTCAACCTTTCTCCCCTTCCACATTTTTCCACCTCCTCCCCACTCCCACTTGTGTGATAAGATGAGTAGTGGACCGTGGAACAAGTTATTGTAAAGTGCATCAAAACTAACACTTGCACAATAGTCAGCTTGCTAAACCAAAATAGCTCAGAAAAAAACAACAAAAATCACAGATGTTTCAGTTAAACTGAGATTTAGTAAAAATAGATGTCCACAACCAGAAGTTACGCCTTGCTTTTATTAAGTATACTTCGATTGAAGTATTGTAATAAAATATGCAAGGTTGAGTATAATAAATGCAATGCTTTACTGTGTTACATACTTACATGCACCTAACATTCACACGATGAGCGAGTACATGTTAATAAAATGATTATGTTATAACATATATGTTCTATCCTACAGGTAGGCAGGTAGCATGGCGGTTAAAGTAGCAAATAATTTTTTCAGCTGCCAGGTCAAGCTCAAAATTGCCCTTTGAACTTTTACCAGGTCTGAGCTCTGACAAACAATTCCCTTCATTCTACTTTATACTACAAAGAAACATCAAAGAATTGGTAATTATGCAAAATTTGCTCATGACCAATGCAACTTCACACTGAACTACATATTGAAAAAGTTGTAGACCGAGTCATCACTGTCTGCAATATGGAACTGCTTATATTCGTATTTTTTAGAGGTATGGTAACTTGGTAAGGGATCTTCCTTTCAACTGCTGACTCCTTGTTTGCGCTTTATATTGTTTGCCATCTGTGACCAGTCTATTTTGTAGTATAATGAAAACTGGCTTAACAGAATTGATAACTACCCACAGTTTGCTCATGCCAAGGTTTTTAGTCTTAACAGTAAGGTAGTCCTCTCACCATGTATAAAATTTTGACAAGATGAACAAAATGTGTACATAAAGGACTGCAAGCTCCAGCAATTAAATATTCTAACTAAGTAGATAGCCTAACATTCTTTAACAGCTAGATCAATGACAAACTAATCAGATTCTACTCCATTGTGTAAATCCTAGGAACAAATAACACGTTATGCAATTCCTTTGTCCTATGTGCTACTGTACTACTATCACCAAATGACATATTTGCTTTTAATCAGGAACCCGCTGCCGCCACTGGGGTTGAATTTGTGAAAGCCACAAAGCAAAATGATTTAACAAAAATAAAGAAAGTTATTTATACATACCCAAGCTGGGAGATTGGTGTATCAACATCATCCACAGCAAACGGGTAATCTTCATCATCCAGATCATCTTGCCGAGGGGAATCACAAGAGGAGAGTGCAGAGAACCTGCCAGATTCATCCTTACTATCCTTGCCCTACACATGGGGAAGGCAAATAATGTCAATGCAGATCAGCTTAATCAACATGAAACCTGCCAGCTCTCATAACAGGGGGAGAGGCGGAGAGCCATTTCAATTGATAAATAATATTTCAATAGCTAATGCAGAGCATCAAATTTACTTTCCTTAAAGGAAAGAAACTACAAAATACAAGGACAAACATATATTGTAGTTCAAAGAGTTAATCCTAAGTTCCAAACTATATTAAGATGAAGATCCAAAGCTGGTTTGGGGTAAAAATGTATTTCCCACAAGAAAATATTGTGTTCACGGCTTAAAAAAGGGCATCATTTCCAGTCTCTAAGCCAGCCCTTTTTTCCCCCTCAAAAACAGGAGCTACATAGAATTCTGCTCAGTTCTGAGTTCCGACACCAGTTGGCATTCTTGGAATGTACTGTGCCATCTCCGTCAGACATGGCAGTTGAGCAAAAGTACGGTAACTGGAATTTTGCACAAAAAAAATTGTGAAGCTAAAATTTAGGTTACATATAGAATTGACATGAGTGAAATTGCCAAATACCCTTAGTTCGTTAGATGTAGTGTATTCTCACTAGACAATCAAGCAAACACTATTCAAGTTAACAGTGTTCCCTACTCTCAAACTCATCAACGTATCAGGAGAATCTGAAAACAGCTTACTCTACTTCACATATACTAGATCAACTTATAGTCTAACAGTTTCAACACTCTCTCATACAGCAAAATCCAATCTGTGAAGTGTAAACACAATTACTAAACATCAGTTGAGCAACTGCTAAAGCCATAAATCACCTTGGGTCCTGGTGACGAGCTCGCATAGGGTTCCACCATCCGAAGTCCTTCCGTCCTCCCGAATGACCGGCTGCTCTCTGATGGAGACTCTTGTGCGCCTGCTGCCCCCGAGTCTCCCACTCTCCTCGGAGACGGCGGTGGCAGCATGAACCCTCTAGTGGGGTCCAGCACGTTATGACGGTGCACGGGGCTCCTTCTCTCCCCTATTTGAGGAATGGTCACCGGCGCAGACTCCCCCCTCAGACGCGACTGCATGTACCCACCGTGAAAGGTGGGGGGCGAGGGCGTCGGTGACGCGTAAAGCACTGGCGGTGGTGGAAATCTCGGTTGCTGCGTTGGCGCGTGCGGCCAAAGCGAAGGCGGCGCCCAGCTATGGCGGCGCTGCTGCTGATAGGATGGTGCGAAAGCTGAGCCCGTGGCTTCCGTGAGCGAAGCTGGGAAGGCGCGCATGGGCTCGGCGGCTGGGCTGCCTACATAGTCGGTTATTAGCATCGAGGGCGAGAGGGAGGAGATCTCGAGGTTGAAGGCGGCGAGGCTGGGGAGGTACTGGACGGAGACGACGAGGCGACCGAGCTGGGTCTCGACGGGGACGAAGCGGTGGGAGCGCATGGCAGCCTCCTCGGCGCGGGAGAAGGGCACGGCGAAGGAGCCGACGCGGTGGCCCATCTCGTAGTTATACGACTGGTAGGCGCAGAGGAGGCGGAAGACGCGGTACGCCGGGAGGAAGCGGAGCGTGGCGTACACCGACCTCAGCAGCGTCATGCATCGCTTGTACGCCCGGTTCACGGCCATCCCCTCGCCCGCCGCGGCGGCCGCGGCATTCGGCCAGGGCTCGCACGCCACCGTCCATCTCTCCACCACCTCCCCTCCCGCTCCCCGCCGCCGGCGGGGCCAGGTGGATGTCCACCACGAGCTGCTCCCCGGGGCCGGCGCCTCCAGGCGCTCGGCCTCGGGCGGCGGCGGCGGGTCGTGGACCGGGAGGTGGAACCACCTGTCGCGCCGCCGGAACGACGCAGACGCGGCCGCCGGCGGCGCGGCGGCGAGCGGCCGCGGCGCGCGCACTGCGAGTACGGCGTGGAGCACCTTGAGGTGGAACTGCTCCACCATCAGCTCCGCGCCCGCGCGGCCGCCCGCACCCGAGTCCGACATGCTGGACATTGCCGCCAAACCCCAGCCCCAGCGGCGCCCGGGTCCTCGTCACGACGCCTGCTCAAGCCCTCCGCTCCCAAGCTGCACGGCATGGCTGGCGCTCGCGGCAGTAAGACTGCATAAATCCGATCTGCTAACGATCGGAGGCGATCCAAATCGGAGGCCCGGGTGGGTAGGATGGATTAGACCTGCGCGCTAATGGGGAGGGAGAGGGGTAGTTGGAGTTGGAGATTTGGATGCGGGGTGAGTTGGGATGGGTTGTTTATATGCAGGATTAAGGATCGGTGGATTGGTTTTGGTAGGGATGTCAAGTTTATCCGTGTGTCCGTGGATAAATACTCTAATAGAATCAGATATGGAATATATTTTTTGCTCACAGACATAAAAATGAGAGGAACTCTCTGTCCATCGGGTAAATGGGCACGGGTATGGGTAAGCTCCACCCATAACCTTTTACCCGCGATCTGAAAAAACCCTAACTCCTCCATACCACGCCTCCGAAAGTCTTGACTCCACTCGACTCCCCAGCCGCCGCCCACGTTCCTCGTCTCCTCACCCTCATTCTTCAGTCTTCACCCTCGTCTTCTCGTTCCTCGGCCGAGATGTCACGGCTCCCTTCTCGCCGACCTCACCGACTCCGACGACCCCTCCGACCTCACCGGGGTCCAGTCCCTCACCGACGCCCTCGTCGACACCAACGCCATCGACCTCCTCGTCCACAACCTCTCCCGCTTCTCCAAAGCCGAGGCCGTCCACCACACCCTCGCCGTCCTCGAGAACCTCCTCGACCTCCCCCACCTCGCCGACCTTGTTTGCGACCGCACCAAGCTCCTCTGCTGGCTCCTCGCTCGCCTCAAGGCCCACGAGTTCGACGCCAACAAGTAGTACGCCTCCGAGATCCTCGCCATCCTCCTCCGAGCAGCCCCGCCAACCAAGCGCTGGGCGGATAAGCGGGTCGACGGCTGCTTGCAGCCGTTGCCATGTACAAGTCCAGGGATCCAAAGACCTCCGACGAGGAGGAGATGCTCGAGAACCTGTTCGACCGCCTCTGCTGCGTGCTGATGCCGATGGAGAACAAGGAGAGATTTGCGCTGCTCCTGCTCATTTCCTCTCTCTCTTCTAAGATTTTAGATGTTTGGGTATCGATTAATGTTGTGATGCAGTACTTTGTAAGAGAAGAAAATTTGTCACTATTTCCTGCAAGTTCATATGTTCATGAACTGCCATTAGACCCATTACAGTTTTCATTGCTAATGTAAAACTGAAAATGGATAGAAATGATTTCGAGATCCTGTATAAGATTAACTGGCATTACAATTGCCAACAAGGTTATATGGAAATTGTATATATTGTTTATTTAAGTAAACTTGAAGGATTAGAAAATATTTGTTGTGCTCAAAATCCAATAACAGCTGGTCGTGTCCTGATTTTCCATACCATAAGGAGATCTCCTGTTTGCCTTTCAGTTATATGAAACAACCTATTAGTTGAGTTTTCTGGCTGGAATTTTATGATTTGACCAAATTTATCTTGCTTCATTGTCTTCCCTTTTGTTGTATAAATCCTACCATAGCAACATACATTGTGTTTCATGTTTCAATGGAAATTATGAGGTAATAGAATTAGAGAAAATATTGATATGAAAATTGACTGATAAGGAAGTAGGTGAGGTTGGAGTTTCTCTATTTTAAGAAACAGTTTAAATCAAGCTGGCCTCTATTTCAAAACAGCTCGCCGCATTTTGATTTTTAACTTATTGATGTTTTCTGAGATACTTGTAAGCATATTAAAATTTTTCCGAGACATGGTTTTTCAGATTCCTGTGAACAAGAAAAACAAAAAAGAGAGTTATCAGGAGGAGCTAGAAGAACGCATCATTTCCCTTATTGCTTCATTGTTTGGTAAGCAGGCAAGTCTACTTCAATATCAGTTTTATGTTATTGTTCTGGATGTACAAATGTGTATTTCCTTAACATGAGAAGTCTTCATCCAATTTTCTTCTGTATATGAACTTGCAACTAAGAATCGACAAAAATATATTTATTTCTATGTGGTCCACACTGTTGTCTGTTAAACTAATTTCCTAGGGGTAACTGAGTATGCAACCTTGTCTGTTCTAGATACTTGATTAGAAAATTCGCTTTAATTATATGGATAAATTCTAGCATGTGAGAACATCAAATTTAATTGTATACTTGGACAACTGAAATTCTGCTAAGTAAATCATCTAACAATACTTCTGGGAAGATTGTCATCACACTTGAAGATTTGATGATTTCTCAAACAGTCTGTTAGCATTTCACTATTATGTTTGCATCAAAATTGCATAAGACCAACCCATAATCTGTTTTGGCCAATTCAATGCCCCCTGTCTAGAACCATCTGCTCTCTTTTTGTAATTCAATTATTTCACTCTATGGTGAGTTCTACTTGCTGAATGTGATATGATAATGTCTTTTACATTTAAGGATGCTTTTATCCCCGTTCTGTGATAAACATGTAGATAGGTTTGTTGATGCAACAGACATTACCAGTGAACAAATAGTCAAGCATTCAAAGCCGTGACATCTTATTATTATTATTATTATTATTATTATTATTATTATTATTATTATTATTATTATTATTATTATTATTATTATTATTTTCGTATGTTCCACTCTTGTTGTAACTTAATTTATTTATGTGTGACGAACTATGTCAATTTGTATTTCCATTGTAGTTGTTGAATGTGTGATGCATTGGTGATGTGTGAATGTGATGCACTTAGTTCGCGGGTAAACGGGTATGCCCGTGGGCGACGGGTATGGGCGAGGTTCTTTAGTCGTCATCCTTCGCGGGTATGCCCGTGGGCGTAAATCGGGGTCGCGGGTACAGGTGTGGACGAGCACTACCCGTACCTGCCGCGCCCGATTACCATCCCTAGTTTTGGGTCTGGGTTAATGGGTCGTTGTTGGTGTCGTCACGATGGGATTATCATGGTGGTCACGACGAAACAATGATTTCCGTGAAGATTAGTGGTAAAATAGGTTTGTGAGACCACGTGGATGTTATCTCATGGTTACGATGAATAATTGATTTTTGGATTAGAGTTTTCGTGAAGTTTGAGTTTGGTTTTTGAGGATTTTACAAAAGATCGTATTTTGTCTGACGACTTCGTGGTTTACGAGTTAGTCTGGACTACGAGTTCTGGAGCATTCGAAGTTTACGATTTCGTGTTTGGGCAGTCTGGTCGGCCTTATGCTGAGTAGTCCGGTCGGTCTTGTAATAGAAAGTTCGAACGGCCTTGTGTTGAACGATCCGATCGACAATTGTTCGAGGACGGCAAAACAACCACGCGACGGTCGTAGCTAGTCGATGGTCATAGTTTATTGTCTGGTCGGTGTTCGGTAGTCGTAAGCCGTTTGCGATCAGTAGTCGTAAGCCTTTGTGATTGGTGGTCGTAGCGATCTGTTGTGACGGTCGTAGCGATTTGTTGTGCTGGTCATAGACTTCGCATGTAGTCGTAGTCGTAGGCGTTGTGATCAGCTATCGTAGACTCGAGTACTTATTTCAAACTAGCCAGCGATTTGACCATCCTATACTTGGCGGTTATACTGGCTTCCCTCGGTGGTCTAAAATTGTTGTTTGTAATTCTTGGGGTTTTGGTCATAGTTTTGACTTGGGTGTTGTTGCTTGTGTGCACATAGGTTTATTATTTGGTCCTAGATTTAGGATCAGTAATTTGGGTGCATACATTTTGCATGGTGCATTGTATTGATTAATTGCACAAATTGATTTATTTGTGTGTCGTGCAGTGCTACGTGATGGTTTGTTTGTTAGTGTCGGTTGCAGAACTTCGGAGCTAGGCCATGGTGAGACGTAGGAGAACCGGGACTAGGCACAGGTGGTGTTGAGGTCCAGAACGGTCAGGGAGACGCTGAAGATGACTGAGGTTTGCATGGGGTTGCAAGCCGGGACGACGAGGAACCGAAGTGGGAGCTACCAGTGATGGACATGATGGGCAACGGCAAGGTGCACCGGGACTAGGCTTAGGGAGGAGTCGAGGTCCAAATTGTCAGGGAAGCTGAGTGTTGTCTTGTGCGAGAAGAAGCATGTGGTGCGCCAAGTGACTTGGGCCGTTTGTAAGCGATGACGGTTCAGAGGAATACGGACGCGTGAGAGGCTTAGCGGCAAGCCATTGGGGCCACGTGGAAGATGGCAAAGCATGGGCGATGCTTCGTGGAAAAGGAAGCGGGAAGCTTCGTTGAAAGCGGTAGAGAGGTTTTTTGGTAAAATTGCTCAATACCAGAGAAGCGTGCGTAAGTAAAACTCGGTGTTATGTGAGGTTAACGGGTTATCCTCGGTCTGGCCTAACAAGTAAATCCATTAGGTTTTGGTTCAGGTTGTGAGCCTATATAATGGGACGGGAGGCAAGAGCTATGGTTTGAGAAAGTTGGCTAAGCCATTTGGTAGCTAGCTTCTCCTCCCTCCCATGGGAGATAGGTTAGAGTGTGTGTGTGTACGTGCGCTCTAGGCTTAGAGCTATGTCCTCTTGAGTAGAGTAGCTGTAAAACGAATAATCTCAAGTGAGCAATACATCAATCTTTGATCTACCTTTTGTGTATCTATTTTGTCCAATTGAGTTTGCTCTGGTTTGAGTTGGTTTTTTCTCTCTTCTCTCAACTCCTTCTTGATCTCTTCCTGTTGATTGAGTTGCTTATATTTCGGTTGGTTTAATCGCTCTTCTGCGCCTCTCTTGATCTAGTTGTGCCAAGGACATGGACGGGGGTGGAGATAACCTCTTGAAATCGATCTCCAACCATCTGGGCACTTCAATAGAAAGATTTTCAAGATTTACTCTGGTTTGAGTTGGTTTTTGGGTTGATTCTTTCGGTGATCTTATTTGGTGTGACATGTGGGAACGTGCTCAAAGCCATCTTGGCTATCTTCTACCCATGAGCAAGATCTGATCATCGATTTGGTTTTTAGTTCATGGTTGGTGTGCGCTACTTTAAAGTGCAAAAAGGTGTCAAATTTGTCATGGATTTTTTGATCCAGGAATGGAATAGATTTCTGAGACCTTAAGAAACATACGTACAAAGTTTCACGACTTTTGGTTGTGTCGGTCAAAAGTTCTATTGATTTTGGTTCTCGCGGTCGGGCTGAAAACTTTGTTCTTCTGTTGGAAACGGTGGTACCGCAAGCCTTGTAGCGGTAGTATCGTAGTCCCTGGTTTTCGACTACTCTTATTTTCGACCATTCGCTGGTCACCGTCCTCTCTGGTCGTTTTTGACTTAATTCGACCACTTTGGTTTCGATCACTCATTGGTCGTAGATCACTCAAGTCATATTTCAAACTGTTATGACTACTCTAGTCATCATCTACACAATTGGTTTTCTGACCGCGGCTCTTGGTCATCAACCGCGAAGGTTACGATCACATCGGTCTTGACCGCGTTGGTTTTTGACCACTCATTGGTCTTCGACTACGCTGCTTTTTCGATCGCACACTGGACATCAACCACGTTGGTGACAATGTTGGTTTCGACCACACTAGTTTTGACCACGTTGGTTTCGACCACGATGATTTTCGACCACTCTCTAGTCGTTGACCACTCGAGTCGTATTTCGACCATGTTGGTTCTGGACCGTTGTCTGGTCGTCGACCACCGTAGTCGAAATCCGACCATGGTGATTTCCAATCAGGTTGCGCTCGGTTTTGTGCGACTTCTGACCATGTAGTCAAAGTTCAATCACATTATTTTCTGATTGGTTTTGCTTAGCTCTTAGAGTCTCTGGTTTTCCACAGTGTTACAGCTCCGTGTTTCTCCAGATTATGAGTAGGATTCCTATCTGAATCTTCATTGCTTTATAACTATCGGAGCAAAGGATAAGTGAAAAATAGAAGGAATGTTCTTTAAAAAGAAAGTAGAAAAGATGTGTTGGAGTAGAGATGGCAACGGGTACATACCCGACAGGTATAGCCATTCCATACCCGTACCTGATAGATATAACTCTACCCGCTACGATACCCGTACCCGCACACGGGTATAGAAACTTACCCATACCCGCACCCGCGCGGGTATTTATACCCGATAGACTAAATAAAATATGACAGAAGTTTTTGACTAAATCAAAAACACAGACATATTACCAAGTCTACACCAGCAGTCATCACCAAAATTAAATGTGGATGTTGCATTATCTGTATTGTTGCACGCTATATATTTGTATACATCATGCATACATGCATGCTTTATTGATATGGTATGCGGGTATATTTTACCCACGAGTGTGCGGGTACGGATAATATACAGCCGTACACGTATCCGCTCTACCCGATGGGTAGAGATTTTTGTCCATCAGTATACCCGCGGGTGAAGATATCTTTCTATACCCATCTCATTATCGGATAAAATCTATCATGTACTCGGATTTCGGATACCCATTATCACCTCTACTTTGGAGAGTGATAAGAGGGGGGTGTCTTCTCTTTCAGTACCATAGGACAGACGTTGATCTATTTTTGTCGCTTATGTTGTCTGCCGGTGTTGTGTGCTTTATGCAACACCAAGTTGTTGTTACTGTTGTAGATAAAATTTGGGACTTCGTGGGATGCTTCTTAGCCTCTGCAGATGTTTAACCAATTTGATTTCTCAATAGCATAATCTTTTCTGTATTTGTGACGGACTAGGTTGGTCGCTGCCTTTCTTTTTCGATCGTTGCTGCTTGACAGACGCAACTTGTTAAATTTCGCTGAAACTGCGCGAAGCAAATGCGTGCCAATGAACTGGAAGACGACGTGTGTAACAATTCTGTACTTCTGTGTTTACGTTTCGAGACGTCGGCGCTTCTTCGTCGCCCCCCACCCCCTGCGTTGAGAGGACAGCTTAAATCTACTCTGTCACAGTCAAATCGTTCAGTTCTACCCGTAAAGAAGCAATGACAGAGACGAAGAATGCGATGCACTGAAGAATAATAGCAGATGATTATGCGACTCTTATCCATCAGCACTTTGGTCATCGGATTCCTCTCTGCCGAGAACTCCGAGCATTCCTTCTTAGGACAGCACTCGAGTGTAGTCATGTTCTCACTTTTACTCCATCCTTATCTGTTTTGAGTTCACAACAGCTCACATGGCACATGCGATATATATCAACGATGAGCACACTGTGTGACATGACAACGCATCGACTCCCTCCTATTAATGTAAGGCACATAAATTTTTAAAGCTTTTGTTAGAAAATATAGGGCCAATGAGATTTAAGTTCTGGTCCTAACGGTTTTTGCTTTGGTTTATTTTAACTTTTATTTATTTAATCTAGAATCTATTTAGAACATGTTGATTTCTAATTTCATATTATTTTAGTATTTTAGGTTTTTTTTACTTTTTTACTTTTCTTTTTCTTCATTATTTATTTGTATTGTTCGTGACAATATAACCTTTTTATTTTTCTTTTATTTTTTCTCACAAAAAGCTGACGGTCGTTATAGTATAATTTCAGTTATAAGATAAAAGTTGTTACAATGTAATTTTAGACAAAAATCATAGCTGAAAGCTTAAGCCGTAAGGCCCGTAACCCGTTGGAGCAGGACCTTATTTAATAAACGAAGCAACGCTTCTTGTCCAACGAGTTTCTCTACCGTGTCCATTCATTGCTACCTACACAATTTATCCTCTATTGGCAGCGTTGAATATGGCCTAAGCTTATGGTTTAAGCTTATTTTTACACTATTTATAATTTCATCTTTTTTTTTGAATTTTTGATTTTTTTTGAGCTTTTTTATCGGTTTTTTTTCTCGTATTCGTTTGCGTTGTCTGTGATGGGCTAACATATTTTTTATATTTTTCAATTTTTTTAAATTTAATTATGTTAAATAAGCCTCTCTTAGCTACAGTGTTTTTTCAACCATCTACAGTGTTTTTAGCCATAAGCTTTCAGCTTTCAGCCGAACCGATCACCACCAATCCGAAACAATTATAGGGTGTTTTTTATGCTGCAGGTGATAGTTTTTGTTATACATGTTGATATGGTAGCGGATGACGAAAATATCAATATGGATGGCGCACATAATTTTATATTCAAAAAATCGTTTAGAGAAACCACTTCAAGAGATCGTCTCATTTCGATGTTTGACTTTTTGATTTTCAAAGAAGACGGAATCTAAAAGCAAAAGACAAAAAGAACATGGCCTATAAAAGGGACTAAGCTCATTTCTCCTAATAGATTTATCGGTTCTATATCATCCCTTAATCTTTATGCAAAATAAAAAAAGTAGTTAAATAATGACTGTTGGAGTAAAAAATCCTGAATTTATTATCCCCATCCCTTTTCTGTTGAGTAATTCGGTATAACGATGAAAATAAATGAGTGAAGTGCCAAAGTCGATGATGAGATAGCTTGTGGCAATGCCTCAAATACGCTTATACTTTAGTTACTTACATAATTATCAAGTACATAATTATCAAGTTGGCACGGTCTTTTTTTTTTTTTTTGAGTGGAAGTTGGCACGGTCCAAGGAAAAGAAAAGGAGATTACTTTCTCAAAGAACAGGAAGTCACGAACCATTGTGCTATAGGCTGGGCCAGTTGGAGTGTGGGACACAGTGGCCGCCCACGTAGCTTCGCGGTGGCCCTTTAGGAACGGCCGGCCTGTCAGATACAAGGTGTTTGGTGTGGAGCTAACAGGGCCTCCCAAAGTAAGGCCACAGCTGGGCCTGGGCCCATCTTCCTGTTTCGCGTTCTTCCTCGCGTACGATGGTATGTATCAGCTGGCCAGGCTTTTGAATTTGTCGAAAGTTCAAATAATGGAGATGGCTTTTTGAAACTGATTATCTAAATGACTTCTTAAGTTTAAAATTATGTGTGTCGTACATGTTGACGTCCCCATCGTCCGCTACCGTCTTAAAAAGCACAAGCAAAAACCATCAACCGTAACAAAAAACTATCAACCATAGCCCAAAAGTACAAAGATAGGGTTTAGGGCCTAGGTGCGAACCGAGCAGCCGTGTGCGTGTAAGCCTGCACGGCCGCACCGACTAGCCCATCTTGCACTGTACTAGTGAGGCTTTTCCTTTACCGAATTCCGAGTATGATGCAGAGTAGCAGACCTATTCTTTTCAATTTCTGTCTTTTGGCTTTTTTACAGTAGCTGACTTTCAAATGGAGTGTCTTTTTAAGACAGAGCCTAAGGACTTTGTCTAGATCATCGACGGTCCAGTACGTTTATGAGCCCGGCAGCCCTAGTCGACCACTTGGCGGCCTGTTCAACTAGCCCAAAGCACAAGTATTTCTTGCCGAAAGCCAGCGGCAGAAATTATCCACACAACCCACAAACAAACAACAAGCGGTGCGCTTGTGGCTCCAAGGCGCGGCAGCTTAGCTGCATTCACAGCAGAGCAGCCTGAGAAAACAACCACCACGCAAGCCAAGCCAAGCGAACCGCTGCTGCAGAGTCCACCACAGCATGGCAACCACGGCCTCGTCATTCCTCTCCCCGGCAAAGTTCGCGCTCCAAAGCCGGTTTCCGAACGCGAAGACGGCGCGGAGCGTCAGGTTCCACTTCCACCCGGCGCGAGCCCAGCAGCAACAGGAGCAGCAGGTGAAAGAGGAGGCGGCCACCGAGGCGAACGTGCTGCCGCCGCAGGAGGAGAATGCGACGGCGAAGGAGGCGAGGGGGCCCGCGCAGTCGCTGCCGCGGCAGCCGCTGGCGGAGAGCAAGAACCTGAGCCGGGAGTACGGCGGGCGCGCAGTGGCTGAGCAGCACGACGCGGCACATACGCATCTACGCCGCGTACATCGACCCGGAAACCAACGCCTTCGACCAGACGCAGATGGACAAGCTCACGCTCATCCTCGACCCCACCGACGAGTTCGTCTGGACCGACGAGACATGCCAGAAGGTCTACAACGGGTTCCAGGACCTCGTCGATCACTACGGGGTAAATTACCATGCATGCATGCAAAAAATCTCACTGCTTCCATAAGAAATCGTGCTACCTAAGAGATGTGCATGCATATTGCCGATAACTACATGGAAAACTGAAAATTTTCATCATTTTCTGCCTCTGCGTCATGATCAAATTCACTAGCATCACAGCAAGAAAAATGCTGGGTATAGTCATGGCGTCTCGAAGTAAAACTGAAACACTAGGAGTCTAGGAGTGTTAAACTAACCTGGATTGATTTCTGATGTTACGTACAGGGAGCTCCACTGAGAGTACACACTTCGTTTAATCGGATCTGATCTTGAGCACTACATCCGTAAACTGCTCTATGACGGGGAGGTCAAGTACAACATGAGGTCCAGAGTGCTCAATTTCAGCATGGGCAAACCCCGCGTCAAATTCAACAGCAGCCAGATCCCAGATGTAAAATAGAATGTTAAATCCAAGAGAATGATTTCTCCATTAAGAAACTGAGCACCATGTACATTTGCTCTTCCAAAAGAATGAGCCATGAGCCAGAGCATTCCAGAATTAAGATTGCACACATACAAAACCATACGACTCTGTAACCAACTTTTTGCCACCCCAGCACGGTTATCTATATGAAGAGAAGCTGAGCAAACTAAGGGTATACTGCTGTCTACAAACAATGCCACTTGTTTCTAGGGTACTGGTTTCATAGCATTGTAGTTCTATAGTTTTTGCTAATATAACCTGTCAAAGCGGCAATTTGGAGACTGCGCTAAATCAAAAAAGAACTTTCCTTTTGGACCAGAGTAGCCAGTTAACCACTAGCGTGAGTAATCTTGTCCCGTCAAAGGAATAACTTTGTAATGTTTGTGATCATCCCTCCATGGCCTGAATTGGTCTTCTTGTCCAATATTCTACAAAAGAATAGATAGATATTCAAAATTAGCAAAACAAAAAATCCCACCATGCTATGGCGTAGCCTAGTAGTATGCAACTGCATGTCAGTAAGAAGATCCTATGCACTAATGCTGCTAAAGAATTCATTAATTACGACTGGTATCATTCCAACCTGATCTTTAACAGAGCAATACTGAGCGGCATAGCCAGACAAACTGTCTACCTCCACTAAAAAAATACATTTTCTAACTCTACCAAAAGAATGCATGTGCTCTAATTGAGAGCAATTTGTGCAAATAACCGAAAAAATATTTGCTGCTTTAACAAGAGATGGAAGTCATGGAACCATGAGCGTAGAGACATGACAACATCCACTTAATTGACCAAGATGATGATGATGATGATTATTATTATTATTATTATTATTATTATTATTATTATTATTATTATTATTATTATTATTATTAAGACATCAAAGAAACGTATGAGGCTACCTCCAACCAGAAGAAAAACCCACGCAACAGAGCTAAGCGATTGGGATAGCTTGTGCCTTCGACTTGTTTGGCAAGATCTGAAGTTAAATAAAGAAAAAGTGTTAATTAGTAGTTTAGTGCTACAACAGCATGCAAGCTAGACCAGTTGGAGAAAAATAGCTTTCTTTCTCAAACAGTCACAAAATCTACCCTTGGCATTTTTTTAGCATTCCGCCATTCCCAACATGGCACTGACATCTGCATATGTGCTGAAAGTTCAAATGAATCAATTGTTAAGCCAGCACAGCCCATTATCAGTGTATAGTACTCCACATTCCACAACAAACTATTTCAGGTATTTGCAATGTCATATAAAATGCGCCACATTCCACACATATCTTGCGCATGAGACTTTTTATGGTGCTTGGAAATCATGATGCAATCCAATGATCTACAACTAAAGGTATCCAGGGGAGGGTACTTAGGGCCTGTTTGTTTCAGCTGTAGATTCTGAGAAGCAGCTGGTGAGTATCCAGCTAGTTAGAATCTGGAGAAGCTGGATAACCCGACTTCGGCTACTAGTTCATTTTCGGATTCGTAGCTTCGGCTACTTAGAATCTGGATGAAAATCTGGATTGTTTGTTTGAGCCGCAGATTCTAAGAGTAGCTGCGGTTGCTGAAGTGAAACAACAGCCCTTACTCCCTGTTTGGGGAGCTGTAGATTCGAGTAGCTAGCTGGTCCGAGTAGCTAGTGGAGATTCCGAGTAGTGGCTAGTCCGAGTAGCAGCTGGTCTGAGTAGCTAGCCTGTTTGGCATCCTGGATTCTAGCTGTGCAGCGAATGCGAGGGGGCGAGGGGGAGGGGCTGAGGGGTTTTTATCCAGTGGTATTTGCGGGTAAATAACTTTAACTTTAAGTGGCATTAGTATGCAGAATCTGTGAGAAGCTCGGCTATTGCAGCTTCTTGATTCTAGTACAATTGTGGCTTCTCAGATTTTTAGATTCTCAGAAGCTAGCCCAAAAGTTGGGCTGTTTGAGAGAGATTTTGCCTACTAAAAGTATCTAGCTTACCTAGAATCCAAAACAAACAGGCCCTTAGACTGTGGGCCAGATACCAACTTAGAAATAGGTAGAGGGTTATATAGGTTATTTCATACATTCAACAATAAAATAGAGATAAGGATACAATAAGAAAGTTGTTATCCTTTCCATTGCCCTTGTGCTTATTCTCATTGACGGTGAATTTTTTTATTTTGAAACAACATTTACAGTGAAATTAAACAGAAGGCAAGATGATTAACGGCAACATCCATGGCAATGGCAGACACACAGGCTCGCAGCCACGCATGCATACTTGCATAGCATGTTTTCATACATAGTAACCAAATGATCTACATGGTCACTGCTCCGATAAAATATCTCATCATCTCTCGTGTGGTTGATCAATTGTGGCTGTCAATGGTGGAAGTAACACACGAAACCTTGGCAACCGATGGATGAAGTCAGAGGAAGAACAATGATTAAACAATTGAATCGATCTGAATGGCGGAAGGGCCTGGCAGTGAATTATGGCAGCTAATAACTATTAAATTAGTCATGTTAAAAAAACTCTACACCTATGCCACCCTTTTGTTGATCAACTGTCAATTTTTTTAATTGATAGTACTTTCCACACCTCCCAAGCATCGTAAAAAGTCTCCACGCACAGACGAATACAGACAATATTCGACACTGGAATTTCAACATTCCAGGACAATGGTGGAAATAACACACGAAATGTTGGCAACTGATGGATGAAGTCAGAGGAAGAACAACGATTAAACAACTGAATCGATCTGAATGGTGGAAGGGCCTACAGTGAATTATTGCAGCTAATAACTATTAAATTAGTTGTGTTAAAAAAAACTCTAAACCTATGCCACCCTTTTGTTGATCAACGGTCAAATTTTTTAAATGATAGTACCTTCCACACCTCCCAGGCATCATAAAAAGTCTCCGTGCATAGATGAATAAAGACAATATTCGACATTCGAATTTCAACATTCCAGGATAATTTGTACAATGACAATTGTTAAAATAACACAGCGCCTTTTCCGCTTGAACTCCTTCTGCTAAGCTTACAGGTTTAAGAGGGATAAAATAAGGATTCCAGGTGTGGTTTTGGAAAGAGTATGTCCACCACTAAACAATCAATAAGCTATTTTGGGCATATACTACTTTAACGAGGCTGTAAAAAACTGAAAATATATATACATATATATTGACGAAACAAACATGCAACAGCACAGTCCTTGGCCCTCAAGGTTCAAAATAAAAATGACAATTACGAACAAAGACAACCACAAAGTGTTCCATAAAGGACAAGACAAAACCGTTCATTAAGCACAAGGGGAAAAACACAGTCTACCACAGTGCAGTACACATATACAGGGAATTGACTTTACCAGGTGATTACGACAATTATCAAAAAGATATTTCTAAAAAAAGACAAGTAAAATATTACATAACAGAAGAGCCAAAGAACAAAAAAAAATGTTTGTCAAAAAAATTGTATGTACATGATACAAAAGCAAGCATACCAGGGTAACAATCATAATATGATTTGCTCTTCTCATGTCTAGAGTAGTAGTACTTCACACCACTGCGCGTCCGCCGCTCCTTCATCGCCATACTGCGATGAGTAGCCATGCCATAAAGCTTATCATATTCTCCCTGGCAAAATGGTTTGCCAAGAACATCCATCAACCTTTGCTTGAAGCCTGATTCTGGCCTCTCAATGATATGTGTGGGCCATATAACACCATGTAATCCCTGTGAAAAAAAAAATTGTATGAAACAAGAGAAATGCATCTCGATCTATAGCAATGATCTTGTCTTAATATATAAAAACATCTGGTGAGATTGAAAGGACCACATACACATTAACCAGATTATGAGAAAAATCCTATAAATTCTCGCATAATCAGAAAAATAGAAAAAAACTAACATATTCACGTAATCGGTTAAAAATTTAAGAATTTAAACTGTACCTTAAATGATACAACGCAATTATAGTGGTTGATATTATTCTAGAAAGAGTCTGTGCGATAAGAAACATAGTGCAGGTTGCAATCTACATGGACTGCTTTCCTAATCAGAAATGTACATGAACTCCTAATAAGCATGCTATACATATATACTCCCAACGTTCTTTTTTACTTGACTTTCTAGAATCCATATCATCAAACTTTCTAAAGTTTGACCACCAATTGGTTTAAAACTATCTAGATTGGCTATGCAAAAATTATACCATTAGATTTATCGTTAAAAATACGTTCATAATATTATAATTTTATTAGTATATTGTAGTGTAAAGTTATAAAAAATAGTGGTCAAAGTCACACCTTGAAGACCGTGAAAAGTCAAAAACGTCAAGTAAAAAAGAGTGGATGGAATATAAGACAACACCTTTTGTGATTGATTTGAACACTACACATCAATCTTGGTCTCTGTAAATAGAACGAGCTTTGAGCAATTCTGCTGTGGATAATGTGGTATGTTAAATGTTGCCAGCTAAGAATACAGTGCCAGAGAAGAAAATACATGTTGAAAAAGAAGCACAAAAAAGGGTAAAAGTTATTAGCCCGCTTTGTCCACCAGAGTATCCCTAACCAGGGGCAGGTCCACGATATTCCATTGGGGTCCTGTGGCCCTAGTGTAGCCCAAACCAGCCCAAAGATATGCCATCATATATACGTGGCCAAGCCCAAATGACCCCCACTCAAATTCACTCATTTAACCAACTAGGCCCACGAAGCATTAATGCTACCACACGATAGCCCACTGCATGTAGATAAATTAGCCGGCATTCTCATTGGTGCTTGCACGTGTCCATCAAACACGCGTGGCATTTCGTCGATCGATATCATAAGACCCTACAAATGAAAATTAATTTTGCTTCTTGTTTGGTTGCAACCATAGCTCCATATGAATTAGTAGTGTCAGTTCGCTATGTCTTCATTGAAATGATCCCACATTGATAGATCAAATGGTTCTTGTAGAGTTTCCACATTGGGGAATTGTCCCAACTGTTGTGGGAGGGTCTGATACCCGGCGACATCACGGAAATTGAGATATACTGCCACAAATTTCATGGTTACTAGCAACTCACTGTGTCCATGCCGGTGCTCTTTGATCTCGTTATACATGGATGCATTTCATGAGGCATCTTTCTCAGCTATTGTCTATTTATCAGTCATTTGCTCATATGGTTCATACTCAGTTCTCTACTGCCATTCATGTTTTCCGTTTTGACTCGGGGGGTACATCTCCGTAGCTTTTCGTCGATTTCTTAATTTTGAGGGTACCCTTCCCAAGCTCTCTTGCCCTGGCGCTTATGCTCAGAACGGTGCAACTGAGCGTAAGCAACGTCACATCATTGAGACTACTCGTACCCTCTCTATTGCTTCCTTTGTTCCTTCCCATTTCTGGGTTGAGGTCGTCTCTACTGTTGTATATCTCACCAACTTTCAGCCTTCCTCTTGTCTTGAGGGGTAGTATCCTAGAGGTCTTGTTTAGTTTTCCCCTTGGTTATGATCATCTCCATGTTTTTTGTTGCACTAGCTATGTTCTTCTTCCACCACGTGAGCGCACTAAACTGACTCCTCAATCCGTTGAGTGTGTTTTCCTTGGATATAGTCTTGAGCATAAGAGATATCGGTGCTATGATCCTTCTACTCGTCGTATTCTCATCTCTCGTGATGTCACATCTATTGAGGATCGACCTTTCTTCCACTCTACCACCACTTCATCCTCCTCTCTCATAGAGTCTGTCTTTTTTCTATCTTCCTCATATTCCTTCTCCAACTACAGTCGCCTTCTCCACCTTTTGCACCTTCTATCTTGCCACCTATGTCCTCCTCTCTCATAGAGTTTGTCTTATCTTCCTCCTATTCCTTCTCCAACTACAGTCGCCTTCTGCACCTATTGCACCATCTATCTTGCCACATGTGTCCATTGTTCCTCCATATCCTCTCCACTATAGCCGTCGCTCCCAGCCACCGACTGTTACTTCTTCTCCAGTTCCTTTTGACACTCAGGCCGGTAGCACCGAGGTTCCTACTGATGATCCATAGCCAGTTGCATCGAGATATGCTTTACGTGGTCGTAATATCTTTCCTACTCCTAACCGATATGGTTTTCCTATTGTTGGAGCTGTTCAAGAGCCTTGTACTTATCAGGAGGCAGCAGCTGTTCCTAAGTGGCAATTAGCTATGCATGAAGAGCTTGCAGCGTTAGAGCACACTGGGACCTAGGAGCTTGCTCTCCTACCTTCTCAGGTTGTACCTATCACTTGCAAGTGAGTTTATAAGGTCAAGACCAGGTCTGATGGTTCAGTAGAGCGCTATAAGGTACATCTGGTTGCTCGTGGCTTTCAGTAGACTCAGGGTCGTGATTATGATGAGACATGTGTTCCTGTAGCTCATATAAATTACACAGGTGGATATATAATTTTTTTACTCTAAGTTGGATAAAAAAATTCTACATTGGAAAGAAATTTGTGCAAGAAATAGTTTTTAACCATTAATTAAAGTACCATAAAACCCTAAAAAAACAATTGCAAGCCCACTGCGAGGACAATACCAGCGGTCGCTCCAACATTACTCAACCCCAAACTGACTTGGCACAACAACTACTCATTCTATGCCCTCCTCCAGCGAGTGTCCCAAGCTCACTTGGTGGCACGGATCAGTGCTGGAGGTTGGGGGAGGCGATGTCCGCACAGCGTGGAGGATTAACCGACAGCAAGGTGTTCAGTGCAGCTGCTGGCAGATGGAGATAGAACTGAGATTGGGGGAGAGGGAGAAGATGCTCATTCTTGGCAGATGGAGATAGAACTGAGTTGGGGAGAGTTTGAGGATCGTTTGTCCGGTTTCATAGTTGAGGGTAAAAAATAGAGTTCTGTGATAGTTCAGGGGGTAAAATGGCATTTTTCCGCTTAGAATCAATTGAAAAGAAGCAAAAAGCTACCATGCAATTGCGAGGGCTATTAGGCTAGTTACAGTGAAGTTCATAGGAAGTGATTCATATTAATTGGCAAAATCTAAAATTTTAGAATGCGCACTAGTTATTAAACTTTCAAGTGTAAAAACAAGACTATCATCTTCCTTACACAGGTAGATATACTACTTTATCACTCTTTGCCGATATTGTGATTGACAGGGGAGCACCAATCAAAAGGGCAAAGTGGAGGAAGGCTC
Source organism: Bonia amplexicaulis (assembly GCA_036346245.1). NCBI lineage: Eukaryota > Viridiplantae > Streptophyta > Magnoliopsida > Poales > Poaceae > Bonia > Bonia amplexicaulis. The sequence continues at coordinate 15,188,156 of CM070746.1, forward strand.
AAACTGGATGATGTCAATGCAGTGAATGCTCCTTTTAACTAATGTGATTTAAAATATATTTGAAAGGCGCGTGCTCTGCTACAAAACATATTAGCACATTTTTAGACTCCTATTAACATATCTACAGCACTAGGCACCAAGGACAAGCACAAGTATAAACCACAGCTTGCACACTACTAAAAGTGCATGTGTGCTCCTTATATCCTACTAACCAACAGCGCGGACTAAAAAATATAGCAAGCGCAGGAAATTCTCACCGCAGCAATGGGAGGCTCGGCATCATGGGCATTGCTTGAGTTTGCCTCCTCGTTCACAATCTTCGGCGTTCCCACGCTCGGTGTCTCCTCCTCCTCCACCACCTTGATCTTTTGCCCAAGCACGGGATCCGCAGGCCAACCATACACATCAGGCTCCGAAACAGGTACCATCGGGCTATCCAAACCCACCCCCTCATCCTTCCCAGCACCATCTTTCCCCGAAGCAGGGACGACAACCTCCTTCTCCTCATCACTCTCCTCCTGATCCTCCACCTTTTGCCCAGGCGCAGCATGTGCGTTAGAGGCGCGACAACATTTAACGAGAGATGGAAATTGGTACGAGAGGTTACCTTTTGCCCAGGCGCACGGCAATCGCGTACATCGGGCTCCGAAATATTCCCCCCGGGCCCATCCGAGCAGATCACCTCTTCTGCCTCCTCCTCCCCAACACCATCCTCCCCCGAAGCAGCAATGGCAGCATCTTCCTCCCCATCCTTCTCCGCCCACCCAGCCACGCTACTGCCTCCAGGCCGCGCTACTTCCTCCTCGTAGACGACCACACGGCCCCCAATCTCGAGCACCATGCGATCATTCACCACGCGCATGTGCCGCAAGAATATGCGGTAATCCTCGTCGATGCCCGCGTCGGACTCGTACCACGGGGGGTCCGCCGACGAGTCCTCCTCCTCCTCCATCCGGCGGTCGCTTCTTGCCTGGGCCTGGGCTGGGGAGGGGCCAGAGGCGCTTTGGGCATCGCCACCGGAGCTGGCGACGGGGGGCTCCTCGTACTTGATGGAGACGGGAGGGGAGGCGCCGCGGGCAGGGACCTCGAGGACGTAGGAATGGCCATCGGGGCGGACGTGCTGGAGGAAGTAGAGCCAGTCGGGGTCGACCTTATCGAGGGGGAATTCGCCGCCGCCGGCGAAGGGATTGGGAGGGTCAAGCTCCGGCATGGCTGGGGTTTTGCGCCTGGTTTGGAGGCTCAGGACTCGAAGAGGCTCCTCGTCTAGATATAGGGAACTAGTAACCGAAGTGATTATTTCGAGGCTCGCCTCGCCTCTGACAAGTGAGAACTCACTCCGCGAAGAGACTCCCTCGTCTAACGCACGGGAATTACTGTAGCCAGAGAGTAAAATGGACGGTGAGGGTGGAAGACTACCGCTTCAGGAAATATCCAACGGCGGAAAATTAATCTAGAACTTTCTTTATCATTTGCTGTCGTTTTCCGTTAACCCTCTAGTTAATCTGTCATTTCTCTGTAACAAAACCCATGTATGATGCCGACATGTCGTGCCTGAATGGGCCGGATCACGGTCCACATCACGAGGCCTAAGCGGGATCAAGAAACCGAGCAGAATGGGAACCTGGCCCATTACGTCCCATACAACGAGGCCCAATTCCGATTGAGCCCTGCAATTTAATGATTTGTCTTATTTGTGTCTAGACCCGTATGCCACTATGATATCACAGGACTAATTATCAATTGCACTTAAGGGTGAAGCAAACGATTAATTATTCCAATTGATGGGAGATTTGATTTAGTACGTACTTCATCACCCTATCATACCTTGAGATCTACGCCGTAAATTGCTTTATGATACGGATGATCAAGTAGAACATGAGATCAAGTTCAAAAAAAAAGTAGAACATGAGATCCAGAGTCCTCAACTCCAGCATGGGAAAACCCGTGTCAAATTCTATACTAGCCAGGTCCCAGGTGTAAAATAGAATGTATGCAATTTCGACAGGGAATTATCTCTCCATTGAACAGCTGAACAATATATGTGTTTGTTCTCCCAGAGAGAGCCATTAGCAGACACTATTCCAGAACTGAGATCGCACGTTCCACATGTAAAAGTATAAACTCCATCCGTTCTCTATTGAGAACATTTTGTCACCATTTCAGAGTAATCTCCATGGAGAAACTGAGCAAACTAAGGATACACCCAGCTGGTGTGTGTAATATCAGTCCACCAACGGAATAAGCTCATGATCTTTGGAATCATGTATCCATGGCCTGAATTGATCTTCATGTGCAGTATTCTGTAAAACAGTTGTTTAAAATTCACAATTTGCAAAAGTCTCATCATGCTACGTAGGTACTTGTGCTCAGGGATAGAAAACCCGGAAACGGGGAGAAACACGGCCGGCGGGTGGTACCGGTAACCGGCCGGTTACCGGAAAACCCAGATGAAATTCATGAATCAAATTTTGAATTTGGCTGGTTTGAAACCGGTTACCGGAATGCTAAAAAATGGGAAAAACTGAAAAAAAAAAGGAAAAACCCAAGTTAAGAGTATAATAATTAATACATATTTAGTTCATACAGTAAGTAATCTAGCATGAAAAAAAGACATAAATCAACCTAGGAATTACATTATGTAGTCATAAACTTAAATTCACACCGGGAAAATTTTGGTGGGTTTTTAAATCCTGGTACCCACCAGTTTTTCTGATTACCACTTGTTACCGGCCAATAACCGTCGGTTTTTCTATCACTGCTTGTGCTGTAGCCAGCAGTATGCAACTGCATGCCAGAAAGAACATAGTATACACTAATGCTGCAAACAAACCGATTTCATTACAGTTGATATTAGGCCCGCCTAACCTGATCTTTAAATGGGCAATATATAGCTGCAGGACACTATCTAGACCACATTTCCTTTTAACTATACCAAAATAATACATTTGCTCTAATTTTGAGCAACTTGTGCGAGTGCCAAAAAAAAGCAGTTCACTGTAGGAGACCAAAAGGGTTTCAGGGTTAGGGTCTTTTTCTTAAACAAGAGGTGGAAATATGTACATTACAGACATGACAAGTACTGGCTACATTATTATTAGAAATCTAAGAAATTGTATGAAGGTTACCTGCAACCAGAAGAAAAACCCACGCATCAGAGCTAAACCATTGGAGAAGCTAGTGTTTGTAACTTGTTCGACCAGATCTGAAGTTAAATAAACAGCAGGTGTTACAACCACATACAACTCAGAACAGTTGAAGAAAAATAGCATTTTTCCTCAAACAATTACAAATTGCATTACATAGAACCAGGATAATTTGGCACTGGAATTTCAACACTCCAGGATGATTCATGCGATGACAACTGTTAAAAACACATCACTTTTTTCTCTTTTGAACTCCTTACAGGTTTATTAACAAAAAGTAAGCATGTCAAGGTGTGGCCTCGCAAAAATTGTGTCCACAACCATACTCCATAGATTCAACCAAAGCATCAATAACCTGTTTTGCCATCTAACAATTGAACAAGAGTGTAACATATATGTAATGCTAAAACAAACAATGAAACAACACAACGCTTGACTCCAATGTTCAAACAAAAATATTACGAACAGATAAAAAGATAAAGCGTGTCGGTAAGGTCAAGACAAAACTGTTGACGAAGTGCAGAAAATTCAGTTTGGCACAGTATGCATATCATAAAGGAGTTTTACTTTACCCAGTTGATTTCAAAAATGACCAGAAATATATTTCTATAAAGAAAAGAGGGTGGAAAGCAGTATATAACAGAAGAGCCAAAAAAGACAAACAGTGCTTGTTAAAAAAAATTGTATATACATGGTACAGAAGCATACCTGGGTAATGATCAAAATACGAATTACCCATCTCATCTGTAGGGTAGAACTTCACATCATTGCGCACCTGTCGTAACTTCACTAATGGAGTGCGAATAGAAGCCATGTCGAACAGCTTAATATATTCTCTCCGGCTGATTGGTTTGAGAAGAACTTCCATCAACCTTCTCTTGAAATCTGAATCTGGCCTTTGGTTGATATGTGTAGGCCATATAACACCTTGTGATCCCTGCAAGTACAAATTAGATAATAGTACAGCCCAATTATAGTGGTTGAGAATATTTTTTGAAAAAATCCATACAATAAGAAACATAGCATAAAAGGATGTGATCCATCCACATGGACTGCCTTCTTAAGAGTAATATACACAAACTCTTAATTAGTGTCGTACACACACACATATAGAAAATACCTTTTTGTAATTGATTCAAAACACTACAAATAAAACTAAAGCACTCTATATAGGCAAGAGTCAACCTGCACCTGCGTGGGCAACTCTGCTATGAATGATATGATCCATTACATGTTATCAGCTAAGAATAGCAAGTCAGATATGAAAATATATGTGGAAAAAGAAGCAGAAACAGGGTAAAAACTTTTTCCCTCTCTATCCGCCCTAAGTATCCATGTCCTAGCAGTTAGTGAGCACAGGCAGCACTCCTAGGAAATCTTGTGGCCATGCTGACCTCATCATGCATTGGAAGCAAGAAGAAATTATGAATGCGTTTACAAAAAAGTGAGAATGTTATGTGTATCATTAGTTTAAAAATCCAGATTAAGTTAAGAGTTTGACATTAGATCATGCAGGTTTTACTTCTCAATGGATTCAATGTGTTTTTGCATGGTTATGAAAGCATGCTTGCCGCAAGCAGCCCCCCACATGTGTGCATTGTGGCCAGTAGCCCCTGCCGCACCTGCATGTCACAATGCTTTGCAGTTCTGGAGTGAAAGCTCCATCCCATCGTAATCCTGCAGCAAGTTTGTCTTGACGATGCATAGCAGGACACTTTATCCTTCTGGGACAGAACGGCTTGATTGCGATGTCTCGTCTAGAACAGGGGTATACTGTTCGATATTTAAAGTAAAGGGGGTGTCTGGTGCAATTTTAGCCAAAGAATAATGTCCTATAGTTGTTATACAAACAAAATCGGCTACTTCATACATGTCTACCTTTAAGTCTTTGGTTGAATTATAATGAAGTCCATAGGAAGTGCTTCATATTAATTGGTGAGGTCTAAAATTCGAATATGCAGACTACCTTATCATAGTTCGAGTGAAAAGCTAGATTACCATGTTCCTAAAGAGTTACAAAGGTAGATAGAGTGATAGACTACTGCGTCATGTTCTTTTGCCTATATTAGGTGATTGACAAGGAAGAACCAACCAAAAGGGCATAGTAGGGGAACTATGTTTGATTGTTTGATCTCAAAGGCTCGATCTGGATGATGTCAAAAGTCACAAATGCTCCATATTTTATGAAAATACAAGATGATCCATTTCTTCAAAACTATTGTGCTTTAAAATATATTTTTTTCAAACATATTGTACAAGCTATTTACATCCACATTCTGAACATAGATTGCGAAAGGAACATGCTGCAGTGTTACAGGACATATTAGAATACTTTTAGATTTTTACTTGACAACTGACCTACGTACGGCACTCAGCACTAAGAACAGGCACAAGTATAAGCCAGATGAAATTCTTTGCATACCGGAATCGCATATACGCTCCTCAATTTTATTAACCAACAGTGCGCAATGGCAACAACAATGGTTATTGGAAAGTATAGAAATTTCTCACCGAAGCAACGTGAGGCTCAGCATGATGGCCGTTGCTCAAACTCTTCTCCCTCTTCCTAGTCTCTGGTGTTCGCAGGGACGACGCATTCAACAGCCCCTCATCTTCCTCACCCTCCGCCTTTTGCCCAGGCGTTGGATCCGCCCGCCAATCCCATGTTTTCGGCTTCGAAAAAATTACCACCAGTTCATCTGAGTCCTCCTCCTCCCCAACACCGACCCTTATCCCCGACGAAGCAATGGTCGCCTCTTTCTCCCCCATCGTCTCGTCCTCCTCGACCCCGCTGCTACCTCCAGACCGCGCTGCGTCCGGCTCGTAGTTCACAACGACGCCCCCAATCTCGAGCACCATGCGGTCATTCACCACGCGCGTGTGTTGCAGGAAGAGGCGGTAATCCTCGTCGATGTCGACGTGAGAATCGAGCCACGGGGGGTCCGCCGACGAGTCCTCCTCCTCTTCCATCCGGCGGTCGCTTCTTGCCTGGGCCTGGACTGGGGAGGGGCCAGGGGCGCTTTGGGCATCGCCACCGGAGCTGGCGACGGGGGGCTCCTCGTACTTGATGGAGACGGGAGGGGAGGCGCCTCGGGCCGGGACCTCGAGGACGTAGGAATGGCCATCGGGGCGTACGTGCTGGAGGAAGTAGAGCCAGTCGGGGTCGACCTTATCGGGGGGGAATTCGCCGAAGCCGGCGAAGGGGTTGGGAGGGTCTGGCTCCGGCATGGCTGGGGTTTTGCGCTTGGTTTGGAGGCTCAAGATCAAGACTCGGAACTCGCCGTTTCCTAGTAACCGAAGTGATTATTTCCTCTCGCCTCTGAGAATAGCACGCCGCGAACACTCCTCGTCTATGTAACATCCCATTTTGGGAAGGTGTTTTGCTGTTTAAAGAATTTTCAAACCAAATTTGAATTCAATTGGTCCAATCAAAATTCAACCGGATTTTCAAATTTCAAGGAAAATTTTTGAATTCCAAATCATCATTAGGCCTAGCCCTGTCCAGCTGCACTGTTCTCTCTCTTGAGCCCAGCACATTTGGCCTTCAGCCTATCTAGGAACGGCCCACACTGAGCGGGCGCGCTCTGATCTCGCACCGCACACATGAGCTCCTCGCCATGAGCGCCCACGCCAACGCGCAACGGCCGAGCGTGTCAAGGTACTGTGCCACTCATGCTCGCCACCTGTTTCGAAATTCTCGGGCTCCACTACGTCGCTTCAGCCCCTACAACACCTCGTCTCAAGTCTACACCATCCTCTATTCGTCGGAGTAGCTTTTGCCCTCTCCATCCTCCTTTCCCTTCCACGCTACAGCGTCACGCCCGAGCCATCCCATCGCTTCATGTTGCGCCTCAGCCCTTTGCCCAACATGCTAGGTATTAATCCGATGTCACTTTGTGCCACTACCTTACGCGCCTGCCTCGGTCTTCCGCCAGTTCGCTGCCATGGCCGCCTCAGGCCATCACGGCGCCAGCGACCACCAAGCTCTCCCCCTCTCTATAAAGTGTTGTGTCCTGCTCCTTGCACCACCACACCTCTCCTTGCAAGAAATTGAGCCCAAAGCCTCCGAGAGCCCTTCGTCCTCGCCTCCCGCCGAAGCACCGCTGCCAACGTTGTTAGAGTTCCTCTACACCCCTGTCCAATTCCTTACGACAGGAGCACCGCATGGACCTCCTAGTACAACCCGAGCCACCCCAACCCCTCCCTCCTTCTCCGACGAACTCTTCACGACGACCATCTCACTGTCACCTCGAGTCTCTGTCGTCAACACGTACCAAGCTTCCCTGAGCTCTACCGCTACTTCGGGTAAATTCCTAGCCACCCATAGATGCTCCCATTGCGTGGAATTGACCGCTAGTGCCTTGAGTTGCCTTGGCGCCATGCTCGATTTTCTGCCGCCGTATGAGCTTGCCGCCAATAGCCCTAGCCACCAAATTGGCTCACGCCAACTCGCTCGGAGGTGCGCGCCACGGCAAGGAGTCCATTTTGGATCTTGATACCGTCCACAGAGGTCCCCATCGGTGACAACAAGTTGTGCCTCGCTCTATGACAAAGATGAGTATTGTAGCGCCATGGTTAGGATTTAAACATGAGTGGTTAATTAGCTTAACGTTCGGTTATTAGTGAATATTAATCCTTATGACTTGTGCGCCCTCCCATTTAATTGAGAACCATGTTTCACCGACTTGTGGGCCCCTTAGCCCTTTTAAATTCTTTTAACCGGTTACACTCAGCATGAGCCACTGACAAGTGGGCCCAAGCTACTGTTTGCACAGTGCACCGATCCCACATGTCAGTCTCCTGGTCTCTTTCTTTAGAAAATAAGTCCTATTTTAATTCAAAACCGCGTGGACCCCACATGCTAGTCTCAGCAGACTTCCAATTAAAGAAAAATTTCAAAAAGATAAAATCTATAGGTCCCACTGTCAATGAAAGTAACCTCTCTCCTCTTTCTTTTTCTTGAATTAGTTTTTGTTTTGAACTTCAAATGACTTATTTTCACTCATCATAGCTTCAAATTTAATGAAATTTGGCTCTAATTTTTTTCTAAATTCAAGATTTATATATTGGAACTAGCTTTGTTCAATTAGAGTTCATTTGAATTTTTATTTGTATTTATTTGTTTTGCTCTTCTATGTGTATGTTTTTCGATGCGACCATTCGAGTAGAGTACGAAGACGCCGAGGAGCCGTAATTCGAGCAAGCTCAAGAATTCCAAGACCACCTTACTTGTGAGCCACGCAAGTCATCACTTTGATCATATTGCTCCTACATTTCCATGCAAAGAATTTCAATTTAAATTATTAAAATGCTTGCTTTAGTTTTGCAACCAACATATATTTCCATTAGATCATAGTTAATTCCTTGTGTATGATTTAATAACCAACACCTTGTCTTTGACTTAACATCATGTCACCCTAGAACTAATGATTAATATACTAGTAATAAGTCCCTACTTAAAGCGACATGATTAGTCTGGCGCTCTGGCTTAGATATTGGAGGGCGTTAATTTGCCCTGGTACCATTTCATAAATGAAAATTTGGTTTGGACAGTTACTAGTGGGAAGTGATTAGTATGTTAAAATTAATTATTTTATGTTCTCAAAAGTCCCAACTTGTTTAAAAATTTAGGCGGATGGTAAGAGGGTGGTGGTGCAGTGGATACACGAGTGTTAGAGTATGATAGAACCACCTAGATAACTTCAAGGACATAATCTTGTGATGACCTTCTAATGTAAAACAATGCAACCACAAGTCTATAATAGGTACGATCTGGCCAATTAATTTGCATAGACCAAGTGTGGGGTGCGCCATAGATGTAAACACGTGCAGAAGGAAAGGTCTTTGATGTGACAGCGCAATAGAGGGCTTCTGAAGAGTTGTTGTACCCCACAGTGGTAGAAACCCTAGCGGGTGTAACCTCACTAGGGAGATGTATTGTAAAGGTCTTATGGTGATATTCTTGATTTGCATGTGTGAATAAGCATAGGAACTTACTTGAGTTAGTATCTATTTCAAAAATCTTTATAGATGAAATAAAAAGGATCAGGCAGCTAAAGCCTTGAATTGTGTTGATTTTCCGTTAACCCTCTAGTTACACTCGTCGTTTCTCTGTGACAAACCCATGTACGATGTCGACATGTCGTGCCTGAATGCGCCGGAAAAACGGCCCATACCATGAGGCTTGAACGGGATCAGAAACCTAGCAGAATGAGATCCTGGGCCATACAGCCCATACAACGAGGCCCGAATTGATTTAGTACGAACTTCCTCACCGGATCATACCTTGAGCTCTACGCCGTAAATTGCTTTATGATAGGGATGATCAAGTAGAACATGAGATCCAGAGTCCTCAACCCCAGCATGGGAAAACCCGTGTCAAATTCTATACTAGCCAGATCCCAGGTGTAAAATAGAATGTATGCAATTTCGACAGGGAATTATTTCTCCATTGAACAGCTGAACAATATATGTGTTTGTTCTCCCAAAGAGAGCCATGAGCAGACACTAGTCCAGAACTGAGATCGCACGTTCCACGTGTAAAAGTATAAACTCCATACGTTCTCTGTTGAGAACATTTTGTCACCCTTTCAGAGTTATCTCCGTGGAGAGAAACTGAGCAAACTAAGGATACAGCCAGCCAGCTGGTGTGTAATATCAGTCCATCAACGGAATAACCTCATGATCTTTGGAATCATGTATCCAAGGCCTGAATTGATCTTCATGTGCAGTATTCTGTAAAACAGTTGCGTAAAATTCACAATTTGCAAAAGTCTCATCATGCTACGTAGGTACTTGTGCTGTAGCCTGCAGTATGCAACTGCATGCCAGAAAGAAGATAGTATACACTAATGCTGCAAACAAACCGATTCCATTACGGTTGATATCAGGCCCGCCTAACATGATCTTTAAATGGGCAATATATAGCTGCAGGACACTATCTGGACTACATTTCCTTTTAACTCTACCAAAATAATACATTTGCTCTAATTGTCAGCAACTTGTGCGAGTGCCAAAAAAAAGCAGTTCACTGTAGGAGACCTAAAGAGTTTCAGGGTTACGGTCTTTTTCTTAAACAAGAGGTGGAAATATGTACATTACAGACATGACAAGTACTGGCTACATTATTATTAGAAATCTAAGATATAGTATGAAGGTTACCTGCAACCAGAAGAAAAACCCACGCATCAGAGCTAAACCATTGGAGAAGCTAGTGTTTGTAACTTGTTCGACCAGATCTGAAGTTAAATAAACAGCAGGTGTTACAACCACATACAACTCAGAACAGTTGAAGAAAAACAGCATTGGAACAGTTGAAGAAAAACAACATTCTTTCTCAAACAATTACAAATTGCATTAAATAGAAGCAGGATAATTTGACACTGGAATTTCAACACTCCAGGATGATTCATGCGATGACAACTGTTAAAAACACATCACTTTTTTTCCTTTTGAACTCCTTACAAGTTTATTAACAAAAAGTAAGGATGTCAAGGTGTGGCCTCGCAAAAACTGTGTCCACAACTATACTCCATACATTCAACCAAAGCACCAATAAGCTGTTTTGCCATCTATCAATCGAACAAGAGTGTAATATATATGTAATGCTAAAACAAACAATGAAACAACACAACACTTGACTCCAATGTTCAAACAAAAATATTACGAACAGATAAAACGATAAAGCATGTCGTCAGGTCAAGACAAAACTGTTCACGAAGTGCAGAAAATACAGTTTAGCACAGTATGCAGATCATAAATGAACTTTACTTTACCCAGTTGTTTTGAAAAATGACCAGAAATATATTTTTACAAAGAAAAGAGGGGGAAAGCAGTACATAACAGAATAGCCAAAAAAGACAAACAGTACTTGTTAAAAAATTGTATATACATGGTACAGAAGCATACCTGGGTAATGATCAAAATATGAATTACCCATCTCATCTGTAGGGTAGAACTTCACATCATTGCGCACCTGTCGTAACTTCACTAATGGAGTACGAATAGAAGCCATGTCGAACAGCTTAATATATTCTCTCCGGCTAATTGGTTTGAGAAGAACCTCCATCAACCTTCTCTTGAAATCTGAATCTGGCCTCTGGTTGATATGTGTAGGCCAGATAACACCATGTGATCCCTGCAAGTAGATAATAGTACAGCCCAATTATAGTGGTTGAGATTTTTTTTAAAAAAAACCCATACAATAAGAAACATGACGTAAAAGGATGTGATCTATCTACATGGACTACCTTCTTAAGAGTAATATACATGAACTCTTAATAAGTGTCGTATACACACACACACATATATAGACAATACCTTTTTGTAATTGATTCAAAACACTACAAATAAATCTCAAGCTCTCTATATAGGCAAGAGCCAACCTGCACCTGCATGGGCAACTCTGCTACGAATGATATGATCCATTACATGTTATCAGCTAAGAATACCAAATCAGATATGAAAATATATGTGGAAAAAGAAGCAAAACAGGGTAAAAACTTTTGCCCTCTCTATCCGCCCTAAGTATCCATGTCCTAGCAGTTAGTGAGCACAGGCAGCACTCCTAGGCAATCTTGTGGCCATGCTGACCTCATCATGCATTGGAAGCAAGAAGAAATTATGAATGCGTTTACAAAAAAGTGAGAATGTTATGTGTATCCTTAGTTTAAAAATCCAGATTAAGTTAAGAGTTTGACATTAGATCATGCAGGTTTTACTTCTCAATGGATTCAATGTGTTTTTGCATGGTTATGAAAGCATGCTTGCCGCAAGCAGCCCCCCACATGTGTGCATTGTGGCCAGTAGCCCCTGCCGCACCTGCATGTCACAATGCTTTGCAGTTCTGGAGTGAAAGCTCCATCCCATCGTAATGCTGCAGCAAGTTTGTCTTGACAATGCATAGCAGGACACTTTATCCTTCTGGGACAGAACGGCTTGATTGCAATGTCTCGTCTAGCACAGGGGTATACTGATCGATATTTAAAGTAAAGGGGGTGTCTAGTGCAATTTTAGCCAAAGAATAATGTCTTATAGTTGTTATACAAACAAAATCGGCTACTTCATACATGTCTACCTTCAAGCCTTTGGTTGAATTATAATGAAGTTCATAGGAAGTGCTTCATATTAATTGGTGAGGTCTAAAATTCGAATATGCAGACTACCTTATCATAGTTCGAGTGAAAAGCTAGATTACCATGTTCCTAAAGAGTTACAAAGGTAGATAGAGTGATAGACTACTGCGTCATGTTCTTTTGCCTATATTAGGTGATTGACAAGGAAGAACCAACCAAAAGGGCATAGTAGGGGAACTATGTTTGATTGTTTGACCTCAAAGGCTCGATCTGGATGATGTCAAAAGTCACAAATGCTCCATATTTTATGAAAATACAAGATGATCCATTTCTTCAAAACTACTGTGCTTTAAAATATATATTTTTTCAAACATATCGTACGAGCTATTTACATCCACATTCTGAACATAGATTGCGAAAGGAACATGCTGCAGTGTTACAGGACATATTAGAATACTTTTAGATTTTTACTTGACAACTGACCTACGTACGGCACTCAGCACTAAGAACAGGCACAAGTATAAGCCAGATGAAATTCTTTGCATACCGGAATCGCATATACGCTCCTCAATTCTATTAACCAACAGTGCGCAATGGCAACAACAATGGGTATTGGAAAGTACAGAAATTTCTCACCGAAGCAACGTGAGGCCCAGCATGATGGCCGTTGCTCAAACTCTTCTCCCTCTTCCTAGTCTCTGGTGTTCGCAGGGACGACGCATTCAACAGCCCCTCATCTTCCTCACCCTCCGCCTTTTGCCCAGGCGTTGGATCCGCACGCCAATCCCATGTTTTCGGCTTCGGAAAAATTACCACCGGTTCATCTGAGTCCTCCTCCTCCCCAACAACGACCCTTGTCCCCGACGAAGCAATGGCCGCCTCTTTCTCCCCCATCGTCTCCTCCTCCTCGACCCCGCTGCTACCCCCAGACCGCGCTGAGTCCGGCTCGTAGTTCACAACGATGCCCCCAATCTCGAGCACCATGCGGTCATTCACCACGCGCGTGTGTTGCAGGAAGAGGCGGTAATCCTCGTCGATGTCGACAAGGGAATCGAGCCACGAGGGGTCTGCTTCTGCCTCCGCCTCCACCGACGAGTCCTTCTCTTCCATCCAGCGATTGGTGCTTGCGCGGCCCGGGGAGGGGTCGGAGACGCATTCGCCGTCGGAGTTGACGATGGGGGGCTCGTACTTGAGGACGGAGGGAGGGGAGGGGCCATCGGACGGGAGCTCAAGGACGTAGGAGCTGCCGTCGGGGCGTAGGTGACGGAGGAAGTAGAGGTAGTCGGGATCGATCTTATCGGCGGGGTAGTCGCCGTCGGCGAAGGGGATGGGAAGGGCGGGCATCGCAGGGGTTTTTGGGCTCGAGGCTGCGTGCGAGGTGATGCCTTCGCAACGTTTGCCTATTTGATAGTACCATCGAGATGTCGTGACTAAATGGGCCGGATCACGGCCCATACCACGAGGGCTGAACGGGATTAGAAACCTAGAAGAATGGGAACCTGGCCCACTATGGCCCATACAACGAGGCCCGAATTGATTTAGTACGCACTTCGTTTAACCGGATCCGGATCATACCTTGTGCTCTACGCCGTAAATTGCTTTTATGATGGGGGTGATCAAGTAGAACATGATATCAAGTTCAAACAAAAGAGTAGAACATGAGATCCAGAGTCCTCAACTCCAGCATGGGAAAACCCGTGTCAAATAGGAATCAAACATATTGGGCTCGAAGTTAGTACCATACTTGTTTGGTTGGGAGTGTGAGGCTGAGCTGGGTGCTTTAAGGGGACAGTTTGGGCCAGACTAGCGTACCGTCACCTGAACCTGGTACAACATAGGTGTAATATCTTACCAGTCTAAATACCGACTAATACTAGTTATACCGGTTCGATACCGGCCAACATTGACCATACCGACTTTGATACTGATCAAATACCGGCGGGTACCAGCGGAATTAATAATATTTTCTATTAAATTATATGTTATATTTGATAGTACTATTATGTATTTAAAATAATATTACAAGTGATATTTGATGTGCAGATAGACAATTTTGGTTTGGACTAGGACAGACTGGAGGATACAAGAGATAGTGCTTGGTTGTGTGTTTGGTGGTGGTGGTAGTATTTATGGAGATGTTGTTTGGTTAGGTACATGAGAGCATTGATTACAATAAATTTAATTTTGCCTCAACATATTTTAGTCGCCTTTATTTTACCATAGTAAGCTTTAATCCACTTCAATACACTTAAATACTTATCTAATATATACTAATCACCGCTTAGATCATGTACAATAATGTGATATTAGCCATCTATAAATCTTACCACGTAAGACACGAGATGTGGTATATGAGTATATAAGACTGACTAGGTGGTATGTATGCTTTTTTAGATGTGGTATGTATATATTTTTATATATTCTTTTTTGTGTACGAATATAAAGGTATTTGCAAAATACACTAAAAACCATGGATTACCTTGCAATTTTTCACGTGTACCATATTGGAGTATCTTATAATCAATATATTAGTATACCCAAAAAGATAAAGGAGCTAGTATTTCGAGTTAGTTTAGGTGGTATATCAAAGGTGGGGATAACTACACCCGGATACTTTGAGATTCGCAATGTTTGACATGAGTATCTTCACATAACCATAAAAAAGTTGGATTTGAGATATCAAACTCCGAAAAAAGAATAATTCAACTTCAGCTTAACTAGTTTGAGCTAGTTTCTTGGCATATATTTATTATAGTCACATTAAATTCAAAAGTAGTTCAAAAATCACTTACCATAGATATATCAAGCGTATAAAACAATTTCATACCTAAACTCCAAAATTTTTATCTATCATACACGTATACAAGACAATTCTTCATATGGGTGCAGGTGCCACATGTAAGTTACCTCTATATATATGCCCGGCTGCGTGTGTTACGCGGTCCGGATGAGGAGGAGGGCATCAATGCCAGGTGCCGCTACCGCTTCGCCAAGTTTGATCATACCATCTATTGCCTCAATGACTACGTTTATGTCAAGGTCGGGCTTTGGGATCGCTGAGATTTTACTTTGCACAACCCCCTTATTATCCTCA
The DNA here is from genome assembly GCA_036346245.1 of Bonia amplexicaulis. Lineage (NCBI taxonomy): Eukaryota > Viridiplantae > Streptophyta > Magnoliopsida > Poales > Poaceae > Bonia > Bonia amplexicaulis. The sequence continues at coordinate 15,203,467 of CM070746.1, forward strand.
GGGGTTGTGTAGTTGGTTCGATTTGACCTCAATTTTCTCTTCTGGATTGTTTTCTTTTGATATATTTCTTCTTCCTGTTCTTACTGTATGTGGTTCATGTTTATACCATTGCAATTTATGCCATGCAAATTTGCTTCCCGTAATTTCATGTTCTTTAGTCTTCCTGCCATCTTCGGCAAGCAGCCCCTAGTTCGCCAACCTCTTAAGCCTCCACTGCTACTCCCATCTTCTCCTTGCATCTCAAAAAGAGCTTTGTTCATTTTTGTTTAATTACAGAATACTGCAAGCTGCGAGACAACTATGGCCAAGATCCGGTGCTGCTATTGGTAAGATGTTGAGCAACCCAGATCCCTTGTGCATTTTTTTTAACTCGCACTCCTATCTTTGCTATGTACTATTCTTTGCACGCATAACTAATTTGTTTAATGTAAGTTTCTTTTTCCAGCTGAGCCGATGGCAGAACGATCATGGGGCAAGATTTTGCCCAATTTGGGGGCTATATGTATATTGTGCAAATTAATTAGAAAATTCTCTGCGCTGTTTCATTGGAAATATTGTAGGGAGGATTAAAAAAAGACAATACACCGGACTGCTATAAGATAGCAGTTGCGCATTTGAGATTAGCCTAAACAGTTGGATGCCGAAGTGTATGCTGGTGCATGCTTCGAAGAACTATCTATCTGGCATGTTTTGTGCCATATTTCAAGGTAATATCCCCTCCATCCATGATTGAACTTCACATGTAGAACTCATCTTTGATGCCATTTAGCTATACATTAATTGGGGTGAACGTGTCCTTAGCAGCTTGAATTGTCTTACAGTCAGTTCGCATTTGACTAGGATTTAGCTACTTCATCTCTGAATTTTATGTTTTGTTATAGTAAATTCAGACTCAAGCTCTAGCTCTTTCATATGATTATTACTCACCCCACAAACTATACTCATCTTTGTGTATCATCCCCGTTTTGTGTTGTGTATTTCCCAATGGTATGATAAACAATTAAATCCATTGTTGACAATTACCATGTAGCTGCTAATTTGACTGTAATGTATGTCTTAGCTTTATTTCAAAACAAGCTCACATTACATTGGCTACTTTATGGCTAAAGCTGTACTTTGTTGTTCTCACTTTACTAGGTGTTCAGTTGCTTCGATCGGGCCCAAACATCAGATGCTTGTGATTGTTGTCAATTTCTATGATGAAAATGAAAGAGAAGCTTCTTCTTTAGTTCAAAAGGCAAAAAAATGGTTTCATGGAGATCTTCCATCCGCATATTCATCGAATATATTACATCTGTCATATTCATCAAATATGATGTCACCGATGTACATAAGAATTTGCTATGTTCAGTTTCATTCTCTTAGACATAATTATGCACATTTTCTATTTCACAGAATATCTTGAAAGATCATATTAATTCATTCAGAGCTTCCACTAAGAGGTGTCTACTTACTTGAGGTATCATATTATATAGCAATGTCACATGGTAAATAGGGAAAATGCGACATCATAGAAACATTATTTGATCCATTTTACTTGGAGTTCCTTCCGTTAGATGTTCAACAATACGAAGCTTGAACATCTTAAAGAATATTGTATAAGAAAATTCTTTTACAGATCTTGCATTTGGAATCGTATGCTCATTTATATCTTGATGAAGGAAGCTTACTGAAATAATAATTCACCTTTAGGCTCACTGCTGTAAGATACCATGAAATTTCTATGCCTTGCAGCCTCAACCTCTGTATACTTACCGTGTGCAGCTGTACATAATAAGTAGAGATTATCGTTCAGATACCACCAGCATGTATGATTTGCTTCTTTTGTTGAGCTTCCTGTAAATGCTGTCTAAACTTTCTGCATGTAGTATGGGTGTTCACTGCCCCAGATTCTAAGCATACACCACTTACATATGCAGTATCCATATAGTCCAAGATAGCCTGGTAGTATCCTGTGTAAAAATAATGAAGCCTCTTGGTTTTATGCGCGATTCCATTGCACATAGACTGTCTTTTACCCGCACGCACGCGTCGTGGCGCGTGATTTTGCCTAGTTCTTTTTAAACTTAAAACTTCAGAACTACTACTGGTAAAATTCTGACAGAGTGGTACACAGGCAGAAGGACGGTGCGGGACGGTGCGGGATGCTTCGATGGGGACGAGCGGGGAGGCGCCGGAGTTGAGGATGGAGGGAGGGAGCAGTGGATGTCTGGATGGGGACGAGCTCGAGAGGAGCGACAAGAGACAGCGCGCACAACCTTGCTCGCCCAGGCGAGCCAAGGATTTCCTTGCTTCGGCAGGCAAGTTTGCCTGGCAAAACAAGTTTTTTTGTGATGCTTCCAAACATCGAAACTAAACCCAGCAAGGTGACTAGCTGAGGCAAGCTCTGGCAAGGCATTCAAACAGCCCCAGGCAAGCTCTGGCAAGGCAATCTCTTCATTGTACTGGCAAGGCACCAGCAGTCTACCTGACTCAACCAATGGATTTTTTTTGGGTGACATCTTATAACTTGTGATTTAAATATTTAAATTCTGATTGTTCGTGAGAAGCAGTACGCAGAGAAAAATAGTCGTATATGATTTTAGTCGATACAACTGAATTCAGTACACTTTTTATTATAATTTTTTATTAAATTTATTTTAAAATATATTATTTAAAAACTAGTTACTATAGACACTAGACACATAAATAACTTTAAGCGTAAAGAACTGGCCAGGTGGAACATGGCTCTGTTTCACTTTCTCGCATAGTTCAAATCTATGGATCGGTGCTATTATTCTAGTGGCCACTAACTACTGGCCTAAAAAATCTACTAACTACTAGTACTAAAGAACTAACCTTCCGTGCCATGGTCCTTGCTGTTCTTTAACCAAGATTTATGACCGTCTGGTTGCCTGCAAGCGGCACGTACTCCTAGCTAGGAACAGGATAAGACTTTGCTACAGCCTGTTTCCTTTGCTTGATGTGAACGGCGAGTGAAACGGCAGGATTTTGACGGCACCGATCGCCCACTACTAAACTCGATCCCTCTGCGGAACGCACGCATCGCAACGGAGCAAAAGAGCCACGCGGCCGTGAACTGTCACCACCACCAGTAGCCGGCTAGCCGCCCTCCACTGAGAGCGATGGCTTCAGCGGCGTACAACAAGGCGATCGATGATGTGCATGTGTCCTGCAAGCAATAAAACCAAAAGCCAAGTGGCGAGAAGCGGGAATGCTGAGTGGCTTTTTAAGTGACGCTGCTGCTGGGTTCAGTGGACGATCCGACCCTCGCCGAGTGGGAAGTGCAGTGCACGCCCACGCTCCCGCCCTCGTCCTCCATCCCACGCGCTGATGCGCACCATCCGGCGCATCGGTTGGCGCCTTTCTCATCTCCTTCCAATGACTTCTAATTTCTGACTTTCAAAAATTACAGATCATTTGGAATAAATTATCTTTATATTATTCGTAGAGATATAATGGTATTTTTTATTTTTCTTATTTTATCTTTATTTTTAATTAAATACCTACAGCTAAAAGGTCACAACGGTACTATTTTAGCTAAAAGTTAAAACCAACAGGATCTCTATCTCTTACTATCTGGAAGCAATCGTCCAGTAAATGGTATAAATTTGCCATAGATAAGGTGATTTTGAGCGAAAAGTAGCTTCATTTTGCTCTGGATTTGCTTCTCGCCAGTTGCACGAAAAGGTATCGATAGTTGCGACTCGCGAGTACATAGGTTGTTCAGAGTTTAATTCAGACTAAACTGGAGGAGTTGCATTGCACTATGGAGAATACAGTGTGCACCGCCTGGAAAGAGTTAAAAGGCCACCGATTCAGAGCATCTCGCTCTCGCTGACGTCCTCGGGCTAGCCGTACATGTCCTCTGCTCGATGTCTAACGTATTGCTCGAAACATGGCTAGTACATACTTCCGGCGAACGAATCAAAGTCACTTTTGACGTACAAAAATAGTAGTATAGTCATAGTATTGATAAAAATACTGTTTGTGCCATCGGACGACTGGACGCTAGAGGCCGGGAGACAGCGCGTGGTGCCTGCCGCCCGGTGGCTCGGTGACAGACAGCCTGTCGTCGAGAGAGGAGGCAGCAGGTAATTATTGTGTAATAATTATTTGAATTTTTTAATATAACAAATGAGCTCAAAAAACTACAAAAATATCATTAAACATATGTTGTACATGTATAATAAAATATTTTCACACATTATTTTACCATGTTTCATTAGTTTATGGACGATGTTCCAACGCACATCTTTTTGAATTATGGCAGAGAAATGGATCAGATAGGTGTTGAATGTTCCAATAGGTAAAATAAAATGTTTCATGTATTTTATTTCAGTGTTCCATCAGTTTATTAACAATGTTTCATGCATTAATTTATAAGATAAATCGATGTTTCATATATTTAGTTTCAATAATCCAACGATTTTATCGATGATGTTCCCATAGCTCATCGACGATATTAAGAAGAAATAGAAAATATTAGTGAAAACATATCATATGTGCTTGTAGATCAATTCAAGACTATTAATGAAACAATTGAAAATTATTAGTGGAATAAATAAAAATAGTAGTGAAACCAATTCAGATAATTAGTGGAACAAAATAAAAAAATGATGGAAAAATGTCATGGAAAAAATACCTACTAGGAAAAAATACAACTACATAAAAAGGAAAGAAAGGAAAGAAACAAAGAAACAACTGCAATAGTACGTTATTAGTAGCACTGTAACGGTTTGAGAATTAAATGCGTCGATTAACTTTCGTATATGCAAGCACGTCTGAAGAGTTAGAGGAGCACAGCCCACACACTACCAGTCTACCAGCACATAGCCACACAGCTGCTCAGCCGCACCCACGAAGGCTGCTCGATCCTTTCCAAGACCCGCGAGGCCATTGGGCTGCCTCCCGGTTGAGCCGTGGGCCGCGCGCGCGGCGGGGGCAGTCGGCGCCTTGCTATTTGCTTCGTGGCATACACGCGACATTAGTATTGGCTTATGCTGATTGTTTTTCAAAAATGAATAGTACAGTTGAGAAAAAACTTTTAAAAGAAGAAGATGGGTGATAAAAAAGCAAGTGAGAGGTATGTGTATGAGATGGGAACTAGAAGAATAAGATATGTAATGTGTCTATGAGGGCATCCGTAGTGTATAAAAATAGAAGGTTATAAGTCACCTTAATGTCGACCTTATACATTACAGTGTTTATCTTAAGAAGGTCATAAGCCAAAAAAGGCATAAGGCCGGTCTTTAAGCTAAAGAACTGGCCACAAGCATTAAAATACAATTTTTTAATCATGTTGTTCTCTCTCCCCCTACCAGCCAACTACCAATAACCACAAGCATTAAAATATAATTTTTTTACTACCGAGTGGGATCCTTGTTACAGCCGAGCGGTGACCTCAAACATAACGAGTCGATCTTAACAATTAGGTAGAGCCCATCTTAAGATCTATTACGACCTTATACACTTCTGATGTCTTGACTAACTAATTTATCCTCAGCGAGAGGAAAGCGAGAGAAATAAAGAACTCAGTTCAAAAGGCTAGTTCTCGTAAGCCAATAGGAACAACCATAGCATTTTCAGCGTCAACTGCATTTCTACCCCCTCGCACGCGCTCGAGCCAACAGTGGGCGGCCCAAGGCATGGTCCAGCCTTTGCGGTACAGTTTTTTTCACGAGGGGTATTGGGTTAAATGTAGGAACATTAACGGGAACTTGAAGGGGTGAATAGTGCTGATCAAAATTTTCTCTCAAGTATTTTCGAATATTTACTCAAATAGCCATGAGAAACTAAAAAGATCACAAGGACAAAAAAATCATGCTGCTATAGTGATTTTAGGCGTACAAACAGTACACATGGTACATGAACAACGCAGTTTTCAACACTATTTCAAATCCTAAAATCGATAAAACTTTTGATTTATAACTTCAAATGATTTGAAACTTGAACTAAGTCTAGATTATGACCGTAAGAATCTATACCAACCAAAGATCAAAAAAGAACTTAAAAAAATTAGGATACATTGGCTCTTGAACCTCGGTTACACCAAAACTATGCTAAAACCACAAATTGATTCAACTCTCAAACCAAAGCTCCAATTACTTTAAATTTGATATACACCTTTTTTAATGATGTCAGGAACATATTTTCAATCAAAAAATGCCAAAGTTTCGACATTTTTGTTTGAAGAAAAGTTGCATCAAAACTGAGTAAAGAGGGGAATCTCGATCTGCTCTTACTCGTGAGCTCTTGATGATCTAGATAACTTTGAATAGATTCTCATATATCATGGTAAGTTAGATCACAGTACGAACTCAAACCAAAACACTCATACATCAAAACCCTAAAATCACCCTCTTTTGAGCCAAAATCAGGCAAGTACAAGAACTTCAAAATAACAAGTACTTAGATGGATGAGATGTGGTCTCCAAGAGATATCTTAATCACTTACACGTCCTTGGTACGTAGCAATATCATAAAGAGAACAGAAAGCACAAAAACCAAGCCAAAATCAAGATTTCTTCACCTGAGCGTAAGGGGAAAAAAACTTTGATGAATTTTGATATTTATTGATACTTACGGATGAAAGTTTACCGTCACTTCTTAGCCATGCACAGAAGCCCAAGGATGACAAAAAGATCAGCTATAAGAGGTTCTCGCATTTCCCATAATTTTTTTCTCCATGAACTCTAACTCTCCTCCAAAGACTTAGACTAAACTCTTTAAAAATTTAACTTAGCCACCTCTCACCCTCCTTATATATGGAGGCTCACTAGGAAAACCCTAACCAACACCACTAGTTGAATTTCATCCATTTATATGGGCTAACATGTTAATCGAGCACCATACCGGGTTTTATACTTACATATGCATGCTTATTAAGGCGCTCACACACATTAAACCATTAGTGAATTAATACTTCCGCTTCATATGTTTAGCACGTACAAGTCCTAATTCTAATACCAAACAATAAACTCATATACATATAAGCAACAACACTTGTACCGTGGCCACACTAAAACAACCCAGTTCAAACAAACCCACGTTTCAATAGCTCTTCGACCGATTAGACCGCCAACTTTTAAAAACCAAATTTAAAATTCTGTAAATTTTCTTAATTAAAAATTAATTACTCATTATAACTATGAGCTACAATTGACTTGCACGCTGTGCATCCATTCGGCATTATGCATCTATTCTTGGAGAAAAATGCTTATCTTGTGACTGCACAATACCCTTTCTGGCCTGGTGATTAAATGTGCGCTCGCAAAATTTGAAATCAATTGGTTGCATTGATTTTTTTTTGGAGAATGAATGAATGTATATATATATTCATTAATACTACACCAAATCTTCCGTACATGAATACCTCGTCCACAAAATGCAGGTACCTGCATATTAGTAACACGCATGGCGTAAGCACCAATTTGAACCTTTCCGCACCCGCATTTCGAAAAGACGCCATACGCGAGTCATCGAGGTCGCGCGGGCCCACCACGTGTCCCTCCCACCCGCGTCCACTAATCGCTCTTCCGCTCCCTCACCCACTTTTATCTCTCTTAACCCGTCCGTCCGTGACGCCAAACTTAGACACCGCTCAATATAACTTGAGCTTCTGACTTCTGATTTATTTTTATAATATTTATAATTTTATTTTTTCTAAATTTTTGATTTTTTTGACCTTTTTTGTCGGTTCTTTTTTTCTCGTAATCGTTTGCATTGTCTGTGATGGGCTAACAAATTTTTTATATTTTTAATTTTTAAATTTAATTATGTTGAATAAGCTCTATCATCTACTGGTGTTTTTCATAATTCTGACTGTTTTCACCATAAGCCACCAAAAAAAGTTCGAATGAAACACCACCTTATGCTCGTTTGGACCTAAAACCAATTCTATGGCAGCTAATTTTTAAAAGATATATTTTTAAAATAGAGTTAATAGAAAAATTATAGTAAAAATATATTGAGTTCAGCTATACTAATTAAAATTATATTTATTTTTTTATACATACTATATTTTAATTATAAACTATAAACCATCAAACAAAAAAAACCACCCAAAACCACCCCACCGCGCGCACAATAATCACGACCTACGTCCGGTGGAAAATGAATAAACGCTCGCGCCGCGCGTCCCCACAGGACTGCTGTTAATACTGCCATCTCATCTTCTTTTTTGGCTCCGTTTCTTTTTAAAAAGAGGGCAGCGTCAATTCGAAAGGGTAGGCGAGTCGAACGATACCAGATGGTGAAATAAAATAGAATAAAAAAAGGAATGCAGAAGGCAGGGAAAGCACCGAAGGCCAAAGAGAGAAGAGAAAAGAGGTAAGATTTGGAGAGAGAGAGAGAGAGTGAGTAGGAGGAGTAAAATGCCAGGAAGGGGAGGGGCGAGGGGAAACGGTGCATTTGTTGTGCCCACGGACTTTGGCAACCATTCAATGCTGCACCAAACGCACATCCTTTCTTCCCCCCCTTCCTTCCCATCCTCCGCCTCTCCCTCGCCTCTCCTCTTCCCCCCCAACGCCGCCGCCACAGCCTCCTCGGCTTCCCCTTTCCTTCGCTCCTCAGCCATGCCGTCCTTCGCGCACCACCACAGCTCTCTGGTAAGGAAGGAAGGGGGTGCACGTGACAGGGGAAAGAAAGACAGAATTTTTTGTTGAGTCTTCTTTTTTTGTCCGAAAAAGAAAACGAGTGTTTCTTGAACCTGTGTTGCTTGGTTTCTGGAATTTGGGAATTTATGGTTTTGCTGTGTGTATGTGTGTGCCTTTGGGACGGGGAAGGACGGGAAGATGGAGGCGCTCAAGAGCAGTTGCCGGCCGGAGGAGGCGGCCGAGGAGGTGGCGGCCGCCGCGGCGCCGTCGGCGTGGGGGATGGTGGAGAGGGAGGGGTTCTCGGTGGAGGACCTGCTGGACCTTGAGGAGTTCTGCGAGGCGGACAAGGTCGGCGGCGAGGAGCACTATGAGGAGGCGCTACCGGCCGCCGCGGACCAGGAGAAGTCGAACGACGACTCCCAGCAGTCGTCGGTTGTGTCGTACGAGCTCGTGCTGCCCCCGCCTCCGCCGCCGGTGATTGTTGACCTACCGGTGAGGTTTCCGTAGACTTTCGCGAGGCTTTTTGTCTCTTCCTGGGAATTAATCTGTGCTGTGTGTTTCTGCAGGCGCATGACGTCGAAGAGCTGGAGTGGGTGTCCCGTATCATGGACGACTCGCTCTCCGAGCTGCCCCCGCCACCGCAGCCTCCTGCGTCGGTGGTGGCGTCGTTCGCAGCGCGCCCGCCGCAGCCGCGGCTGCTGCAGCGGCGTCCGCAGGACGGCGCCTACCGGGCGCTGCCGTTGGCGTCCGACCCGCTGCGGAGACCGACCATCTACGCGCTGTCAACGGAGGCGCTGGTGCCGGTCAAGGCGAAGCGCAGCAAGCGCTCGCGGGCCTCGGGTTGGTCGCTCTCGGGCGCCCCGCCCGTATCTGACTCGACGTCGACCTCGTCCACCACCACCACCTCCTCGTGCTCCTCGTCCGCCTCCTTCTCACCGTTCTTTCTGCTGGACTCGCCCCCGTTCGTCGCCTCGGACCTTGTGGAGGACTACCACCTCCTCCCGCCGCCGCCGAAGAAATCCAAGCACGGCAGGAACAGCAAGCACAAACCCAAGAAGCGCGGCCGCAAGCCGAAGCAGCTCCCTCCCCGCCCATCCGGCGTGGCGGCGGCGGTCTCCCAGCCCGCCCCGGGCGACCGGCGCTGCAGCCACTGCGGCGTCCAGAAGACCCCGCAGTGGCGTGCGGGTCCTGAGGGCGCCAAGACGCTGTGCAACGCCTGCGGCGTCCGCTACAAGTCCGGCCGGCTCCTCCCCGAGTACCGCCCGGCCTGCAGCCCCACCTTCGTGAGCAGCATCCACTCCAACTCCCACCGCAAGGTGCTCGAGATGCGGCGCAAGAAGGACGGCGGCATCATCACCACCGCCGCGCCGGCCGTCGCGTCGTTCTAGCTCGCTCGCTGGCCACCCCACCCGCGGTGGCTGTACATTTTTCCAGCCGTGTTAGTCTTGTACCGTACCTAAAACTTTTTCCCTTTCTCTTCTAGTATCACCCTAGCTTCCGGTTGGATTAATTAGAGTTTAGGAGCTTTAGGTCCATGTTTGGTCTAGGAATTCAGCTTTGGTTCCGGTGCTTCTCCATCTCCCGCTTTTACTAGTTTGTTAGGGTACTACTGCTACAGCAGCAGTGCAACGCTGGCGCAGGACTTTATTTCTTCTAGCTTTTTCCAAAGGAGTTTTTTTTCTGAGCTAACAAGTAGCTTGTTTGGTTCATCAATGGCGGTGCTTAGTTCTGAGCAGGCAGGAAGAAACCGAGGATTAACCGCGCCGTTGGTTGGTGTGAAGGGAAGAAAAGGGGATGAAACTGATCGCCTTGTTTTATTGCCCAGGGTCTGGAGATTGGAGAACTGAGAATGCAGTGTCTGGGGAACCGGTGCCTGCTGCGTGCACCCTTGGTTACATCACATGATGTTGTCATCAGTAACAACATGTTATGCGTAGTTAGGAGAGTTGAGAAGTTGAGATAGCGAGGGATACACTACAGCAAGCTGCAATAGATAGATTGAGATGGAGATGTTGCCATCTTTTGCCATGCTAGCTAGTGTGTCTGAGAGGAATGGAGCTGGGAGGTAGGGTCCTTGGCCTGTGATAATCTGCTCATACAATGGATTATGCAGCTCTGTGTGGCCCTTCTGGTGTAGTGGTCTGTACCTGGAACAAAACTGTTTCAAAAATGAACATTTAGCTCTTGGAGCTCTCCTGGCTTTTGTGGCCAGGTGCATCGGCATCCGTGCGTGTCAGTTTTATTTACACACAAGCTCTGGTGCACCGGCAGCAGAGCAGCACTGAGATGCTTCTCCCTCCTGATTGAGTGCTGCTACTCCATGTCCATGGGCTGTGTGCAACTCCGGTGTGATGCTCGAAATTTCCATGGAGCTAGCTAGACCTGAGGTTTAATTTTTGCTGTGCAGTCCAGGACTGCATTGTTTGTGATGGTGTGTTGAGTGGTGACACATTCATTTGGACCCAGCTCCAACTTATTTCCGACCTAACCAGAATGGTAATCCCGATGGTGGGGCACCGAGGCGGTGACCGCGACCCGCGCCTTTCTTGATTTCTTGTGGGGAGTATTTTTGAAATACCAGTCCAAGGCATGGGACTCGAAACGACGCTCCAAAGATTGTCTTTCGGATAAAGACATGTTGATGCACCAAATACCATTTCTTATGTTTTTTTACATTTTCCTTATTTTTTTCAATTTTTCAGCCACACGAAGTTGCATTTTAGCCCTTAGCTGGACCACACCCACACTATGGTCTGGTTGGCCGGGTCGCAACAGGACCGAGTCTGATGCTTCTTGACCAGCCCGTAGTTTAGTTGATAAAAAAAACACGGTCATGCTAAAGTGCTTGTTTTTTCGTTTCGGCTTGTGTATTATGGCTATGGTTTATAGCTCTTGGATTGATTGTGAGAGTACAAAGTAACAGAAATTTATGTAGGATTTTGCTACATAAACCTATCTTTAAAGTGGTATATTACGAAAGATAATCTTTGAAGACATGTTTCGAGTGTCATCGTTTTGGAGTGGTATTTCCTGAAATTTTCCTTTCTTCTATTGCTTTAGTGCTGCCTCGAGATGCCCCAAACACGCACACTAACCTCATTTCTTAAGCAAGTACGCAATCGTTTTTCCTTTTGTTTTGTTCCTTTCTTCCTGCTCCATCTACCTTCGCTTGGATTCTTTTCTTTTCCTTCATTTCTTGCGTTTTCTGCTCCCTACTGTTCTGTTCTCAACTGAGCTGGGTATCTTTGGTTTGTGCCTGTGCACACAACAGCGAGAAGATCAGGATGTGAAGTTGCCAGTGCTGTGCACTCCTGTGCTCACTTCGCTACTGAGGCTGGAAATCCAGGCACGAAAGATGCCCAGATGCCCTGTGCCTCTCCGGTTGATCACAGGAGAATCCTTTGTTCCTGTGATGAAGACAACGCCCTAACAGAATGTACAGTTCTTGCAATTCATTCAGTGCAGTTTTTTTTTTTTTTGCGAAGGACAATCAATCGAGAGCCACGACGGTTCAAAATTTGCAACGAGCTTGCATTGTTGCAATGGCGGTACTAGACTAGTAGTAATGTGCTAGTACAGTAGTTGTATGGAGAAGTGTAGCCGCGTGTCGTTGGATTGTTTAAACTGGAGTGCCCGGGAATTTCGTTGGGAGGAAGGAAGCGAGGCGGGTTTAGGGTTCGGAATTGGACGGATCATCACAAGTCAGACTCGGGTCGGCGCGGGCGGATAAGGCGACGGATGGAATCATGCGACTGTTCGTTTTCTTTTCCATATAAAATTTCTCAATCGCGCAGTTCGTCACGTGAGCCCACTGGGCCCCGCCGCGTCGGCGCGTCCGGTGTTGGGCGTTCAAATCCTTCACGCTAAAGTCGTTCCCTCCTTGACGCACAATACTACTGAATACCCAACGAGGGAATGGTACTGAGTACAGCAGTACGGCCATGTAGTATTGAGAGCAGCTCTAGTACCGGAATCACCTAACCAAGTCATGCGTAAATCCGCCAAGGATTACACAAGTACATCTATGGAACTGCCAAAATCTGTTTGCTTTTTTAGCGAGGGACGCTGAAAGCTTATTATTAACTTGTTCGCTTTAGACAAGAAGAGGGAACAAATGGTCCATCCGTTCTATTCTTATACACCCTCATGACTGCACCGCCTTTGGTGCAAGGACGGCACAGCACTAAGCACATGTTTTTCTGTTTAGAAATGACAAACTGACAGTGCCAGGGTACTAGAATTAGGCTGAAACTGGCAAAAGATTCCAATGACTTGCAGAGTTCCTGAAGTTTGTCTCTTATGTCATTCAACATCTGAAAAAAAAGAGAGGACTAGTACTCTGCTTGAGTAGGATTTATGAGCAGTGACTTCGAAGTTCAAATCAATTTCAGTGCTAGTACTGGTTAAATACCCATGCTTTGTTGTATATTAGCGAACATGTTGAGCTGTCGTCGCCATAATTGGCTTGTGCCACACCTCAAGCTCTGCCATCGTGCCTGGTCCTCCGTCACTGTGATCGGTCTTCGCCACGCGGCCCATGCTCACAAGGTTCCGCCTTGCACCGGCCGAGCTCCGTCGAAACCCATGTCACCCCTACATCTCCATGGTTGGCCTGTGCTATGCCCTTGTTCCTGCCGCGCATCACACCCGATTGACCTCCTTTGTTTGTTTGATGGGTACCGACCGACGACTGTAATCAGGCTTGCCTTGGCACACGTTTCTTTGCCCGTTTCGCTTCGCAGCCTTAGCTTCGTCTTACAAATCTTTCTCTGCAACGCCCCATTTTTGGGTCGTTAGATTTTCCCTATAACTATCTAACACTGTTCAGCTGCAAGATATCATAATTGAGTGTACATCATACCAACACAATCTCCTTCATAAAAAGCAAACTTTATTATAGAATTATAGCTTAGCAGACTAGTTTTACACAGCGGCGTCCAGTCCAAAGTTATGTTACATCACAAAAAAAAAAAAACACCACAAGCGTGTCTGAGCGAGGATAAGTCCTAAAACCAGATATCATTCCCGCCATAAAAATCCTTGAAGTCTTTCTAGAGGGAGTCCTTGTTTTCTTCCCAAATTTCCTTTGTTGATATTTTAGCAAACATGAGTACAATAAACCGTACTCTACAAGTAATATGGGGAACATTATTTAATTACTTGCCATAATTCTTAAGAGATGGAGATACAGTGGTTTTATTAAGATATTTGTGAATGCAATTTTATTTGTAAATATTTTTTAACATAAAATAACAAACTTTAACTTCTTAAGGAAAGTAGGGTTGAAACAAGTTAATTACCAAGTTGAAACTTCAATAAAGCTACTTATGCCTTGCTATTTGAATCACCCATTAAACACAACTTCATTTATCAGAAGCACGACGTATTCGAATACTATTTGAGATTTGACTCTGCAAAGTTGCCTAGCTTTACCCATAAGATTTCCCAAACACTCATGACTAAGTTGAGAAAATAAGATTTTTCACTGCTCTCCTCTTTCTATAGCCTCTACCCGGTAGGACCGAGGCCACACACAGTCAGCATTCCACTGGTCAACGCAAAAGCGTCTCCCAACTCTGTGTGTTTCTACCGTTGCTAAGTATAGTTTTACCACTTCCATACCACCCCCTTTATACGCGGGTCTTTCCGCTTCTGGAACGGCAACACCTTGTAAATATTCAATTAATTCGGGCAGCTGCTAAATCAGGTTTGACAAGTCAAAACTTGTGGTTGAACGGTCATTATGTTCTTTACTTCGCATAAGGGTCTAATCCTTACTCCCCAATAAGTCGGTCATCCACAAACCAATAACTCATTACACCGCAACACTGCCACCACTCCAATATAAGCCTGCTTCCTAGAGTAAGGTTGTGGACTCCAACCATCTCGTGGCTTTCCACGCTTCATCCTTCATCCTAGTAAGGTGAGCCACTGTAGAGGGCGGTGGTGAGGTGAGCTTCACGGGACATGACCATGGCACGGGAGCTCTAGGAAGGCTAATCGGTGAGGGTGAGCCCGGATTGAGCATCTCCGAAGTAAGGGGATGATCATGGTGGGGTTGACTTGGGCTATAACGCTCTGTTGTGAGCCTTCCATGTTGAGGTGGTCATCTTACAAAGCATATCAACCCCAAATTCTTCTATGCTCATGAGTTACAAAAGATGAATGAAATTAAGATATTGCATACTAAGTCGCGTGAAAATCTTGCAGATCTATTCACTAAGTCACTTCCAGCATCTAACTTTGAAAGGTGTGTACGTGAAATTGAAATGACGAGACTTAGAGAAGTGCAGAACTCAGGGGGATTCTTCTTGAGCTCACTATTGAAACTTGATCACAAAAATCATGTATCCAAGGAATAAATCATGTAGATTAAATGAAGTTGAGTGGATTGTACTTTTTTTCCCTTGACGAGTTTTATGTAAGTTTCTTGCCATTGTTTTTATTGAGGCAATTCGTTCAAACCAGCATAACATGTATCATGTACTCTTTCTCCAAATTTTTACCACTGGGGTTTTATGAAGTTTTAATGAGGCATGAACATGTCGGATGAGTGCTCAAGGGGGAGTGTTGGAAAACCTGGGCCTGAGCCTGAGGTCTTGGCCTATGGTAGGTACCTCACCACTTAGTCTATATATAGGGGGTCTCAATCATTGTAGCTTGTACCTTTTGGAGGAGAAATTAATAAAGAAAGGAGGAGTTCCCCATCTCTCTGTGTTCAATCTATTATTTTTTTGTGTTATTCCGTGGTTCATCTATCTTCTGTCTACAAGGAATCGCTCAGACTGGACTCACCAGCGACGGTTTCTCAACAGATCGATCAGGGAAGGAGGCATGACATACGAGCAATTAAGGAGGGAGGGATGGTTAGCAGGGTTTTCAAAACTGATTTCAATTTTTTTTACCTAGGTCAAAAATCGTCGATTGTCGGTTGAAATTGTCGAGCGAATTTTGGTTGAATTCAAATTAGCCCTAAGTTAGCTGCAAATTGGCTTCAATTCAAATTTGACCAAAGTTATTTGGCCGGTACTCATTTTTGGCGGTACCCATCGGTAAAGCTTATATCGTCAATATTCTGCCATTATCACAACCTGACGGTTAGTTGCTGGGTATCCAGGAGGAACAAGTAGGATTTGTTGAGAGTTAGTGGCGAAGAAGTCGAAGTATAGGAGGAAAGAAATCGCACGAGGGAAATGGCCCACCTTTTGGCATGACTTCTCAGACTTCCTTCCCGAGAAAACTTTGAAGGACATATAAACAATCATCAACTCTTATTTTTAAATAGAGGTATTTCTGTCAATTATAGCATATGATATGGATGTTCTTTTAGGTTTGAGAGGGAAGCAAAGAAGGAGCTCGTACAGGATTTGCTGAACAGCCGTTCGACTTGCTTTTCATCCCAGCCATCCAAGTCTTATTCGGCAATAAGGGAAATCCAAAGTACAGGGGCACAAAAAGAAACATCGAGCCCACACAAAGTCGAGAAAAGCTTGCCTGCAGTGTAGCGGTATGAATATGTTGAGCCTACCCATAATTGTTTGCTCCGTAATGCCCACTACGTGGTCTCACGGCGACACAACAATACACGATACGAACTTCTTAAAAAATGAGACGAAATAATACTCTTCCAGCTACTGAACCAGCCAAACGAGTACTGAATATAGCAGCTAAAACTCTAGCTCCACACTGCCCACAAGACATGCAGGAAGGTTTGGGCTACATCATGTGCAGTGCTCCACACCACACTGATGATGATACGTTCCAACAAGTCAAAAAGAACGTCACACCTCTTGCTCATTTCGGTGCCCATCCAGACATCAAACTCAACCATATTAGGCTCCGCTTCAAATAATTTTAGTTTCTAGATTATTTTAACTTTTGGTTTATTTAAAGTCAGAAGCTATTTAGAACACGTCGGCCACCTTTTGATTTATTTTAGTTTTTAGAATTTTTTAGATTTTTGTCTTTTTCTTTTTTTCTAACTCCTTTGCATTGTCCATGACCATTTAACTTTTTTATTTTTTTATTTTTATAAAAAAAGTTAAAAATAGTTACAGTATAATTTTAACAGGAAACAAAAAGCCACACACTAAATCTTAAGACGCACTCCAGTACTAACTTAGCCCGGCTAAGAGACGAAGTAAGATGAGTTAGCCAGAAACCAAAACCTCCCTCCCTCCCTCTCTCTCTCTCTCTCTCTCTCTCTCTCCATGTGTGGCTGAGCTGAAAAGATCGGGGCCATGAGTCCTGTCCACGTGGGCTTTGGAATGATTGGTGTTATCCGAAAGCGCGGCACTTGGTAATTACAAGGCCGTAATGATTAGGGGGTTAACACGGTGTGACAGAGTCAGTCGGCCAGTATATTTGGAACGGCGTGCTCTGATTCTTTTTCTGTGCTCCTTAAACTACGTCCAGAGGTAAAGAAGGCCAGGCATGATAGATCATGGCGGAAAACGGGTACGGATTGCTTCCTCCTTTTCTGCTCCCCCCAACTCGCGCTCGGTTCGATCACTCTGATGCACTGGGTCTCTCTGGTGGTGCGACGGCCGGCTCGGTCTTTCCCGTTTAGTCCCTTGCTGCTTGTCCTCTCCAATGTGCTGGCGTTTTGTTTTGACCCCTTTACACACACACGACACAGCGCACTTGGATAGAGAATGGCTGAGAGCTGTACTCTATTGCTAACTGGCCCTTACAGTAGGTAATCTTGCCCTACTACCACATAATTTCGGTTAAAATTTGAGAGGTATCTTGAAAGTGTTAAATTATGTGTTACATGCCGTGATTGTTAAAGGTTAGAGATAGAATAGTTTGTTGAATATAGAATCTGTTGTAACTAAAGATAGAATCCAATCTCTCCTTGCTAATCACCGCATGACGTATTGTACTCAAATCTGGCGGTTTTGTCCAGCTATAAATACACTCATGCGCCTCGAGAGAGGTTGAACGCTTCTGCCACAAATCTTTTCAGAAAGAACAGCTTGGTGAGGATGTCTTTAAGTCGAACGGGACTAAGCCAATGCCATCCATCCTTGCCTGTGCGGTGCCAACCTTGTTTCCTGCCCGCTAACATGCGGGCCAACCCCCCTTGAGGGACCCAATAGGCTCAACCATGCATGTTAGCTTACTGTGGCATACCCGATCATCCATCAGCTTCAGGTGTTGGGCTGATTACTGAATTCGGTGAAAGTCCATAGAGAAACACATACATTAACCCAACCAGGCACGATGCCTAGATCATCAGATACACGTACGTTGCCCAAACGTGACGGGCGGTCGGCCGTCGACGTTGCTATCAGCGGTTGGTTGATTGGCTCGGCTAGAGGTGACGCGGACGGCGAAGACGGCTAGCTCCCCACCCGCGCGCGCGCCATTGAAGGGGTCAGTCGCATGCCGCGCTGTACAATAACCTAACCGATTTCAGTTTACCCATCAAAGAGATAAGCGGCTGAATGGGTAGCTCACCAACGGTGAGGTCACGCGGCCTGGAAGTATGCACGCTGCGCGCCACCTTGGTGCAGAGAGTGGTTGCTGCGGATGATGCAACTCTTTTTTTGCTTTGAGATTTTCCATTTGGGAAGCAAGCGTGTTCTGGGGGATATGATAGGAGCGAGGACCTGACCTTGTTTTTTTTTTCACCTCTTCGTTTTATTTGAGGGATGAATTTGTCTCTTTGTTGTTTCATCGATATCTCTGGAGCTAGCTAGAAAAATTCCTAACGAATTCAAGAAAATCTTGCCTTCTGTTTACACGTTTTGCGAGAGGAGTGAACAGCCCCTTTTGTTTCGCTACGCTGTGGGTTTGCTCGTTGTCAGTTAATGCTACTGAGATAAGTATCGTAATATTAAAGTTAGTCGACAAGACGGGTGTTTGGTCTAGTGGTATGATTCTCGCTTCGGGTGCGAGAGGCCGCGAGTTCGATTCTCGCAACACCCCTAAAAACTGTTTTTGTGCTTTGCCTTTTGTTGCTTGTTCCCATTAATTCGGCCGGTTAATGGCCCAACACCTTCCATCAAGGCCCGGTGGAGTGCACCCCGGCCCCAAGTGGAACAGGCACTGCAGCATGTCAACAATGTTAAGCAGTTTCTTTTTGCACCTTTCACAGCTTCACTGTTACACCAACGCGAGTAGTAAACCACAACGTTTTACTTGGACATCCGCTTCGTTGAACGGGTGGTACAAGTCTATGGAGTTCGGCTTCAGTTGCAGTAAGTGGGACGGGTTGCGCTTTCCTTACGTTGCTCGCTACTGCATAGAGGGTCCAGCACCGATGGATCAGTAACAGCCCACATGACATTTCCCAAAGGATTTCCGTATCTGCTGTAACTTTGTACCGTGTCAGTCTCCAAGGAGGAAAACCCCCAGGATTCAATTACACCAATCTTTCGAAATTGGACGTTTAAGCGCTGCGCCTGCAGTTTAGGGATCGCCTGGTTGTTTACATGGAACGGTCAGAATCAGATGGCGGTTTGCACGATGCATAATGCATGGCACCATACTACACAGAATCGTTCTGTTTAGGGCATCCTTGATTTGCCTTGACCAAACGTTGATTTGCACTCCATCCTATTCCTGTCCATCAGTATCTGACTAATCTGAGACACCAGACAACCAGTATGAGGCTAGGTTGGTTTGCAGAATTTTCCTCCCAAGAATCAGATGATATTGTAGCTTCCAGTTGACCAATTCACCTCGAATAGCCAAGTCTCCTCGCTGACGACGGACGGAATCATTATCATCCGTTCAACACTTCGTTTTTTATTTGAGCTTCCTATTATACATTTATACCCCTCATGGACAGAAGATACAGGATGTAAAGAAGGTTATGAACTGCACCTGGCCAATTCGGTCTTTCGAAATGTCTTACAAACAAGATCTCCTCAAAACCCGACTAATAGGAAGAAAATTCAATCTATGCACATGACTTACAGTAAGCGTATCGTGGAAGCTAAAGAGGAAAAAAAGAGGCGTGGCGCTGTTCCAACTATTGAAATCAAAACCACACGCGGGACACACATATATTACTCTCAAAACTCCTAGAAAATATGCGGAACTTTGCTTGCTAGAACGCGCTCTCGTCTTTCTATATAAGCATGTGGGAACCATCCTGCTTTTCCCTTGCATTCACCTTCTGCCCAACCATTGCCTGATATCTGCGTTCGGACAAGACAACACCAGATTAATGGCAGATAAATTATGGTATGTTTAGCTGCTAGATCAAGCATTGAGAATCCTTGAAACAGTATTAACAACTCAGAGGAAGCTTACATAACATGGCTAGAAAAAGTATTACCTTTCGGACAATAACAATGTCACCAGCTGACAAGTTAAGCTCAAACTCACATTCAGCCCTGAAGGAATCAAGGGCCTGCATCACAAAGAATACATAAGTATATTTAAGAAGAATCCCAGATATTGACAACTTCATGTACATTTGGCGGCTGGCACGATAGCTTTTGTATTGAAAATATGTCACACCTCTCCTAGGAAGAAATCGACAGATGTTACTGACTCATCAGCAGAAGGGGATGCAAACACGCCATTCACTTCTTCGTACGATAGTGGTGGTGGTGGCATATAATTTTCTGCTGATGGGGTTGGAGGTGCTTCAATTTTTTGACGCTCAGACACCACCTATCAATCAGAATATAATTATTAAGTTATGTGCACACAATATTTCTGTATGCTTCACATTGCACAAGTTGGGATGTGCCAACAGGCCAAGAAATAAATTTGGTCAAATGTAACAAATGCTACAGTATGCATACTTCTTCTTCCAAATGGTCAAGGATCTCCAGAACTCTCTGATGGTAAGCGCGCTCGGCCTCAACCTTGGGGCCAAAACAGGAATGATTAGAGAACACATAATTTTCTGATAAAATGCAACAACTTGATGCATAAACAGATGTTGCATTAATTGGTGTAGATGATGGTTACCATTGCAATGAGACGTTGTAATGTCAATCTTTGCTGCTGAGCCTCAACGGCAGCCATTGCTGCAACAGCTTCCTTCCCTAACCCCACCATGTTTGACTTCAGCTCTTCAAGTTTGTACTCAGCTGCTTCCAACTTTGATATCACTTCACCATTCCCAGCTGATTCTCTTACTTTGTTTTGCCGCCTTGACACTTCAACAACCTAGAAAGGGGCAAAAGAAAGTAAGGAGTAATAGTACTGTTTACACAAAGGAACGATGCACAAGGGGGGATGCAAGAATTACTTATGTAGCTCAAATTTCAGAATGACTAAACTAAATCACATGATCTGAGATGGTAATAGGATCCAATATAAAAGAGCTTGAGTGCAACAGAAGCTTATTAGCACTGTTGACACAAGTATTTAATTTGGGCATTGGTTGGTGGAAACTGGCACATTGGCACTGGTATCATTTTGCTTCGCAAATGATTATATTTTACAATTTCAAGAGATGAAAACCACCGTTAGATGAGTAAAGCTGAAGAGATCTGTTCGTACACACAATAATGCTTCCCATAAAAAAAGTAGTGTCCTTTTTTATTTTAAAAATAACAGTGTGATCTTGAGAACCTCTATGGGATTGTGCCAGTTCACAGAGTAGAGAAATAGATCCATGTTTTTCCTCTATGCGTCTATAAGACTTGCAGTAACAGGTTGTACTAGTGCGGAGCATATAAGCCCTGTTATTTTGGGTTTTTGGCTACTCCGAAAGTTGAAATAAACAGGGTGGATTCTTCAAACTGGTATCTCCGCGGTTCGCTACCGTCTCAAAAAGCGTAACTAAAAGCCATCAGCCGGAGCCAAAAGCAACCAGGCATAGCCAAAAGCCATCAGCCGCAGCCAAAGCTTATGAAGCTCTTGAATGAATATTATTCTCAGCTTCAAGAATAAATCTTTAAGGAACCAAGGGCCCAAGTATATTCTGTGATGATATCTAACCTCCAAGAATACTAATTCATCATTGCAAGAGACTTAGCTTATAAGTTAGCCAAGATTTTCACCTGAGCTTCAGTTTCTTGCCTCACTCTGTCATATCTCTGGGCTAGATGTCTGGCATCCTCTAAAGGTGCACCCATTACCATTGCTCGCAGAGGCTCTGCCACCTAGAATTAAAGCAAATTTATTACACAGTTTATCAGATTATCAAAACAAATTTATCTGACATGCAAAAATATGAAATGAAAAACTGCCCAATTGTACTCCAAATATTACCTATCCATAATAGCCCAAATATCCTTGGATATTTACAGGAGTTTTGCATTTTCCCAACATATATCATATTAACATAAAGTAAACACAAATCCAGCACTAGGAACACAGACCTGTGTACCAAATGCTTTCAACATGTTCCCACGTTCCTTTTCCATCAGAGAACGAGCCTTTCCATAGTATGTAGCAGCTTTGGATAAAGTATTACCACTTGTGCATGTGTTTTCAATTCCATATTTCTGGCTATCGTCAGACAATTTATTTCCTACAAATGTAGGTTGTAGAGCTTATCAGCATACATTAATGTAGATATTGAATTGACATTATAACTGACTAAGGACTAGTAATGTTAAGCTCAAAATTACTCTGTTCAGCTAACAGGTAGTTGGAATAATATACCTATTTCCACTTGTTTAGATCCTGTGACTATGTAGCCCTCCACACCACGTACAATGTCCCTTTGAAAATGCTGGAAAAAGATGCTAATGTTTATATATAAAAAAAGTAGGGTAGAAAGAAAAGAGACAATAAATACATGTTGTTCATACTTTAGCAGCACGAGTTGACAAGTAAAGTTTTTCCAATCTCTGGTGTAGTTTAACTTCTGATTCATCTGTAAATGCATTATCTGAATTTCCATAGGCACCAGCTCCAAACTGCTTAAACATGCCCTGCAATGATATAGATAGGTACAATGTTATATTACTTATATCAAGTTTAAAAAGAGACTTTTGGATGCCGCTTAAATATGAGGGATACATTAAAAACATAAAAATATCTATTCAAGTATATGTCATGCGGTGTATATGGGCGCTTATGATGTGGGCCAGTTAGTATACAGGTTCCAGGTATGTACTCCCAGTTTTAGCAATGCGCTTATGATATGGGCGTTTGACGCCTTTTGAGTTTCCACTTTCCTTTGCAAATCACAAGCATGAGCATAAAAACCATGGTAATTGTAGTTATAGTATAGCATAATGTAAATTCAGCTGAGAATCCTGATATCACCTTACCCAGCTAGTTCTTATTGTAATTTCATATAGGAACAGCATTTTGTTTTTTTGAATAAGTATATAGGAACAACATTTGCATACCAATTTCATACTAAGGAATAGTACGGACCTAGAATCAAAACAGTGCACCACCATCTGCGTCTCCAAACAACACAGGTGTCACCAAAACAAACACTAACAACCAGAATACCAGATCACCCGAATGAGTACTTGCCACGGTTCCATGAGTGCCTGCTGATCATATCTGCGTTTCTATGCTTCTATCCCTCTAATACCCTTAACTTGGGTGTTCCCAAGGCAGAGTAACTTCTTAATTTTCTCAATAGAAAAGGATAGATGAAAACAATCAAGTAGCTATTACTCAAAACAATGTATTGGGGCAGATCATGTTTATGTGGTTCGTTATTTGGACGAGGAATCAAGGCCGATGTGTTATATTAGAAACCTACATATCCTTATAACTCAACCAATTTGATCAATTCTATCCCAAAGACGACAAGTTTTTGTTCGTCTCGAAATTGTAATCGAACCCACCAAATGGTCAGCCCTCTCTCTATCCATCACTCCACTTCCCGGCATCAATATAAACTGACGAGACCAAATCGGAGACCGAATCAAACAACACAGACTTCTGAGAGATCGGCCGCATCTAGCTAACGACACACATAATCAAACATCAAACACACGGCCGGTGCGTGTCCAGCCCACCCGTACGAGTACTCTACCCAGATCGATCAAGAATCGCGAGAGCGGTCAAGATAGGCGGCGTCACCTGACGGGCGACCTGCTCCTTGAGCCTGGAGGCCTGCTTCCACAGCGCCTCCATGGGCGCGGCGCGGCGGCCTCCGGATTCACGAGCGGCGGCGGGAAGGAGGAACACCAACCAGACCGATCGCGCGGATACGAACAGGTGGATACGCCTTTGGTCTCTCCTTTTTCTTTGGTTTCTGGCCGGACGACGAGGGATTGCTGATGCCCCTGCGGCCGCTTGCGGTTTGCACCGATGTTTTCGTGGTGGTTGGCTCTGAGTTCACGGCCTTTCCAGCCTTCCGCTGGAATCGTGTCCTCGCTGCCCCGGGAATAATAAACAGTTCCGTCGTCCCGGGCCCACCTGACGGTGAGATTGCTGTGGGGCCCGCAGGACGGCCTGTCCGTGCCGACGGGGAGGCCGTAATGGCTGGGGCGAGGACGACGCCTCCTGTATGTTCCTAGCGGCTTTTACAAGGCGTTTTTGGTTTATACTGTAGCATCTACATTTAAACAAAGTATTTGTTAAAATAAGATCTATAAGTTAATTATAGTATACATTAAAAATTTAATATTTAGATCAGCTAAATTCGTAAACGAGTATCTATTTCGTAATCTCTGTTATAAACAATTCAAAATTCAAAAATTATAATCAAAAGTCATAGGCCCCGCTCATTTCGATTTGAGCTTCTGACTTATTTTCACTATTTATAAATTTCGTCTTTTTCTGGTTTTTTAGCTTTTTGTATTTTTTTTGCTGGTTCTTTTTTTCTGTATTCGTTTGCGTTGTTTATGATGGGCTAACATTTTTTATTTATTTTTTTTTAAATTTAGTTACGTCAAATAAATCACTATCAGCTATAATGTAATTCCATCAACTATAATACAATTTCATAAACCAGTTTACTTTAACCTAACCGAACAGCACCGTAATCCACGATGATAAACCATAAAAAGACCAGCCCGGTCCGTATACCCGTCCGTCCGTGTGTGTATGCCAACCACCTGTCGGCGCAGGCGTTCCAGATATCTATCACTCGAGAGACGCAAGCAAAAGCTGATCTTTTCTTTTGCAAAATACTACTGCTTATTTGTTTACTGCTTCACTTTTGCAGAAAGAAAGGTACTCTCTCTCGGAAAGAAGACACCAGCCGGAAAACACGCTTGCTGTTTCGCAGGAGTAGGACCGGTGCTGCGAATTTCTGGTATTAGCCGGAAATCCTAGAGAAGCTTTTGCCCAAGAAACACCTGCACAAACATCGTTGGGCTGCTATTAGTTGGGCCGGCCCTGACCAACTATAGGCCAGATTATTCTGGACAGGACCTAACCACAGGCAAAAGAGAAAAGGGAAGGGATGGGCCTACACCTCCCAAGGCGACAGCACGTTTGCAAACTCTTTTACTAGCCCAGGCCTTCCTGAGCTATCAATCAGCGGAGTTAGGAGGCCGTCGTCAAAGAACAGAACACTCACCAGCTTTACGCCCCGCTCATTCCGATTTAAATTTCTAATTTCTAATTTATTTTTTACTATTTATAAATTTTATCTTTTTCTGAACCTTTAACTTTTTTTAGTTTTTTCGGATCTTTTTATTCGCATTGTCCGTGAGCTAACATTTTTTCTATTTTTAATTTTTTTTAAATTTAATTACGCCAAATAAGCCACTTTCAACTACAGTGTAATTTCAGTCATAAGACACTATTTTTTAGCCTAACCGAGCGGGGCCTTAGAGGGGAAAAACTCGTGTACATGGCGGATAATTTTGATTATTTTGTTGTTTCGACCACTTTGCCTTCGCCAGCCAAGAGGCCAGCAGGTAGAACATCGCACCAGCTGTATATCAAGATCCTAAAGAGTCAAGCGACATCTCATATCTTGACAAAATCAGCGGCAGAGGAACATGAAAAAAAACGAACTTTCCCCCCATTATCGGAGGAAAACGGTGCACACATGCGACGCGCGCCACAGCTACAAAGATTCCCTTCCCTGCCACCACCTCCGCACCAATAATCAGCGGCCTCTCCGTGTCGTGCCGAGAAAGCGCCGCAACCTGTACAGGCCAGCGCGTCGGAGATCGCCGTTGCAGCGCACGCGATCGCAACATCACCGTCTCGCGCTCACGCCGCCGTATCGCCATCGCCAGCAAAGCACAAGCCTGTCCTTGTGCGCCGAGCCTGAGAGGTGACGGCATTTACGGGACGTGGCTTTCGTGTTATGTGGATCGGCCGAGACGTGCAGCAAACGACGGCTTGACTTTCCAAACCAGTGTACTCGCCCTGCTGACTAGGATGAAGGGTACCTGTATTACAGCTACCAAGAAGCTTTCGAAGTAGTGCCTGTATTACCGCTACCAGTATCAAGTGATCGCGGTGTGAACGGACCTCCTGGCTGCGGCGGGGCTCTAGCAGTTGCAGGGCACTTGAGAGGACAGGCTTGATGCTTGGAGAAGCGTTCCTCTGTGTCGTCACCAATTTTTTGGCCGGCGGCAACACTCCCGTTCTTTTTTCCTTTTCGTCCATGCTCGCTCGGCATCCTCCACGCCATGTCGCCGTCCAAGAAAGCGAATATG
The DNA here is from genome assembly GCA_036346245.1 of Bonia amplexicaulis. NCBI lineage: Eukaryota > Viridiplantae > Streptophyta > Magnoliopsida > Poales > Poaceae > Bonia > Bonia amplexicaulis. The sequence continues at coordinate 15,229,574 of CM070746.1, forward strand.
GCCAAAGCTGTCCTTTTTGGTCTCGAATCAACAACTGAGGCAGCGCTTCTCTTCTTTGTGTGTGCAGTTGTTGAATCAGGACCGCTCTGCAAATACACACCACCCAATGGAGGTTGAATCGTGCTGCAGCTGCACAGTACGTAGTAACTACACCAACTAAGCGCATGGATATTCATTTTCAATCAGGGGCGGATCTGGGCCTCGGGCTAGGTAGGCTGTAGCCCGAGGCCCAGTAAAATTATCAGCGAAAATTTTTTATACATGGGCCAAAAAATACACTGTTTGGTGACCAGCCCGAGACGTTGCAGTCCAGCCCGAGACGGCGTAAAGTAGTCCAACCCAGAATAGAAAAGTTTTGAAGTATTTAAATTCTGAATACCCCAGCCCAAATCGAAGTAATGTAGCCGGCCCGCCACCCCATCCTCATGGCCTCATTCTTTCTTAGTCGACCGACGCACCCAATTCCCAAACGGCCGCTCGCGCGAAACCCTAGCGCCACTGCCTCCTTCACTCGCGAAAATCTAGCGCTGCGGTAGCCCCGCCAAGCCCGAGGCCTCATTCACACCGAGGAGGACGGCGACGAGCACGCCGAGGCGATCAACACTTCTCCTCCGGGCCACCAAGACGTCTCCCTCAAGCGCCCGCAGCGCGCCGGGAGGACGCCTCCCGCGGCTCGTCCTCCTCCACCTCCCTCGCCATGGCGAAGTGGCCGCCGGGCCTCGAGTCGCGCCGCCGCCGCGCGCGCGCGTGGGAGCCACCGCTCGCAGAGGCCGACCCGAGGTGCACGCTCTCATGGGAGCGAGCGCGCAAGCAAGCGCGGATCGAGCTCATCACCTCCGATTCCTCCCTTTCGATTTTGTACCCCAATCGACAGTCACGGTGAAAATCCCCTTTTTCGATTCTGCACCCCCTTTTCAATTTTTGTATGTGTTTTGGAATTTGGAGGAACTGAACGGTAGTTTCAAGAATTGGGGAAAAATCGAGGATTCGTGATTGATCATTGGTGGGGAGATGGGGCGCTTATCGAAAATATTTTGAGGTCGCAAATTGAGGGTTTTGAGGTCGCTGTTCGGCTATTCAAGTGTTCATGAATCATGATGGTGGACTAATGTTGAAATATTGAATGAATGAATTTATGAATGCCATGTCTTTAATCGAATGCCGTGTTTTGAGGTCGCCTGCTCAACAGTTCAAGACTTCAAGTGTTCATGATATTGATATTTAATTAGGAAAGAGAAGTATCAAGTATACATTTACCAAACTCTACTGACATGGGCATAACATGAGGAGTTTCATTTTCGAGTCCGAACTATGAACTGTCTAAATATTTTCATCGACAAACTAATTGAATTGAATTTCGCTAGATCCGAAATTAAAGGGAGGGAGAGAGAGTCGAGAGAGATAGGGAATTAGGGATTATGGGGTGCAATTGATATAACATATTAGGGATTTTGTATGAGTATTGAAATATCAAATGCCATGTTTTTCGTTGTTATCTAGAATTCGATATATGAAATGAAGAGGAGCAAGACATTTAAATTTCATATATTTTGTTTGTGTATATCCCTGTTTTGATTTACTTTGTGTGTTGCCTTTGTAGGTTTTAGTTCTTGTTCGATTATTGATGAAGAAATATAGGCGCCTAGGAAGGATCAAGGATGGACAAAATATTTGCTATTTAGGTACTCAAATTGTATTTCTCTACTTTACTACATACTTTAAATGTTCTTCTTGTTCTTAAGCACATGGCTTAAATTTCATATCAATCATGCATTTGCGCTATACCTTTTTGTTATGCCTATATTTGGCGTAAGTTTTATCCATTAAAATTTAGCCCGAGGCTTGGCGGAATCCTGGATCCGCCACTGTTTTCAATATTCAAGGCTTGCAATCATCCGTTCATATCCGGATTCACCTGTTCGTATCCGCGCATATCTAATTCTAATAGATATTATCTATAAGCACAACCAGAAAGAACCAATTAACACCATATGCACCGGGTTTTACACTCACACATGACTTACGCATGGTTCTTAAGGGGCGTAGGCCCAAACCCACTAAGGAGCAAACTTTCCATCCACTTGGCCTCCTTAGTATCTTCTTAACCTAAATTGCTCTCCTAACGCCCTCCAAGCGTTGGTTTTGGTCCCATTGCTGTTTTCGGTATTTTGGCTTCCCTGGCAAAACACTCTTGCTTTGACTGTGGACCTCATCTCTTCCCCGAAAGTATTCTATGGTCATCTCCTCCTTTGCAAGCAATCCATATGCTTGCAACATATAGGTTCACAATGTCTCATGCATCGGTAAGTCTCTTCATGTCTATTCCCCAGATCACGTCTCACTTGCACTGACTACATCATTCGATGAACTGTTGCTCAAACCTTCTCTTCAACATCCCATGGCTTCCATGTGCCTTGCTTGAGTTCAACCATCCCGCTCGACTTCCTTGACCGTACATCAGCTCATCCCCGAGCCTAGTCCCAGTCCACGCCGTCGACCATGGTTGCCTCTAAGCTTCTTGCACATCAAAGACCAAGAAATAGTTTTCAATCATAAATTCTTCACAATATGATCTACATTAGTCCAAACATGTTTTATGCACTATGAATGCAGTGAGTTAGAACTTCAAAACTCAAACCGTGACTAAATCCCACAAATATCCAAAACCTTACGGATATTTTTAGACAAAACCGGTCAGACCGCCAATGAGTGGCCAGTCGGATTGCGCTGGTCAATCTGATTAAACCCCGGTAATAGAGGAGCCGGTCAATTGTTCGGCCTACCCTGATCGGATTGCCAGTCCGCTGCCCATTGTCCGGTCGGATTGCTCACATTTTCTCTCGCACACAAAAGCGAGCACCTCTTTGGAAAAAAATCAACTGCCAATTAAAAATCGGCCGCACCGCACCGGTGATCGGACCAACCCCAAAATCCAGTCAACCGGACTTGCGGGCAGACCGCCACCCCCAGCCGGTCATACCGCCCTAGTCTGACAGCAAATATAAAAACTTGCAAACTTTCGTAAATTTAAATTATAGCTTGATACGATTACCAATTATTTAATATAAATAAATCATAGACATTTTCAATATGGTTCAACAAACATGTTTCTTAAAGAACTTTGGCGATTGAGGTCAGCCGTGACATCAATGGATGGTATTTTGGCAAAGCAGTGGGATTAGATTATCTGAGCTGTAAGCAAGCAACAATAGGGGACCATGTTGATATCATTGTTCTAGACGTTTATACTATATAATTTAGGTTGTTATTATTGGCAAGCTGATCATATCTTTCAGTTTTCAGCTGTGGCAGTGGCACCTGCCATGGGAGCACTCGACACTTGCAGTGGTCCGATGTGCTGCGCAGAATATTATAAACTGCACAATCTAGGAGCACTCTATCACCATGTACTTGCTTAGCTGAGTATTTTACTCGAGGAAGTGGCAAGTGCTTTCCGCTTTACCAACAAAAGAGATAAGAATTGCATGACCAGTGCAGCAAATTGAGAGTGACTTGCAACCGCATATATGTACCCATCAGTACTAATCCACTACAAAGCTTACAGAAAACAGTACCTTTTGCAGGTACGTTAAGACAGCGCAATATTGGAGTTCCATTACGCAATTTAGTCTGAAATTTAGAGCGATGCATGTAATTACCAAACACGACCGCAAGTATGCAAGGTGCAGGAAGAGGAGGCCTCAAGTTGGAGGACGACGTCCTTTTTGCGAGTCTGACCCTGAGAGCGGCCGTGCGGCCATTCTGACCTCTGAGCTCTGATCCCCATCGCCAGCCCATTTCATCATTTCATGCGCCCATGCAACACAGGAATGCTAATCATTGAGCCGCAACAGGCTTGGTAATGTGAGATAATGTGATGTGAAAATGGCAATAGTTTCAGCTACTGCGATGTGAAAATGGCAATAACTTCAGCTCAAGTTTACATATCCATTCATGTGCTCGCAGTTGCAGACAAGAAGCATTGTGTACGCTAGCTGCAATCAAATTTTGCATTACCTGACTGGCTGGCATAGTGGCATGGTTCTTGTGCATTGGTACCTTGAATTTTACTTCATGTGGAGACGAGCTTGGCCAGCTTCTGCTTGGCAGAAGTTGATCGGGTATAGATATCAAAAACGCGTGTGGTCCCGAAAGCGAATGCCCTTTTCCTTTTCTACATTTTTTATTATACTAAAGCTTGATAGCATTAAAACACATAATAAATAGGCATGCCGTTTTCGTATTTTTAATCAGATATAAAATTCTCAACAAGACGTCCTTGTTTTTCCCTCTAGTTCGCTTTTGTGGCAAGGCTAATTTGCCATTTTGCTAGCAACAATGTATTAGACTTTTAGTTGTACTACAATATAGATTTTCATAGTAAATAAAGTGTTGCTTAGTGTAGGACCGGTATGAAAACATGGGGTGAATGACGCCTTCAAATTTTTCCTAAAGTATTCGTCAATCTTTACTCCAATAGTTATAAGCAACCATGAAAAAAAAACCAAACACTACACGAAAAAATCCAAACGAAAACCGAGCAAAACCACCCTCGACATGCCCGACAGTCAAACCAGATGAACAAGACCGGTCAGATCGACAAAGCAAGAGTCGCCGACCGCACAATAAAATCAACGCATGAATAGTAAAAATAGTACTAATTCAAAACCAACAAAACAATGAAACTTTTGATTCATTGTTCCAAATGATATAAAACTTGACGTGAATCTTCTCTAGGATGTCACGAACCTATTTCAACCAACAATCGAGAGAATCGTTGTCAAAGTTGTGATATTTTTCTATTTGAAAGAAGGTTATAGTAAAACCAGACAAAAATAAAAACGTTGAATATGATTTGCTCGTGGGTGAATAATGACCAAAATGGTTCTAATTTATTCCCACATGTCACAACAAACAAGAACAACAAATGATCAAGTCAAAATCAATTGGATCAAGAAATCATTCAGAAAGACTAATTTAAGTAAAAACCGAGTAACTTCAAGAATTTGCCAAAACTGATGTCTAGATAGATGAAAATTGATTTCCAAGATATATTCCCATGACTAACTCGTCCTTAGCATCTAGTAAGATCAAGGAGATAGAAAATATTAAAACCAATAAAATCAAGAGCAAATCAACTAAAACAAGAGAGATTCATGGGGAATGAACAACGTTGATATATCACTACTTGAAGATGAAGATTTTATAGTCACTCTATCTGAATGACAAGAGAGCAGACACAACACTCACCCTTCTCAAACCCTAACCCTAAAACACTTGGCTTCCGTGAGCAAATATTAGATGGTTAACTAATAAGTTTCTATCTCAACCCGTTAAATAGATAGGCAACCAGTACCTATCTAACTCTAATGAATAATATATACTTAGCACATATGGGAAAACCTATTAATCTCATATAGCACGAGTTTTACTCACAAACTACACATGTGCACGTTTTTCAAAGCACATAAGCCCGAATTCGCTAAGTCATTCGGCTTTGATCTACTTGATCATCTCAGCTTCTTCTAGATCTAAACTATCTTTCCAAGTGCCGCTCAAGCGTTGCAATTTTGATTTAAGATAGTTTTTGGTATTTTAGTCAACTTATCAAAATACCCTTTATTGACCCGATCTTCATCTTCCCTTACAAGTAATCACCATGATTATCATATGTAGGTACACCACTGGCTTGCCACATATCAGTAAATCTCTCTATTCTAGTTCCACTGCACCATACCTCACTTGAACCAACCAAGCCACATGGTGCAACTTATCGCTCGAACTTTTCTTAAATATTTTTTGCCTTTTCTTGTGACATTCTTGAGCTCAGCCATCTCGCCCAGTATCCTTGATCGTTTTAAGCCTCAGCTCCAACATGAGCGTAGTCTCGATCATCGTCATTGATTATGGTTAACTTCAAGCCACCCTACACATCTAAAAACAAAAAAATCGTTTATGGACACAAGTCCTTTACACTTGTCCCACGTTAACTACAACATGCATTATGCAACATATATGCATTGACCTAGGGCAACCAAACTCATCCTATGACTAAAATTCCCAAAATACAAAATACAGCTGAAAGCATCACAGCACAGCTGGTCAGACCGCCAGCCCTGACCGGTCTGACCGTTGACGGTGGCTAGTTAGACCGCAAGGGCGGCGATCTTCTGGTAGAGCAGTAGGTCGAGCCAGGGGATGGCCAATCTGATCGTCAGGACTGGAGCAAGACTGAAAGCCTATTTTTTGGCAAAAAATTTAATCCCAATATCTTCAATATAACAATAGTTCATCATAATAAAAATCTAGATTTCTCACGTTGTCCTTTACTTAGAGCACAAAATGCATAGAGAAACAAAGAGTTGACTAGCCTTCGAGAGGTGCCAAACAGGACCTTTTCTATTTCTATAGAAATTGAACTATTTTTTTAAAAAAATTGTGCGTTTCAAGCAGCCTAACTACCCTGCTCAGGTCTGAACTACTACTAGCATGCACAAACATCAGAACAGAAAGGCTGCAATGCCAATTCACCTCCCAGTTTGCACTATCATGATTCATGAAAGCTATCACCAATGAGGGTAGGTCAGCAGCGACCCCCTGCCTTTTCCAATTCCCATCCTCAGAAGTCCCAAATCTCCATCACCCCCAGCAAGTATTAGCAACAAGACTTCACCATTTTTCTCCTTTTCACCTCATCTCAAACGGCGGCATTTCTATTTCCCAGCACGCACTGGAATTTTACTGTAGCTGAAGGTGACTTATTTGATGTAATTAAATTTAAATAAATTTAAAAAAAAGAAAAAATATACTAGCTCATCACGGACAACGTAAATGAATACGAAAAAAAGAACTGACAAAAAAAACTCAAAATACCTAAAATTTAAATAAATAAAATTTATAAATAATAAAAATTAAGCCAGAAACTAGAAGCTGAAGTCAAAAAAAAAAAACACCTTGAATCCTACCTCACGCAAGCACGCAGCGTCGTGCCACCTCCCAATATATAAACACCTCTCGTGTACTAACTACTACTATTCCTGACCTATGGTTGCAGCATCTCTAACCGAGACATTCACCCAAGCTACCTTATCTACCCCTCTCTCCCCCACCATCTTTTGCGCTTTTGATTAGCTTGAGCTATCTCGCCTCTTGCGCTGCGCAGTGCAGATCGATCGATCGAACTGGAGGCGGCATGAAGGTGCAGTGCGACGTGTGCGCGGCCGAGGCGGCCTCCGTCTTCTGCTGCGCCGACGAGGCCGCGCTGTGCGACGCGTGCGACCGCCGCGTCCACCGCGCCAACAAGCTCGCCGGCAAGCACCGCCGCTTCTCCCTCCTCCACCCCTCCTCGTCGTCCGCCCAGAAGCCGCCTCTCTGCGACATCTGCCAGGTGAGAGATATACAAACACCAAATGGAAAAAAGGCTCTTCTTTGCGTCGGTGCTTCCTACAGCTGGCCAACTCTGAAGTCTGAAGCGTGAACGGAACTGCAGGAGAAGAGAGGGTTCCTGTTCTGCAAGGAGGACAGGGCGATCCTGTGCCGGGAGTGCGACGTGCGGGTGCACACGGCGAGCGAGCTGACGAGGCGGCACAGCCGGTTCCTGCTCACCGGCGTGCGTGTCTCGTCGGCGCCGGTGAACTCCCCCGCGCGGTCGACAGATCAGCAAGCGGAGGAGGAGAACAGCAGCAGCCCCTGCAACGCCGACTCCTGCAGCGGTGCCGGCGCCGGCACGGCGAGCGCGAGCGACGGCAGCAGCATCTCCGAGTACCTGACCAAGACGCTGCCGGGGTGGCACGTCGAGGACTTCCTCATGGACGACGCCGCCGCCTCGGCTGCCGTAGCCGTCTCTCCAGACGAGCCGTGTCAGGTCAGTTCCACCGTTCCAGTGCAATGCAAATACTACTTGCGAGCTAGTACGGTCCATGAACCACCCTTGTACCTTTCTTGACACGTTCACGAGAGCACCATGAAAACACAGCACGTTACATTCTGGTCTGGCGCCGTCGCGTCGTCCATCCGTGGCCGTTCATCTGCTCTACTCTAACCACTACCGCCAGTCCCCAATTTTTTGAGCTGACAATCGGGCAGTTTGTTGTCATGCTCACAACTGGCACCAAGAAGAAGAAAAAAAAACGAGTTGCTGGACCAGGGTGTCAGGATAATAATGTCTTGTGGAGACCACCTAGATATGATACTCTAAAGCAAACGATTATCTTTGCATATCATCAGTCTTGCCAAGCAGATTTACTCACTTCTACCACTTTTGCATTTCAGCATTTGAGATTTAACCATGCAAGTATACATGTACAACAAAACAAGCAAAAAAGGCAGAATTTTATGCTTGGACTAATTAGGCATGTGCATATGCGCAACTTGGCGTCTGAGCAGGGAGGAGGGCTAGCGCAGATCGGTGGGCTGCAAGAAGGTTGCCCCGCGTGGGCCAGCCGGGAGCAGCTGCTCAGTGACGTCGTTGTCGCCGCCGATGAGCGGGCCAGCCGGGAGCGGTGGGTGCCGCAGATGCACGCGGAGTGGGCCGGCAGCAAGCGACCCAGGGCGTCGCCGCCCTACTATTACTGGTGAAAAAACGTGCGGTTTTCAGTAGCATGTGTACTACTAGTACTAGAAGATAGGAGCCAGAGAAAAAAGAGCCAAAAAAATTGAACCATGGTCCTTGTTTGATTCGTGGATGCTGATCTCGAGCCGATATATTGCGATTTCCTGAATCCTGACTTCTGAATGTTTGTGCTCTTTGGGGGCGGGGAAGAGCTTTCAACTATGCGCCTGTGTGAACATGTCAACTGTACTGTAATCTGCTCGTTCACCACTGTGCATCTCTCGTACTGCAAACCAAAGTACATTTTTGGGAAGTAAGAAGCTTGGTTCGGCATGTGCTTCTTTCGTAAGATTTTGGAATTTTCAGCATACATTTCTTGACTTCTCAGGCGATAACTTGTGATGCGCAAACAAAGAGTTGAGTTGTGTTGCAAAGTGCATACTGAACCTGCAGCGAGTACCATACCACGGTGCCAGGATTCAGACTTGACAGCAACACAATAGCTACCATTGTAGTGCTTCGATTGCAATTCTACTCTATCCTAGTAGGAGTAACTACTAATAGCAAGGGTTCGTATGCAGAACTACAGTAAATTGCCTTTTGGCAAATCCTAGCACTTGGATTTTAGAAGAAGGGGCTAGACTCGCTTTGTGCTGCAGAACGTGGTGCTAAACGTTTGATCACACCGTTGGATTTTATTTTCTCAGCGTTGTTAAAAAGAAACAGGTACTTGTATAATGCTTTGAACTGAACTAACTGAAACAAATTACATTCAAGAAGAGGCAAGCTAACTCTCAAAATTAACATTTTAAACATGATTTCTGGTAGACAAGTTGAAGATGATCAAGTAAAGGGGATTCAGAAGCATAATGTTTTGGTTTCCATTCTGTTCCAAAGGCAACCCTACATACGACATCAATCTAGAATGTTAGTTGTGTTAATTATCAGTAACAGGCTGCAGACAGGACTTCGAGCAGCTGCAAACACAAATCTAGCTATAGCTTGCAACCAATAACAAAGTAAATTGAAGAAACAAAAGTAGCAAGCCATCAATTGTATTTATAATGATTCTTAGGATGGTAAACTGACAAACCAAGTGAGTATTTAAGAATCCACTTGCGCCTAATTGGACCGGGAAGGCCAAGAAATCGTTGGCCAGCCAGATCTCGGTTGATGCTGATGGGACCTGGCACGGTTGGACAGGCTACAGTGACGTACACGTTGCAAAGACGACAGTCTGGCCACAATTGCAAGCCTGCACTTCGCCTCGAACACCGCTGAGCCCCTAGTCCTTGCCACTTGCACCATGGCTAACCAAGATCTCCCTGCTTTAGGCCTGGCGACCCTGATCCGCAACAGCGCTGGCCTAACCGCCTAGCGAGGGAGGAGGGAGGCAATGGCGATAGGGGCGGGGGTACGGGGAGGCGATGCAGTGGCAGTGGCACTGGGAAAGGAGGGAAGGGGATGGAATGGAAGGCCCAAAGGAGGCGGAGGCGGTACGGGAAACTCCTGCCGGTGACGCAAGATGGTGATGGGCGGCAGCGCGGAGGAGGGGATGTGACACTGGGAAGGGAAGGAATAGTGCGAGGAGGCGGCCGCTTCAGGGAGGGGAAGCGGTGATGGCGTGAGGAGAGGAGGGTGTGGTTAGGAGGAGACGGTGAGGAGCTCGACGGGACGGCGACAGGTGGGAGGCGACCGCCGGCGGGGCGACGCGAGGGATGGGATGGATCGAGAGGGAGAGCCGGAGAGAGACACCGCGATGGATGGGCTGAAAGCGGCAGCCAAACAGGTGGACCAACTCTAATAAGAAGAAAAGGAAAGAACAACAAGAAACAACGAGGGCATAACTATCATTTCTCACTCCTGAGACGAAAAAGTGACTTTGATGGTATGTTGTAAGCTTTTTAACCTTGCAGTGGTATTTTCTAATGGACATGTTTTTGTGATGGTATTTTTTAAATCGTAAATCTTTACGATGGTATGGAACAAATTTGCTCTTCTATAAAACTATGGTGACAAATGTAGTACCTGGAGATAATGACACTAGTCAGCGGATTATTACTCGATAAAAACACTATTCTGTATAATAATAAACTTACCAGTACAGCTAAACAATAATTAGAGATTATACCATGATGTTACAATAACATTATCACGCAGGGCTAAAATCTTTTAACAGGGCTAAACAATTGCCTTATTATGACAATACTACTGGGAACATAACTATTTATAACTAATAACTATACAAGTACTAAAACTAATAGATAAAAACATGCTATTATACCCTAGGTTCCGTATACAATCTACTAGTAGCCTGCTAATTGTCCCACATCTCATACAACGCATCTACCTTGTACACGTTATACTCAGGATCAACTCCATCCCACTTAGCATAGCTGCCCTCCGAGTAGGCGTCATTTGCACTAGAAAGGACTTTGGACTGACTAGTTTATAAAAAAAGAGAATAATAACAAGAGTAAGTACAAAAGTACTGGGTAAGCATTAGTAGTAAATATGCAACTTTGTGAACATTATTCAACATCTCAATGATCTTATCTCATGTCACGTCATCTCAAAAAGTCACATCATCTCAAAAAGTGTTTTTATGTTAGATAAGATTTTAGATTTTAATTTAGAAATATACTAACCACTTGACAAGATAAAACCCTTGTTTGGTTCCTATAGCCTCCAACCCAAGAGACATGCATTGATTCACGAGTTATATAGCATTGCGCATGTTTGTATCACTTTACCTATAGCTACTTTGATTTTTTATTCAGAATGGTTCTTCGTATTTCGTTATATCGACACCCAAATCAAAGTATAGAATATTTCCTTCTATTTCAGTATGTTATACCTCCATCCAGTTAGGGTATTTTCTAGTCATTGGTTAGGTCGGATCTTCACCTGACACTACACCACACTAAAATATATATGCCAGGCTTGTCCTTTATGGTTCTAAGTCCAGTCGAGACATTGCCTATGAAATTCCTTAAATAATCTTACATATCCATGTGGAGTATATAATATCTTGACAGAGTAACTTGTTATGCATGTCTTAGACAGGATTATAGTTGATACAAAAGATACGACCTACTACACGAGTGAGAGTTTGGTAAGTGCTTATATCATATTCATATGCAAAGGGTTCTAACTGTCCACTCAACAACTTCCCAAAAACACCCCCGCTAAATCACAATTCATCACACTCACATCCTTCATCCGAATTAAGTAAAAATTCATTCGCTGCAATTGGTGATATTATTATAGTAGATAAGTAATTTATTTCACGTGACGATACTCTGATCAAAATTATCAAAGGCATGCTTACCTAGAATCTGGTAGTAGTTCCCAGTTTCAGACACATTCAGGTGGAGTCCTTTCCCCTGACTTGGTCCATTTCTTGTATTTAGTACATATTCTATGATTTAATTTATGGAAGCATAAATTTTGTTACGTCGATGTGACTCAATGGTTAACCTTCTATCGATTTAAAATCGATTGTTGCGTTTATATTTACTTTCTTGTTTTGTGTACTTGTTGATGGTTGCTATTTTTGTTGATGTGAAATTCTGTTGTTATGTGAATTAAGCATAATCGATAATCTAGTTATCACTAGTTAAATATTGTCATATGCATATATATTTTATATGTACATGCTCATATACCCTGGTAAATGTGTGCATCCATTTATACATACATAATATATAGCGCCCTTTCCGGTCGGCCCATAACATTTGTAGGATCAAGGATACCGACTAGAGGGGGGTGAATAGGCGGTTTTTAAATTTTCTTTTCAACTAGGCTAAATTTCTCTAATTCTAAGAACAAGAATGAAAGACAATTTTAAGCCTACACAATACTAGTCAAGCAAATAGCAATACTAGTAATAACAAAGACTAAACAAAGTACTAAGCATGAAAACTTAGAACTATTTAGAAAGCAATAGAGAGATGTGCACACTTCGATGTTTTTACCGTGGTATCGGAAACTTGCTTGGGCCCCACTAGTCCACGTTGAGGTTAGCTCGAGCGAATCGAACCGGCTCCACGAATTGAGCCGAAGCACCTCGATCACTAGAGGTAGCTCTTCCCGCTCCGGGTAGGCGAGCTCCAACCTTCACACGAAAGTCGGGTCTTCTCACAAGCTTCTTTGAGAAGATCACCGAACAAGCTTCTCCCAATCGTCCGGTGTGCAGCAAGCACCAAGAGTAACAAACCACGAGCTTCGCTTGATTGCAAACTAGTGCCAAAGATCAAACTAATGAATGTTATGCACTTTTTGCTCAAACACCTCAAATGAATGCTCAAGAGTGAAAGTAGGTGTGGAGTGAATGCCCAATGCTCAAGAATGATCAATAGAGTCTCTAGCCACTGTCTATGAGCAGTGGTACGGGTATTTATACCTTCCACCTACCAAAACTAGCCATTTGGAACAATTTCCAGAAAAATCGGTGGCGGAACTCTCACGGCCCGAGGCCAGTAGTACCGCTCCCCATCCGACGCATCGAGCGGCTATGTCGAGCTTGCGGTGACCGTTGGTCCGTCGGTGCAGTACTACCGACGTTATAAAGTCCCAGTACTACCGTTCACCGTAGTATCAAGAAAGTCGGCAGCAGACTACCGCTTGAGCCGAGCTCCAAAAGTCACTCTGGAAAAAGGCTCGATTCCCATCCGGAACTACCGTGGCGGTAGTACAGCTCGACAATGAACTACCGCTTCCTCAGATTTTGGAAATGAGTCCGGAGGGTGCTCTCTGGAAAAATGGGTCCGATCCACCTCCGGAACTATCTGTGACCGGTAGTACCGCTCTGACAGCGGAACTACCGCTTCCTCAGATTTTGGAAATGAGTCCGGAGGGTGCTCTCTGGAAAAATGGGTCCGCTTGAGGTTCGGAACTTCCGATCGCCGGTAGTTCCGATTTCTCCAGCGGTACTACCGCTCGACGGTAGTACCGACGTTGAAAACTGCGGAACTACCGCACGTCCAGACAGAGCACAGTTTTGGCTTTTAAAACAGATTTTTCAAGAATGCATGATCCTAGTTGATCCATGGACACTTAAGAATTGCTATCAAGCTACTTGCCATGATCCCTCTTTATGGTACGATTATTTACCCTATAATCCGGTCTTCCACCATTCTCCTAAGACCGGTAAAATTGAAAAAGGGGATCCTATTCTACAAATACCTCTATCTTGAACCATATTTGATCTTCATCCTTATCCTTTGGCTTGCATTTGTCAACTATAACCTGGACTTAACCTTTAAACACTCATTAAACGGTTAGTCTCATATTCATATAAATTCATTAATTACCAAAATCATTTTTAGGGGCCTAGATGCTTTCAACATTGGCCCACGGTCGACCTGGCCTTCGCTCTTATCTCTATCTCTCTTCATGCTTGACTCTCTTCTCTTCGCTCATTTCCCAACTTACTCCACCGCCAAGCGATGCCGCCTCAGTCACCAGTCCCTGGTCGATGGCTACCGGCCTCCCTACGAAGTGTCGTAGACCCTTCTCGTGCTCTCCCCCTTCTGTCTCTTACTCTACATGTAGTCTCCATGGATCGCCTTACTGCTACTGCCCATGGCACCGCTAGCCTGGCTTGGCCACCGTCGATCTTACCAGCCATCGCCCTCAACCCCCCACCAGCCAGGCCCACTTCAGGCAGCAGCGGTTCCTACTTTGGTTGACGGGATTCGAGTCTCCTTACCATCTCTATACCCCCTCTGATTTACCTTCTATTTTCTCTTTTTCTCATGATTTGTTTTTTATTTGGGGATTTATTTCTTTGATTTGCTTTGTGATTTATATGGTGAATTTGAATGCTCAAGATCAGCATGCCATGACAGAGCCTGAGACCTCCTATGTGCTGGCAAGTGCGCACGAGTGGTCGACGGTTAGCTCGTTCAGGTATGCTACTCCCTCTGTCCTTTCTTCCTCTACTCTAGATATGTATACTACTTGGTCCTACGACAATGAATATGGTTTTGGGGTTGCACGTTGGTGGTCCTACAATAGTTAGGAAGATGAGGTGGGATGGATATGGGGATAACTTGGTCAAGTCGTCGGGCTTGATTTGGCACGATTTTATGTTTTTCCCCTGGCTCCTTTCCCTGAGTGGTTGCAGTTGCCTTCTCCTCCTTGGCTCCTCCTGGTCTCGGCTCTTTCTCTTTAGTACTAGCTTCTCCTCCTGGCCTGTCTGCAACAACTCACCTTTTCTTCTTCTTCTTCTTCCTCCCTTGCTCCGATTGATTAGATTTAGGGGGAATGTGGGTGGATCTGGGTGATGGCAGTGTATCCTTACCTCGGTGAAAAGTGGTTATGTTGGCTATTGATCTCTCTCCCTCCCATTCTCTTGCTAATCTTGGTTTCTCGCTGGTCCTTATCCCTTCGGCTTGTGCATTGTGTGGGTTGGCGGTGAAAACTTACAGCTGTCGATAGTATGATGTGCACTCCAGTAAATTATTTTTACTGGGATTGGCTGGTGCGGAAAAATGTTCTGTGTGTTTGCTCGGAATTGACTCAAGTTTGTTTTATGCTAGATAATGAAACCCTACAATTGTGAGAGGTACCGGCCTTGGACAGTTTGGTATCTCGATGAGCGATTTGCCCATTAGTATTATTCTAAAAAGGGTTCTGACCACAATATTCATTTTACCTTGCTTTCTTTACTATGTTATTTTTAATGTGTGGTTATCATATCTTTCTACATTTGCTTTCGGGCTACTATGGATCATGCTAATACTAATAGTCTCGAAGAATCCCGTCACTTGTGATTGTGTCAAGTTGTATTCATTTATATGTGTGGACTAGATGTGCAATTTCCTTTATATGTACTCATAATGTATAGAATTGTAATGTTAAGAGTTGAGTTGTATTATTCAATGAAATGGTTCTTTTGAATGTATTTATATTTTAATTTGGTTTGATGCACGTTCAAAGAACCTATTTGTTATGTAATTTATTCATTAGTTGTTTAATTAATTTCGTTTTAATCTGTAATTCATCACTTAAATTAATTAAGAGTGCGGGATGTTTTACAAACATTCGTAGAAAGCAGCGAAAATCTAAAAGTAGATGTTTTGTCTATGCTATACGTGGCAGAAACCACTCCATTTTTGCTTGGCTAGAGAAACCAGGCTTGGACGTGAATCACACAAACATTTCGAGTTTTGGCCGCGTCACTTTCGAGCAGAAAGCGCAAGCCGCTCCTCCGACTGACGACCACACCACACCCAGTAGCCCTCTTCTACCCTCGGGGAGGCCCCACGCCGCCACCCCATCCACAAGCCAAAGAAGAAAAAAAAAAAACCGAACCGAAACGGCCAGATCCCCAATCCATCGGGCTTGGCTCAAAGTTGCAGCGCCGCACGGTGCCAATAGAAAACAGGGAGCACCCGAAAAATCAACCCCACCTCGCTCCCACCTAAAAAATTTCCCCCCACCTCTCCCACCCTTTTCCCTAACCCCTACCCTCCCCTCCCTCTCGGATCGTCGCCGCCGCCGCCGCTGCGCCGCGGCCGGCGTCGAACCCTAGCGTCCCGCAAAAGCGTAAGTCTGCCCTCCCTCACTCTAATTTCTGCAACGGTGCGCTGCGAATCGCGCGGAGGGGCCTCTGCTAGGCTACCACTAACTGGATTGTGTTTGGGGATTTGGGGCTCCCCGTGGCCTCTGCACGCGGGGCATTACGCCTCAACGGGAGCTGCTGCGGGCTGCTGCTCCTATGCCCTCGGATTCGTTTGTTTTGCGGTGCCGAGTGTCGCAATGTGTTGTAGCCATGGTCGGGGGACGGAGGGCTGGGATAGTTTGGTCATGTCAGCTCACTCATTGGGACCTCCGTACCTGTTGTCGAGGGAGTCCTGTTGTAGTTGGTGGCCTAACCCCGTGATGGAGCCTTGCAATTTAATATGTAATGGATCCAATAGTATAGAGAAATGTACCAATGTATCCCTACCTTCTGTAACTATTAAGGGATAGGATTGGAAATTCTCATCCTACCCTAGTCATGTATATAAAGAGGTAATTGATTTTTTGCCACACCTTTCATTGCATTTGATGATTTGCCCTGTGATGTCTCAATGACATGTGGGTCCAAGGCCCACATGTCAACGAGACAAATGGGGCAAATCATCAAATTCCATGTTTATGTATGGGGCAAATGCTCCAATCTCCCGTATATAAACCCCAAGAGGGGCATGAGGAAGGGGATTCACTTATTTTATCACCAGCTCTCTTTCTCCATAGATCTCTTGGCTGTCTCCTATGGAGAAGGTACCTTGTAACCATTGTTGTAGCCATGCTACAACACAATGCGTTGCTATCTCCGCTTGATTTGCATTCTCAGTGGGTTCCCCAGGTGGAAGGTTTAGTTTACCACCCCCAAATCTTATGTTTATGTTAGATACCGCATGTCGGAGTGATACATCTAAATGTCACGCACAGTTGCTGTACCTCAGTAGGAGGACAGCTTGAAGCTTTTATCTGTAGTTTCTGCGATTAGGATGCTTACAACATGCAATTAGGCTCGTAATGGTGCGGGGCGCATGAACGGGAGGACGGGCGTTGTTAGACTGCTACAGTATACGCTCAAGTGTCTGATTCATGAGTTGGCTGATGTCTATTGTTTTATTCTGCCGTTGTAACAGAAAAAAAATCTAGCTCTAGCAGGCTCCATCATTGCTTAAAAGTAGCACGCTTATAGGTGGTGTGGATATTGTGGTATTGAGATTTAGACCATGAGATTGTGTTGACTCAGCATGTATTGGTCTTAAGAATTATGGTTGATTAATTTTGTTGTATCTAAGGGTCTGCTCACTAATCTGAATTATACTAGTCACTGTACTCGCCAATTGTAAAAGGGCCATCAAGTGACTTACCTGATGTACTTTGTTCTACTTCAGAGGAGATAGTATTCACATCTTACTGTTTGTTCTGAAATCAATTGACTTTTGCAGTCCAAGTGAGCAAATACTGAGGATCCTGAGCACATTTCACAACAAATCTTCATTCCTATGAAATGTCACTGCTTAGTAGATTCTTCTACAAGAGGCCTCCTGATGGATTACTGGAGTTTATTGACAGGATCTATGGTAAGTTGCTAACGTATTGTTACATTGATCACCTTATTTATCTATGTGATATTCCAATTGATTTGGCATCTTACCGTATTCTGCAGTTTTTGATTCATGCTTCTGCACTGAGGTTTTGCCGCATGGAATGTACGCAGTCTATTTAAATGGGATTCTTACAGAGTTGTATGAAGAACATGAAGAGTCTTCATTTCTGGCAATTAACTTTAGAGATGGAGATAAGAGAAGCCAGCTTGCTGATATCCTACGTGAATACGACATTCCAGTCATCGACTATCCCCGCCATTTTGAAGGCTGCCCTGTGCTTCCTTTATCACTTATTCAGCATTTCCTTCGTGTCTGTGAACACTGGTTATCTACTGGGAACAACCAAAATATTATTCTACTCCATTGTGAGAGAGGGGGCTGGCCATTGTTGGCATTTCTGTTATCTTGTCTTCTTATTTTCAAGAAATTGCACAATGCAGAACATAAAACTCTGGACATTGTTTACCGAGAAGCCCCTAAAGGCTTCCTACAGCTCTTTTCTGCACTCAACCCAATACCTTCTCAGCTCCGATACATGCAGTATGTAGCCAGAAGAAATATCTCTCCAGAGTGGCCTCCAATGGAGCGGGCACTTTCTTTTGATTGCCTGATTCTTCGAGCCATTCCAAGTTTCGATTCTGATAATGGATGTAGGCCATTAGTCCGAATTTTTGGGCGAAATCTTCTTGGCAAGAACGGTAGCATGACCAACATGATTTTTTCAATGCCTAAGAAGAAGTCTTTGCGCCACTATCGGCAGGTAGGTGGTACATGGAATTCAGCATGAAAATAATGGTTGTTTTGTATTACTGAATCTTTGAGTTTGCATCAATCTGCAATGTTTTCATGCAGGAGGATTGTGATGTCATAAAAATTGATATACAATGTCTAGTCCAAGGAGATGTTGTTCTGGAGTGTGTACATCTTGATCTTGATCTGGAAAAGGAAGTTATGATGTTCCGGATAATGTTCAATACCGCTTTTATTCGTTCAAATGTACTAATGCTGAATAGCGATGATGTAGACATACTCTGGGGTTCAAAAGACCGGTACCCAAGGAATTTTAGAGCAGAGGTAAAAACGACGCACCTACTCTCTGAAACTCCCCAAGGAAAGAAATCAATTACTGACATAAATTTTGAAGTGCAGGTGCTGTTTTGTGAAATTGGGGACATCTCTCCTCCAAGAGCTCCAACAGCAACGTTGAACGGTGATATGAAAGGTGGTTTACCAATTGAAGCTTTTTCTTCTGTTCAAGAACTTTTCAATGGAGTTGAATGGATGGAAAGCAGTGACAATGCTGCTTTTTGGTTGCTCAAAGAGTTCTCAGCAAACTCACTGCAAGAGAAATTTCAAAAGCTAATACTCAGCGACATGAAAGAGCTTTCAAAGTTCCAAGCTAAAGTTGGTCTGCAAATGCCACTAATGTCTCCGCTGGATTCTGATGAAGAAAAATATTCTGTGGCTTCTGATTCTGTTTCTTCAGCTGATCACGAGAAGGTTCAGCATGGTGGAAACTCATCTGACTCAGAGAACATTGATCGTGATCGTACCGATCAAGATTCTGAATCCATTGGTATAGCTATATTCACACAATGCATTTTTTGTTGAACATTATGAGTTATGACCACGTTCGATAATTTGTTGCAATATGTCCTTTAGAAGAACTTTGCCTACTGTTGCTGCACCTGGTGTTTCCGTGCTACCCATTCCCCCAGCACTGAGCTCTTCTCCCGTTCTCTCTATTTTCTTCACCATCTTTATTAAATTCTGATTCATAACCATCACATTTTTTGCAGCTACTCTCTCGATGAACACTTCATCTCCGCCACCGCCACCGCCGCCGCCACCACCACCACCTCCTCGTCATGGTAGATTTTCTAGCCTTTCAACTGAGCAAAGTCAGCTGCGACCAGAATTACAGCAGGAGTTGCCAAGTAGCAGGCAGCCGCCGCTGCCGCCACCACCACCACCACAACAACCAGCAGCAGCAGCAGCAAATGGAAGCAAACCTACTATCTCAGCACCGCCGCCGCCGCCGCCACCACCACCGCCACCACCACCAAGTGGCAGCAAACCTGTTTTCTACCCATCGCCACTGCCACTGCCTCGGATTAGTAACGCATCTTCTCCACAGCCTGCGCCACCGCCACCACCACCACCGCCGCCACCCCTGCCAAATTTAAGGACAGGACTGCCTCTACCTGCACCAGCTCTGCAGCTACAGCAAAATGTTCCATGTCGCTCAGTCCCACCACCTCCACCCCACCACCTCCATCTCATGGAATAGCTAACAAATGCCCTCCTGCTCCCCGCCCCTCCCCTCCCCTCCCTCTTCTAGCAGAACACCTACAACTGCTGCTGCTACTCAGTCAAAAGGACCTCCACCTCCAGCTAGTCGAGCCAATGGCCCTGGTGCTCCATCCCCACCTCCACCCCCACCGTTGCCCACAGGTGCTATTCAAAGAACTCCTCCAGCACCACCACCTCCTCCCCTGATGACTGGAAAGAAAGCTCCTGTACCACCACCCCCGCCACCTCAAGCACCAAAACCTCCTGGGACTGCATGTCCTCCACCACCCTTGCATGGAGGAATTGTTGAACCAGGTCCACCATATCCCCCAAGCTCAAAGATCTCAAATGCACCTGCACCACCTCCTCCATTATTGGGAAGGGGGAGAGCAGCAACTGGATCAGCAAAAGGTCGCGGCATTGGATTGGCGCAGCAAAGTAACCCCCCAAAGAAAGCTTCGTTAAAGCCTTTGCATTGGGTGAAAGTTACACGAGCAATGCAAGGAAGTCTCTGGGCTGATGCCCAAAAACAAGGAAATCAGGCTAGGTAAGTGCTATGAAAAATACTATAGCATGGGTTTTTCTATTCTTAATATGTCATCATTTCATTCCACATATCAATTTACTATTTATGATCTTAGACTATGCATATTACTAGTTAATAAAATTTGATATACATTGTTTGTGGACTATAATCATGTTGCTTTTTTCTTGACTAAATGAACTGGGTTGGTGTATCTGTTCTTCTTTCATCCTAAAATCTTTTTCTTTGAACCTGGGCTTGGATTTCCTTTTTATCTGTTTAACATGTGAACAATGTCTGCATTGAAACTGTATTTACTCGTGAGCTGTTTTTCAGGGCACCTGATATTGACTTATCTGAGTTGGAGAGCTTGTTCTCCACTGCAGTTGCAACCAATGCAGGTGAAAAAGGAGGAACAAAGCGTGGTTCAGCTATTAGCAAGCCAGAAATTGTTCACCTGGTATGAAAACATTATTTCCCCTTTCTTAACATCTTCCCTAGCTCGATTTATTCTCCCTGCCTGGGTGAAATTTCACTGATTTACTGTAGAGTGATCAAAAGTTTTTGCCCTGACTCATGTGCTTCAGTAATCACGTGCATCCTCTCACACTTGTTTCATAACTTTGTTCTTTGGTTATTCTATGATATGTTGGAATTTGGAACTCTAATTTGTCCAACCTTTCTTTTTGATTAGAACCATTGCATGATAATATGATATACATTATTGCTGCTCTTTCTTCAATAAATCTATTTATCTTGTTCTACGGAAGTGCTCAACTGATTAACACCGAGGCTATGCGAGCTCTTTGAGTTCCATTTAAAGAAATGCACAATAAAGTAAGGAATTATGGTTTGTCATATACATGGTACCCCCTGCTGCAATCATTGTCCTTTTTAATTGAATTTTGAATAGTTTTGTCTTTGTCATTTGCTTGCCCTGTATGTTGGTTGCACATAACAGGCTTCTGTTTTTTCTTGATTGATATATGTGATTACTTCAATTATTTGCAATCAACACCATTCTGTTCGCATGAGCTAAAAGAAATTATGCTGTTCATTTCATTAGATCACGAACTAATTGTTCCTGTTAGTTTTATTTCAGGTTGATATGCGAAGAGCAAATAACTGTGAGATCATGCTTACCAAAATTAAAATGCCTCTTCCTGATATGATCGTGAGTATCCTCTGTGGCTCAACCACTCTCTACCCTGTAATTAAAAAAAAATCAGGCACATCAATTTCCTCATGTGGAGTATTGACAAATCAGAGTTTTTGTTCTGTGTTGATGACTTAGTTATTTATGCCATCCTGAATATCTGGAGTTTCTATTCATATTTCCTTTCCTTTTTTTAGTTTCTGCCATTTCCTAATTCAATATACAGTTAATATATCTTTGTTGATCATCTTTATTTACAAAGATTGCTGTCATATAGCCTAATTATAAGCTCGTATGTTATGATACATTGATAGATTTTGTGATGTACAAAAATCATTCTAACACCTTCCATACAGCCAAAAGAGATGTAATAATCTATTGTTGTATTGCTTGATGCATGATAAATTTCTGTCAATGCAAAAGAACAAGTTTGCTATAAGATATTTATGATGTTTCTTGTTGTTTGAAGTTCATTCATACAGTGGTATCACCTTCTTTGGCTAAGCCTAGAGAGTACTGGAGAATTTGGTCCTTACCTCACTTGGTTAATAACTTATACTACTGTACATAATTATCATCTGTGCAAGTTATTACTAAGCTGTGTTGGATTTCTTGATGCATGGTTTTTTTAATCTTGTAAGCAATTTATCATGCCAGTGACATTGTTAATCCGGTAAACATGTTGCTGTTAACAAATTGTCCGTCAGCCTGATACTTTATTTTACATTCCTATATAATTTGCTTTTGTTAACTTGTTGTCTGTCAGGGTGCAATCTTGGCTTTGGACACTTCTGTTCTTGATAATGACCAAGTGGAAAATCTCATTAAGTTTTGCCCTACAAAGGAAGAAATTGAGATGTTGAAGGTGCTTCTGTTTACTCATTTTTTGTTGTACTTTATGATGCATAACTTAAACTTCTCTGTTCACTTAGTATTTGATATCTAACGTTGCTTTATCCTAATGGACTTCGTCTTCTTTTTTTGGGGGGGTTTCTGAGCTCAGAACTATAATGGCAACAAAGATATGCTTGGGAAATGCGAACAGGTTGGTTTAATATTTTGGTCGCATACAGTATCCCATTTTGAGTATTGATGGAAGCTTTAAACTATGCCGTAGTTTTTCCTGGAGCTAATGAAAGTTCCTCGTGTGGAGTCCAAACTAAGAGTATTTGCTTTTAGAATTACATTCTCAACACAGGTTCGTTGACCCCTCTCCCTCAGCCAAATCACTTGTATTGTCTTATTTTCTCCATACCTTGCTGTTTGTGATCCAGATGCCTAACGTTTTGACAGGTTGATGAGCTAAGAACTAACCTAACCACCATAAATGATGCAACTAAGGAGGTACAGTGTTATACCCTGTAAAATTTTGAGATATGTTCTCATTTTTTTCACTGGCTTAATTGTTCACTTTATGCAGGTGAAAGTGTCTCTGAAATTACTGCAGATAATGCAGACCATTCTTACATTAGGGAATGCATTGAATCAAGGAACAGCTCGAGGTATGAAATAATTGTAGAAAAATCCCATAGAATGCCTTTTCTCTGATAGCTTTGCCTGATGTGGTTATCGGTTGAGCAGGATCTGCTGTTGGCTTCAGATTAGACAGTCTTCTTAAACTGTCAGATACTCGAGCTAGAAACAATAAGATGACACTAATGCACTATTTATGCAAGGTATGCATTTGGCAATGAGAAGTGTTATTAACATATAGTTTCGCATGCTAAAATCCCTCCATTTGATCTTTACTGCTGAACATACCTTGCAATAATTCAAAGTTGGTTAGAATTCAACATCTTCAGTTCTTGTGAACTGTGCCACCTGTTATGTGCTTTAATATGGCACAAGATTTCCTATACTCCGATAGCATATCTACATGATGTTTTCTTGGGAAATTTTAAAGTAAACCCTAGAAGAACACCTCCCAGTGTACTATTTGTCATTTACATCTCCTTTTATTTGTCATCATAAAAAATCCCACATGCAAAAGGTGATGTGCTAGTATTCTGCATTTTACTCTGCAAGTTAAGGAAAGATTAGCTCTTTTTGACCCAGTTTCCTACTATATCTACTTTGAACGTCAAATCCATTCAGTTGCCTTACGTGTTACGTCTGTTAGTCTCACATGTTTTTTGCATGCTTGTATAAATTTACTTAATTTCTTTCCATCTCTATTACTTGCTAGCTTCTTGCTGAGAAAATGCCTGAGCTTCTTGATTTTGACAAAGACTTAATTCATTTGGAAGCAGCCTCTAAGGTACTGTAATAATCTTAAATATTGCAATTCTGTATCACTATCAAGGTACTCATCATATATGTTGCACCACAACTGCATTTCCCCCAGATCCAATTGAAGTTGCTTGCAGAAGAAATGCAAGCAATAAACAAAGGTCTTGAGAAGATTGAGCAAGAATTAGCTGCTTCAGTAAATGACGGTGCAATATCCGTTGGCTTCCATAAGGTAAGATGCGCGCGCGCGCACACACACACACACATATATATATATATATATATATATATATATATATATATATATATATATATATATATATATATATATATATATATATATATATATTCCTTTGTGTATTTTTAAGAGTTGTTGGATGGTGAGAATATTAGTTCTGTTTACAATT
Organism: Bonia amplexicaulis; assembly: GCA_036346245.1. Classification (NCBI taxonomy): domain Eukaryota; kingdom Viridiplantae; phylum Streptophyta; class Magnoliopsida; order Poales; family Poaceae; genus Bonia; species Bonia amplexicaulis. The sequence continues at coordinate 15,253,851 of CM070746.1, forward strand.
AGTCCATCAAGAGGTTACTCATTAGGTCAAGAAACGATGAATAACTTGAAACTGTGTTGTTACTAAATGATTCAAATTGCTCGTTTCAGATATATATATATATATATATATATATATATATATATATATATATATATATATATATATATTCCTTTGTGTATTTTTAAGAGTTGTTGGATGGTGAGAATATTAGTTCTGTTTACAATTAGTCCATCGAAGAGGTTACTCATTAGGTCAAGAAACGATGAATAACTTGAAACTGTGTTGTTACTAAATGATTCAAATTACTCGTTTCCAGATATTGGGTGAGCACTTACTAGGTTTCTGTATTTCTATTTATTTGTAATCATATATAGCAGACAGCAGTATAAGTGCATATGTATCTGTACCATCGATGCGCTGATCAATTGTAGAATGCCAATGTCAAACAAGGGCCTCAGCTTTACATGCATTATGCACCTCTCAACTGTCTGACAAGGCTGTATGTGTCAAGTGTGTACAAAAGCAATGATGATTCTTTTACAAGTGAACTGAGATCAGTTGCTTTTACAGGCATTGAAAAGCTTTCTTGAGGCAGCAGAGGCTGAGGTTAGGTCCCTCATTTCCTTGTATTCGGAAGTGGTGAGTCCCTGCCTTAAATTCACTTTTCATATGTTTCTTGTGTTTCTGAAAGATCTTGATAGCATTAGTTTTGCAGGGAAGAAATGCTGATTCCCTAGCTCAGTATTTTGGTGAGGATCCAGCGCGCTGCCCTTTTGAGCAAGGTTTGATGTGGCCTTTGTAGTATTTCACCGTTTTACTACTCATTGTTCTCTTAATTACATGCATATTCGTAACTCATGCTACACCCTCAGAATATGTAGTGATGAAAGTGGATCAGTGAAACACCCGTGAGTAGTCTTGAACTCTTGATTTCCCCAATCCTAGGCTGCTGATTACACAAGGATAAGAAATAACACTTAAAAATATTCTCTCTTGGCCCTTGAGGAAGTTTCTCTAGTATTGTCAGTTTCATTCTCCCGAAAGGTCCAAAACTTTGGCTTGTCCAAACAGTAAATTGTTATCGAAATTACCTTTTGGTTCTATTATGAATTGGATCGGCATGCTTCTGTCTGAATGCCATGATCTTATTTTTAGCACAAACTGTATTTACTTATGGATGTTTCCCTGAGAGATTCTTGCTCTTCTATTTTCAGTTACATCGATTTTGGTTATTTTTGTGAATATGTTCAAAAAATCACGTGATGAAAATGCTCGAAGTGTGGAAGCTGAGAAAAAGAAATTGGAAAGGGACAAGGAAAAGGAAAAGTCAAATACATCTGCTAAAAAAGGCTTGGAATGAGACCATTGCTGCACCAAAGTTCCACCTTCGTGAGGCAGGACCATGTTCCGTGGAGGAGCTGCCGCATAATGTTCTGTACACCAGTACCAGCTTCTGCTTTCGATGTTCAATTATATGCAGAGGTGAGAGGTGTATTGTCAGGAAGCTCATCGGCTGGGCACCATCCGTTGAATGGTATATCTTAACTGCATCTTCACCAGTAACCAAGCAGTGTAGTGTTACATACGATGTTTCAATGATTGCAGTCTGCATGAAATCCCAGTTTCAATCATAACCTGTGCCTTGGACCTTGGTATTCTTTCCACCAAAAGAATGTGCCTTCTTATATATAGTATAGTGGATTCAATGGTTATGTTGTGATGCATTTTCCATGCTTATTTTACTTATTTAGCTATTTTTGTGTAGGTTGCCTTGCAGATTGCATGATATGGAACTTTGGTGATTATCACCAACCGGGATCGACGGGGAGATGGCTGTGCCGGGAGAGCTGGAGGCCGTCGTGCTGCTGTAGCTTTGTTGTAAATATGGCAGTTACTGAGATAAAGCTAGCTGTCTTACTTGTACATAAGATTAGCCCAAGCGGGAACAAAGCAAACAACACGAATGTTGTAAAACGTTTTGTGTAATCAAGAAACAAGCAAATCAGAGCCGTTCTTCCCAAGTCGCAGGCGATTTTTTTTAAAGATGAAGCTCTTGCACATACTTTTATGCAGTGTACCACAGATAGTATCTGACCAATGCTTTATGCTAACTCGCAACTAAACATTGTAAGGCACTTTTGCACGTTGAGTTACTTAGACCAAAGATACAGGTAGCACGTTTTTACTGCTCGTATACTAGCAAGTGCAAATCTGTTCTTATTTGTTACTCCTAAGCGATACACGTCTTTGTTTATTCATTCATCAATACTAGTTTCTTGGGTTAATTTGATTCACTCGGACCCAACAAGCCATCGCCACTTTCTTGCGTTAAATTCATTTCCTTAGCCCGAGGAAGGTGAAGACGAATCCAACGTAATTGAAACGGAAGAGGTGGCGCATCATCGCGATCTTGCTCTCGTCCCACGGCGGGTACCGGAGCATCAGCTCGACGAGGTAGCCTCTCCTCAGAACCGCCTTCTTGTGGCTGAACATCTCGAAGGAGTACTTTCCGTGGTACTGCCCGAATCCGCTCTGACCGACGCCGCCGAACGGCAGCGTGTCGATCCCATACTGCAAAAAGAAACCATCAGAAAAAAACCGCGGCTAAAAATCTGTTCGTACGCACAGCAATGCTCTAGCCGTGGCTAAAAATTTGTTTGCAGTGCATACTTGTACAACTGCGTCGTTGAACGTGACGCTTCCCGACGACGTTTCCTCCACGATCCGGCGTCTCAGCGCCGCGCTGTCGGTGAACGCGTACACGGCGAGCGGTTTCGGCCGCGCTCTTACGAAGGCGATGCTGTCTTCAATCTTCTTGACCTGTAACCAGAAGAAGCAGAAGGCTTTTCATTCTGCTGCTTGTGTTTGGTTGTCTGGCTCGGTTTAATGAAGAAAATGTGGCAAACTTGCAGCAGCAGCAGCAGCTATGTACCGTGATGATCGGGAGCAGAGGGCCGAAAATCTCCTCGGTCATGATCGCGGAGTCGAGTGGAGGGTTCAGCAGTATCGTGGGCTCAATGCACCTGTAAAAAAAATTTCGAGGACAAGCTTGGGAATGAAACGAGGAGGTAAGTAGACCGAGACAGTAGCCATGTGTTCAGAGTTTACAGGTTCTTGGCGTCCAAGGTGCCGCCATGCAGGATGGACGCCGCCACCGATGGATCCTTGAGAAGGTTGCTCAGCCGCTCGAAGTGCCGCGCGTTGATGATCCGTGCCATGTGGTCCAAGTCAGGGAAGAACCTCTTCAGCGTCGATTTGAGCACCTCAATCTTCAGAGGAAATAAACACACGAACATAACCAGAAACGTCAGATACAATGCATGCGGTTCTCGCGTGACTTGATTCGTGCACAGAACACGGAGAACAGACGTCGGAGTTAAATCGATGCGCACCAGGATGGGCACGAAGCGCTCCTCGACCAGCACGTAGTCGACGGAGATGCAGGTCTGCCCGGCGCAGGACGACCACTTGGCCCCAATCACACGGTTCACCGCGATCTGCATGTCCCGCGCGCTGCCCATCGAGTCGAAGATGCACGGGCACTTCCCGCCGAGCTCGAGCGCGACGGGCGTCAGGTGCTTGGAGGCCGCGGCCATCACGACGCGCGCTACGCGCGGGCTCCCTGAGGCGCGCGGCAGAAAGCCAGAAATTAACGCACTCGTGACCGATCGGCGAAGAGTTACGATTCATGTAGAAGCTAGCTAGTTACGAGTGGTTTGTGGAATCAATAGTGCTTGAGGTTAATTACCGGTGAATAGGACCTTGTCCCATCTGTGCTCCATGAGCTGCTTCCCCACCTCGGGGCCGCCCTGGATGACCTTCACGGCCGTGGCGTCCATGTACTTGCCGATGTTGTCGCCCAGGAACCTGGCGGTGGACGGCGCCAGCTCCGACGGCTTCAGAGCCACGGCGTTCCCGGCCGCTATGGCCCCGATGAGCGGCTCCAAAGAGAGACCTACACACGCATTGAGCATGCACACGAGTGAACCAGTGGATACTAGCCCATCTGATCTGCCTGTGCCAAAAAAAGGTGCACGACCATTACATGGTAACGATTTATGACTTGTGATGTTAATACTGTCGTTATCTTTTGGCTCTGCTAGCGGCAGCAATACCCATCAGACAGGTCACAGGTGACGGCTGCTACTATTCACTCAGGAACTGCATTAAAATCGCTCTCCTACGCTGCAAGCACTGTCGGTGGCGGCATGTGCGCCGAACTAGTTTACGCCTTTACATTTAAAGTGTGTTCCTCAGCCAGACAACTGCCGGACTTAGGTGCCGCTTGCGTCCGGCTTCCGACGACGAGAAGCCAGACGCCGGTAGGATCCGGAGCTATGGGGCTGCAGCTTACGGAAGAAGCGGTGAAGCATTAAACGGCTCAGCTGCCCACCGACACCTCCAAAGCTCCATTCAACTTTCCCCAACCATGCACGCAGACGCAGGCCCCCCTCCGACGATGCTGCCGCCGCCGGCCGTGGCAACTGGATCCGTGCCGGCCAGTTGGGCCATCCCCCTCCGCGGCGGGCCGTCATCCTCCTGCCTGTCCATGGCGACATCACCATTCGGTACTCGTAGATGGAGCGCCCTCGACGCCCGCCCTCGATCCGCAATCTTGGGGGTGCTCCGATGGCCCAAGGTCAGCCGTTGGTGAGGTTCGCTGGTTGCGGTCAGTAATGGGCGCTACCCCCTTCGGTCGGAATCTAATTCCTGGGCGAGTTTATCATCGGTCGGGCAAGGAGCTCGCGAGGAGGCCCTCTCACCGACCACCCCGCAGACTGCAAGGTACGGCCCTTTCCATTCCTCTTACTTTCGTGCGTATGTTGCCCGTGTTGGTGTAGTGAGGGCATTTCGATTATTTTTCAATTGAAAAAGAAAAAAAAATGCACATGAGGCTATCTGTCAGTGAGCCCAGCGAAGAGATAAGGGGGAGGAGCGCCTCCTCCCCGTGCGCGTCCTGTGCGTGTGCGTGGGCGTAGACCCGTGCGACCATTTCAGCTTCGCTCAGATCAAGCAATTTCGACGGCGCGTGAGGGGAGCGGCGACTAGGTGGCGACGACGAAGGTGCGGGCTAGCTCGGGTTCCTCGAAGCCGACCGCTCGTGTCACCTCTCCGCAATCTCCCGCCTCCTCTTCTTAAGGCCGAGTTCATCCTCCGTGCGGTATCTCCTTTTTCCGATCCTGACTTGCTCCTCTTTGGGTCTTTTTCCTCTCTGATCTTCGGGTGTGTGGAGGATTGGTGTTTCGGTGCCATCTCCAATTGAAGTATTTGCCTTCGGTTTCCCGTGCGAACCCTTTCATGGTGTGAGGGGAAATACGAAGGTTGAAAGCTTACCCGAGGGAGGACGAAAATAGTGACGATTCCCTGTTGTTCTTGAGTGCGCTCGGCCGGTGCACTCTTGTGGTCTTGTGCGGCATCACTCTGACCTTCGACTCCGGCGTCAGCAATTCGAAGTTGGAGAGGGCACTGTATCTCCGTCTACCACACTTTTCTTCTGCTCCGACACAGAGGGATGCTAAGTTTTCTGGGACAACACTTTTGAGTATGCCTTATCCTGTTCTTCTTGTTCTTCACCGACTCGGTTTTCTTCTAGACGGCTTTGAGTGCCGTCTGCACCGTGAGTATATTGACCCTTCTGCAGGCAGCAGTACTTGTTCTCATTTTCAGTTCAAGTACTTGGGAATGCACCGTTTATTTTGTGGGCTCAGTTCTTGCTCTGTGATGAACTAGTCGAATACTGATTTTGATCTTGATAATAGAATCAGATTTGAGCTCTAGTAATTTGGTTCCACTGACTGTACCGTAGCCAGTTGTATTTCTGTTGAGAAGATTTGTTAACATGCAGCTGAAATTGTTGAGTATGCAGTGGTCTCTTTTCGGTTCTATTCAGGTCAGATTATTTCTGTGCAGTAATCTCTTTTGTTCAGTTCTGATTCAATTCAGATTATTTCTATGCTCAGTTATTGATTGTTGCTTATGATTCAGAACTCTGATAGAATATTGTCTGTTATTCCTTTGCATGTGAACATTTAAAGCTGAAATTCAAGTTAGCACGGTTCTGTCAGTAGAAATATATTTAGAGCTCAAATCCTGATTTTTAGTTATAAGATCATTTATGAAGAGTATCGATATTAGCATGAGAAGGCCATGATAAAAAATCTTGAGCAACTATGTTCTCGAGTAAATTGTATTTTACATGGTGTAATTTGTCGTTTATTTTACTTTGCAGCTTTGTTAATCCATATTTTTACTCTGCACAGGTGAAACAAATAAAATTTTATTTTGCACTTTGATTGTCCTGTTCCTTTGATTTAGTTATCTTGTTTGAGATTGATATTGATTGGCTAGTGTAAAATAAAATAGATAATTATGTGTGGCGACAAAATTTGACCCTGTCGTGTCGTGCACTAATTAAAACTTTTGTGCTTGGTCTGGTTGTTTTATGGGTCAATAGTTTGTTCGTACTTTGGAGATCAGTGCCTTCATATATAATGAATTGATTGCATTTGCTGATCCGTTAAAATACGACCTAAGCTGAACGTATCGATCATGTCACGTAACTACACCATCTTAAATTTGATAGCTCTAGCTGGTAGCATGAGTGTAGTTCCATGTTCCAAGACATCGCCAACATCAATGTGGCATCAACAAAGACAGCTGTCCATTCACTTTTGTTCACGGTCGTTTATAAAACTGTTCGTATAAATAATATTATAAATAACACTGTAATTATTTTTTATATTTAATCTTACATATTTATTTTATAAATTTATTTTCTTCCATTGATCTATCAAATTTAATAGATACTTACCTAGCTAGAGGAGCTCGGCCGCCGAGCCCCCGTGCGGCAACATGTGATGCCTCATGGTTAGCATTTAATTAAACTTACAACTAGTGCTAATTAAATACAACTAGTACTAATTAAATGTATTTAGCACTAATTAAGTAACACACTAATCATGGTATTTAATTGCTGCTGCGGTGGGGTGCTCGGCAGATGCTGCCGGGCTAGATTTGAAAAAAAAAATAGTTGAAGTACCATTTATATAAGCAGTTCTCGTTTACAAGGTAGAACGTGACGTGTACACACGTCTCAAAGATTGTATTAGGCTGTGTTCAATATGGTTTAATATGACTTAAGCTTATGGCTTATAGCTTAATATAAGCTTATGGCTTAAGCTTATTTTTGCACTATTCATAATTTCGTCTTTTTCTGATTTTTTGATTTTTTTTGAGCTTTTTTGTCGGTTCTTTTTTTTCTCGTATTCGTTTGCGTTGTCTGTGATGGGCTAACATATTTTTTTATATTTTTCAATTTTTTTAAATTTAATTATGTTAAATAAGCCTCTGTCAGCTACAGTATTTTCAGCCATAAGCTTTTAGCTTTCAGCTTTCAGCCGAACCGATCACCATCATAGGTGTTATAAACGCACAAGAAAAATAGATAATCAAGAGAATAAGAGACAGAAATTTTAATGTAAAAAATCCTTACATAAAAAATTACAGACATACGAAGATAAAAATCACTATATAAAAAATATTTCCCATGTATCTTTATCAATCAAGATTTAATCAACATCAGCATGCCGATTAAGTAGAAACTGGGCCCAGCCCATTCCTGCACGGTCAACTCAACTGGTGATGGGTGTCGTTATCTCGGCCGTTGGATGACGATCCAACAGCCGAGAAGGAAAATAGAAAAGTGACCGTAGAGCAGCCGTAGGTAACGTGTACATGTGCGATTCTGGGAAAGAGATTGATGGCAGCCAGCTTTAATGCGTCCTATGTTGCTTTCAATCAGCAAGGCCTCTGATCGAATAGTACTTGTCCGGGAGCTATCCATCTAGCTAGGAATTGGAAGTGATTAGGGGAATCATCGCATATATAGCACTTAAGTTTTTTTCCAGATCTAGTTCTGAACATATGATTTTGTAAATTCTAAGTCTTCGCCCGTTTCGGCTTCAGTTTCTGGCTTTTAATTTATTTTTCACTATTTATAAATTTCATCTTTTTTTTGAACTTTTGCCATTTTTAAGTTTTTTTGCCTGTTCTTTTTTTTTCCCGTATTCGTTTGTATTGTTCATGATGAGCTAGTATATTTTTTTATTTTTAAAATTTTTAAAATTTAATTACAACAAATAAACCACCTTCGATTCTGGTGAAATTTCAACCGCCATGATGTAATTTCACCATAATCCATGATTTTTTTCATTTCAACCGAGTGGTTCCCTTGTGACCGCGACTGTAATGACATGTACCGTCTGTCACGCTCGCCCATCGGCCCATTGGGGTAGATGGCAGACACCGCAATAGCCAATGGCTGCTCGGCAAGTGGCGGTCGAGTATAGCAGGTGGTGGAGTTGCTAAGCTCGCTTGACTCAAGAGGTCGTCTGCCGAGCACGCTTAAATCGGTAGGTCACTTACAGTGCCATCCGTAGTGCCTACCACGTATCGCGATAAGCGAGCACGATATGTGTTATCTATCGTTGTTGTCATGGTCACGAAGAGAACCAAATTTATAAAATCGTATGTCCAAGACAGGTTTGAAAAAAAAAGCTACCGTGTTGTATGTACGATGACTTCGTGATCAGGGTTTCCCACACCGAGCCTACTGATTGAAGCTTGCAAGGTGGACTAGCTCGACAAGTAGCTAGCAGGACTAACATGACAACAGTAGATCGGGACTCCGCGCGCGCGCGCGCGCAGTACGGTATCGCTGCTGTAGTGGTGTACTGTTATGCTAATTTCTTCAAGTTTCATGAGGTCACCAGCTAGCAGCTTGCATGGTAGATAGATGTGTTCCGATGTATAGGTGCAAATTCAACGGACCGGTTTATCAGCGAATGTTGCGCCATTCTTCCGACATTATGTTTCACATGGGCAGTCACTATTATTCTACTCTGCAAGACTCATGTTGCACGAAGAGAAACGAAGAGCAAATTACTGGTTTGGTGGTTGCTTACCCAAGGGGACGTTCCAGCAGGAGAAGACGAGGACGACCCCGAGCGGCTCCGGCACGACCTGCGCGCTCGCCGGGAAAGCGATCAGCGGCACCCAGACCTGCGCTCGATCACGCATGCAAAACGGAGGCAGGCGTCAATACCGCCTTATCGGAAGTAGACATGCAGATTAAGCGCTTGCCTTCTGCGGAGCCGTCCATCTCCTGACCTCTCGCAGCGCGGCGTCGGTGGACTTGATGAGCACGCCGATCTAAATGCGAAATCGTTCGCAGACAAATCAACGGGCATGTAAACGCCGCAAGCACTTAAAATCCTCACGAAAAATGTCGAAAGGACACGCATAAGCCGTGAAAAATTAAACCTCGTCTCTGTAGGCCTCGACGTGGTGCTTGCCGAGGTCCTCGTGGAGCGCCCGGAACGCTTCCTCCTCCTCCTCCATCAGGAGCCTGAGGAGGCCCCTGAGCTGGGTCTGCCTCCACGCCAGGCTCCGCGTCCTGCCGCTCTCGTACGCCGCTCTCAGCTCGCCCACTGTTCCACCCATGTCAAGAGGATGATGCTGGCCCGCATCTGCCTCCTCAACGCTAGGCTCCATTGTGCGCTTGCTCCTGTCCTTCCCGCTGCTCGATCGGTCTCGCTCTACTACTCTGGTGTACTCACTGTGAGCTAGTGACTCGGGGTCGGTGGCACACAAGAAAGCCTCGCCCTGGGAGGCCTATTTATGGCAACTGGCGTGCCCCTGCGTCTGTCTGTCTGTCTGTCTGTCTATCTACGCACGGGTCTTCAATGCTGGTACAAGGGCAGTTCACTGGAGTTGTCGTTCATTAATGCGGTTACTGGAGCTCCGTTTTGACTGACGCGAACCGATACGATTGGCGACGGGGCTACAGGTTCTGTGGCCATTTCTGTTCCTTCACCTTTTTGTCTCGATACGTTTCAGTTAATTTGAGAGGAGCAATACGGTCCTGCAACGTGATTTTGGTGCTGGAAGAGTGGAAGGGCACCTTTTATTTTTGTTACCTGCTGGGTCCGGAGCTTGGGTTTTGATTGATATGATCTGACAGGGAATTGGCGACGTGTACAAGTGGTTCGGAGGTGTGCATCAGATTGCAATGTTTGTGGCCACAACTTTTCTTCAACTTCTTCCTCTTCTTCTTTGCAATGTTGGGTTAAAAAGCTATAGTTTATAGCTAAAATTGTATTATATCGGTTGAAATTTTACTGTAACTAAAGGTGGCTTATTTAATATAATTAAATTTTAAAATAGAAAAAATATGCTACCTCATCACGGATAACGTAAATGAATATGAAAAAAGACCCGATAAAAAAACTCAAAAACAACCAAAAGTTCATAAAAAGATGAAATTTATGAATAGTAAAAAATAAGATAGAAGTTAGAAGCTGAAACCGAAACGAGCGGGACGATTTCAAGATTCCTGTAGACTTTTTTTTTCTTAGTTTGCGAGGAACTATACAGTTACGCACGTGTTTTTTCTGTTCAAAGGTCCGTGGGTGTCAATTTTTAGAACGTCATGACCAAGTGATTTTACTGCTGAAAGGAGCTCGCTCACGGTTGGTGTCAATTCTTTCCGTTGAGTTTGTGATGATAATTCTATTCGGTTTATTTTCGTTTTTAACATGGAGTGCTATCCCATCCAAAGTTTTTTTTAAACACTATAAATATACCCTTGCAGACTATAGGGAAGAAAAGAACCTTGTCGTACACATCTTTTTATATAGTGAATTTTATCTTTGTGCATCTGTAGTTTTTCCTACAAACGTTACAGTAGTCTTAGTCGCATTACATTAGTACGTGTGTTAAGTGAATTAGAGCGTGTGTTAAGAGAATTAGTACATGCATGAATGTCATGAATAGTTTGGACGTGGAATAGCACGTCATGAAGAGCTGGACGTGACGGGTATGTCGGGTCAGTTATTTGTTTTTTTGCAGTATAGAAGATCAACGGAGAAAACGTCGCAAACTAATTTAGGGTGGCACAAAAAATCTGTTGTTTCGTGGATTTATAGTCCTCCAGAGAGTCCAGGCATCAGTGTGTGTTGATTCTGCATGGTCTTAAGAGTGCTCGAGTACGTTCTTTCGTGGTCGTAATAGTGCTTGAGTACGTTGCTTCATGGTCGTGAGAGTGCTTGAGTACATTATTTCGTGATCGTAAGAATACTTCGAGTGCATTTTTTCATGGTTGTAAGAGTACTTCAAGTATATTCCTTTGTGATCGTAAGAGTGCTCGACTACGTTCTTTCGTGGTCATAAGAGTACTACGAGTATGTTTCTTCGTGGTCATCAGAGCGCTTAAGTATTTTCTCTGTTCTCCGTGGTTGTAAGAGTACTTCAAGTATATTCATTCATGATCGTAACTTGTTCCTTCATGATTGTAAATAAGTATAAATGCTCGTGGTTGTATGAGAGTCTAGTCCTTGTGATCGTTTATGTATATGTGCTTAAACTTGTAGCAACTAGTGCGGTGTACTCGGGCTTGCAGCGACAACGGCAACAAAGGCACGGCATCGAGGTTTGATCTGAGGCGGTGTCCGAGCGGCATCCAGAGCTTCCAGGTTCCATCGGATTGCTTGTATCAAATCGTTGCTGTGTTTCGACCAGAGATCGACATCTGCTGCTGAGTGACGAAAACTACTACCGAAGCCGTCTGCAGCTGCCCACGGAAAGAAATTCCGTGACGTCGCGTGGAAGAAGGAAGAAGGAACCTACATCCGTGTACTCGTTAGATCTGAAGCCGTCCGCGCGTTGGGAACTTTGACTGCAGCACACAGAGAACAAGAGGAAGCAGCAAGTGTAAGAAAAAAAAATAGACGTCGCAGTAGCATCGAAACCCGAGGAGCAGAGCGCTGATTCATCTACACGGCTTGGGTCAGGAAGAAAAAATCGGAGGGCAGAGCAGTGTAGCCGACCAGCATTAAACCCGAGGAAGGCAGATTGATTGCGTGGTGACTTCATCCAAATTAGAATGTTTTTGCTACGTGCACCTGAAGAAGGCTGCCAGAAAGTTTCTAAGGTCCTACATTGCTACATGCACTCAAGGTGCACCAGAGGATCAGAGCAACTATGCTTTATAAACACAACAGTTTATCAAGATTCAACTTCAGCTCAAAATTTTTGACTCGTCTCGACTCTGTTCAACAACTCAATTGTATACTAAGCGCTAAACCGTGCTCTACCTCGTCAACTGTTCTAGCACCAAGTTCGTCAGAACCATTGCCTGCGCTACTTGGTGTCATGCCCTGGCGTTGAACTGCGTCATCTCTATCGACAATCTTCTGTCTCAGTCTATCGCCATCTTCCATCAAAAATCTATGTCATCAGCTTTGCACGTTTTTTATTGGAGGTAGAGTTTATTGTAAATCAGGTCGTTGTACCTATTATTGTTGGTATCTATGCATGATTAATTATTGATGATTTTTTCGATGATTTGTTGTCTACTACGGTGTATTGCGGTAAGACCTACACATATAGATTCTAAAGTGGCGTTGCATGCTTTTAACATAATGAGTTAATTTGGGGACAATCAAATTTGGTGTTTCATTCACTATTTAGATATATTGCAATTTGAATCGCTTATGCGATTTTTATGAGGTTTTGGCAACATTAATTCTCATAAATTTGATGACACCTTATGGTAGCTAGCATGATACTCTTCGGAGTTTTGCTGTTTGAAAGTGAATGTTTTATTCTAATTTCATTTTGAGATGAATGATTAAAGTGCAAGAAGTAGTTTATTTTTTACGTGTATACCGCAACGTTTGTCCAATTGTTGTAGCTAGCACTAGGAGTCTAGTGCAGTTTATACTCCATTGACGGCATAAGAGTTCCTTTCATCTAGATAATTTTACAGGAGCAATTTTAACCATGTCATGGAATTTATTTATCTTTGAAATCGACAGTTTAACGTACGTGATAGTTATAAGTGCATGTTGCTCTTTCAACAAGCATTGCTTGCCGACTTTTGTGTTTCAAGTGGAGCATGTCAAGATTTTATGAAATGAATTCTTTTATATTTTTAATGTACCATATGTGATGTTTTGGCTTATGCCGTTTGATGATTAAGCATTTGTTTCAGAAGGTCAATTGCATAGACTCAGACTTTTGCTGAGGTTAATGAATTACTTGCAGCAGAACAGTGCAACACCCCGCATATAGCCAATCTGGAATATTATTATGGAACGTCCTTGTCATAGTGAAGAATAAATAATAGCAATAGTAGAAATCACAAAGAATTTAAAACTTTGTTAACACTTTATTAGAGAACCAACGGAAACTGAAATAAATATTTGAACATGGAACCGGTCCACTTCTAACCAAAAGAGGAATGAATAAAAGGACATAAATAGTGGCAAGCCACGATACTGAAAACTCGAGTGCTCCCGCCCATGCATGATGCTATCACTCCACCGGCCTTTTACCTGAGAATGAAAAGAGTAAGTGTGAGATTTGAAAATCTCAGTAAGCATCCAACAACGGTCGCAACATGGTGATTAAATGACAAGTAATGCAAGCAAGTAATTGACACATGTTAATTGCACTGAAAACTAGGTTACCAGGGGCATTGATACCTATCTGGGATGGAGATAACGGAAATATGAAACCAAGGTAATTGTGATTTAGCAAATTATGGCAAATGTGCTAGCGATTGCCTCCCACATACCCGGAAATTCGTGAATAGTCAGGCACATCCTTGTCCTCGACTGTATAACCTCAGACGAGGTGTAATATCCTACGTAACGAGAGTGTACGCCCCCGTACGTTACCAGGTGGGTGGAAATCTCCCCTATATGTGGGTAACCCCGGGCCAGGTAACTGTTATTTTCTTTATTAGTGAGTTAATCGGAAACACTGATAATACCCAGAGATAGAGGTAACAGGAACGATGCAATTAGGAATAATCATTATTTAGCAAGTTATGGCAATGGCAATGGCAATTACTCCCACATACCCGGTTGTACGAGAATAGTCAGACACAACGCTGTCCTCGACTGTATAACCACAGACGGGTGTAATATCCTGAGTAACGAGAGTGTACACCCCCCGTACGTTACCAGGTGGGTGGAAATCTCCCCTATATGTGGATGACCCCAGGCCAAATAACCGTTACATTGTGAATATGTTATATGGTGTGAAATTAAGGGGACTAAGAAAATGCTGAGATAAAGTTATGTTAAGCAGAAGGATTGGCTAAAGTTGGCAATGGAGAAACGTAATTCCTAATATGAGGGCGATGTGGAATGATAATATGGTGATGGAATATTAGGAATTAATCTAAAGAGGTATTATAGCACAACTCACACAAGGTTGGCAATCATCCAGGTTTTATTATGTGATAAGTGGTTATTAGTCAGATTAACATGTATCATACATATCAATCATGACTCACAAGCAACGCATATAAATAATGGATCATGGAAACAGGGTAATGTAAATACAACAACCTAATGTTAAAAGATTACTAGTGGTTTAACCCTAAGTTTGAACATACTTATACGCTACCCTCAGCAATGATTTAAGTATGAATTCTAAAACACTAATTAAAAGCATGAATTCTAGAATATAATTAAGTAAGCATTCTAATAAATCTAAGAGCATGTGAAACAAGATAAAAATATTAGAAGTCTATAACCAAACAAGTATTAGTAATGTGATAACAATCAGGCTAGCATTGGTGATGTGGTAATAACCAGGTAAGGTTTAGTAATACGCTAATAGCCAGGTAACTTTAGTGATATGATATTAGCCAAATAACTTTGATGATATGAAATTAGCTACGTAATTTTAATGATATGGTAATATTCAGGTAAGCATGAGTTGTATGATAATTGTACTCAATGATAAGGTGACAAGTAATCTGGAACATGTGATATGCAAAACGGAAATGTCACAGCCGCGGGGTATTTGCCTTGAGCATGCTCGACGGACACGCTGCACGATGGGTCCGAAACATGTATCTGCCTAACTGCTCCCTCAACAACTACGTACGAATCTATAGGATGGAATAGAAGGCGACCGATCAGACATAATTGTTTTGATAAGGGAACGACAAAAGGTACGACCTTCGTGCTCAGAATTCGCTTGCCACTGCGAGGGCAAGTCCACCGCCTCCTGGTTCCAATACGGAGGTTTCGTAACTCGTCACTATAGATACGGGTGGCAAGTGCGCCGAGCACCCTGTAGCAACTATCATGGCAGCATCGAACTGTTGTTTATCGTCAAAGAGATGGGGCCTGGGGGCCAAGTACCTTGCCGCATCTACGCAGTGTGCCTTACACGTGCCGTCAACTGCAGCAGGCCCCCCGCCCCCCCAAAAAAAAGTGCTAACAGGAGGAAAGAAGACAAACAAGGCAGCGTCCGGTTCATCTCAACCGACGGATAATCGGTCGAGCGGTCGCCGGTCGGTGTTTGAAGAACGCCACGCTCGAGCCGTTTTTGGGAAGAATACAGTAGGCTGGTCGACGAGAAGAGCGAGAAAAATACAGCCTAATAGCAGACTAACAATGTCGTAGTAGTGCACACAACAGTCCGATGAACAGTGCAAGCTCTCGTTGGTCTGTTCATATGTAGCGGCCTCGCTGGAACGAACAGAGAGTTCGTCGTACGTACGAGGACGTTAATACCAAGTACAAGGGCCAGGCGTGCAATGCGTCGATCTGAAGTCACAAACTGCGTCTTCGTGCTGTGCATTCATGCGGAGCCTGCCGTTCGGGCTGGAGCGCGCGCGCGGCAGGTGAGCATGCGCCGTGCAACCTTTCTGCCCCATGCATGATGCATCTACGCAGCAGGCAGCCAGGCCAACCAACGCGTCCAAAGGACCAAATGGGGTCGTAGTACGGCTGTGGCAGCGCCGCGGATGTAGCTGGGCGTGCACGGCGCCAGTAGCGGTGCCCAGCTCTTAAAGCACGGACGATCTCGGCACGGTACGCGTGCGACGACGGTGGGACGCAGCGCAACCAAACTGTACGTCGGCACGTGGGTCGTTTCGCGTTGTGTGTTGTCCCTGACTAGCAAGCGCCTTCTTGCCTGGTCACGCACGCGGCAGGCCGCTGCAGCAAATACCATCACTCTCTATGGTATTGATAGCACTTGGGTCGTCATATGCTGTTTTAGGCCGAAGCCCAACGTATCACTCGAACTTCAAGTAATCACCTGATAGACCCACGGCGTACGCGCGGCCGCATGCGTTGCCTTAAATTCGTCATTGACCAGCCTGTCATTAGATGGGCCGGATGAGCGGCTGCCGCGGTCCGCCGTGCGAATCGTGGCCCAACACAACCGCTCGTTGAGCAATCGCGGAACAGGCCTTGCCTGCCTGCCGTTCCAATGGCGCGGGGGCTAAATTCTAGATTTTTTTTATAAATAATCTATTTTTTATTTAAAATAATAGAAATATAGATGTACGATTTTTTTTTACAAAAATAGGCTCCAGTCACCGAGCGGTCGAGCGACTGGAACCTATCGCCCAACGGACGCGCGACACGCAAGAAATCCGCTGACCCTTGAGCGAATTGATTGCAGTCGCCGAACCGCTGGGCGACTGCTCCCAGTTGCCCATCGGTTAGACAACTGCAACTCCATCCGCTTTAGGGTTGGGTGACTGGAAGCGCACATAAAAGGACTGCAACTCCATCCGCTTTAGTCAACGTTACGTAGAAATTAATCCTACGTAGAAATTTGTAGTTATTAAAAATTCAGTCAATATTTTTTTGTAAGAATTTAATAATTTGCTTCCTATAAAGCAATAATACATAATATTTATAATTAATTACGAATGAATGTAATATCGTTAGTACATTGAAAAAACATGTGTACCGTTATAACTGGTATATATGCATTTAAATCGATATGTCATGTAAATTGTCGAAACCCATTAGGAATTATTTGCAGTAGCGGAGAGCTCGAGTAGCGAGACAAGAGCGGCGTCGGTGCGCGGTCTGCCGATAGAGAGTTAATGCTATGAAGGTAGTGTAGTTGGTTACGATAGATTAATGGTCGTTGAAATGTAAATTACAGTATATCAGTACTTTTGTAATGTGCGATGCGATTTGACTTGTTGCAAAAATAAAAATATATGCAGACAGACATTAGTAATCTCGATACCCACTATATTGAAAGTGCATTACGGTGTTGGCACCGTTCGTGAAGATTTGAACGATGTTGACTTGCGCGATTTTGTGCAATCCACTCTGGTACACCTGGAACGACGAGAATGCTCGAATCGCAGATGTAATGCACTGATTTATCCATAGTTTTTCCTTGAACTCCGAGCTGTGTAGTGTCATCATACAAGGGCTTTGGAGCCGGTCTCCCACAGACATCAGATGGGAGTTGAGAACATTGATACACACTGTTGCGTGGAAGGGGTTTATGCAAGGGTGTTAACGCCGTTGATACAAGTGCGTAATACTTGTGCAACCATGCCCAATAGAAACTGTGCAAGATCGTACGGATGGCCATCATCCAGGAGGTGTATCGTCCATCTAAGGTTATAAAAGGACAGATTCGATGAATTTTCGCACATGAGATGAATGGTCGTGTAGTATTATATGCTAGGTGCACGCAAGTAGGGGTAAAAAAATGGCTCGTAGTAAGGCTCGTTGGCTCAATTTAAAATTACTTCAATTGCACTCGTTAATTGATTAAATATTAAATGGGTCGATTTCGAATGAAATTAAATTTTATTTTGACTCGACTCGACTCATTAGTTTGATTCTAAAAATGCTATTAAATTATTATAAAATATTATTAAATTAAACTATATTAATTTAAGAAAAGGCTTGATAAGACGAGGAGTTGGTGCATACCCACACCTACGCACGCGCATTGTCACCACGCGCACATATGCTTTTCTTTACAGAACAGAGTGAACACCAATGCAAGCATGCAGATACTACTGCACTGCTACCATCCATTGTTCATCGACGAAACCAGCACAATCCGTTGTTCATTGACGAAACCAGCACAAAGTAAGATGTATTTTGCACGTGGCTAGAACAGAGGCCATACATGGGTGCTTATTTAGGCTTTTGAAACTTATGTTCTTAGTTTTTTTTAATACTGTAGTAACTTTTTTGTACCATAGATAGAGATAGCTTTTTTTAGTGTGATTAATTTTTTTTTAATTTTTTTAAAAATAAAAATACAAAAAAATAAAAGAAAAAAGAAAATATAAAAAATAAAAAGCTAAATAAAAATAAAAAACGAAACTAATAGGTTAGAAGCTAAAAGCTACCAAATGAGCACAACCTATATGAACAATGGCACGTACTGATGTACAATCGCGCCAGCGGCCAGCCTGGAACGTCTAAGCAAGAAAATATCATTAATTAACCAATTTCAGGGTCAATCAGAAGACGTACGTAGGATTGCTGGTTGCGCCCAAACTAGATCTGGGGCTGTTCTTAAATGATTTTGAAAAGCGACTTTTGATTTTTGCTATAGTATCTAATTTTTAAATAGATTACTTTTTAAAGATGGAGTCTACAAATTAATTATAGTACACGTTAAAAGTCTAACATCTGTATCAACCAAAATCCCAAACAAGTATCTCTCTGTACTGTCTGTCACAAACAACTAAATTTCAATAGTTTCAGCAAAAAGTCCTAAACTGCAGTCATATTAAACAGACCTCTGGCTTGCATGTGGCGGCCAATTCACCGCTCATGTTTAATCGCACTGTCTTTTACATATTGCTGAACTAATTTATTCATTACAGTCGCTGCGGGGTCTGCAGGCATACCAAGCCTCAGCTGCTGCTCAGACAACTACGGTCACCGCAAATACTATGGTAGCTAATGCATTCAGTGAAAACTTATCACCAAGAACGAAGAAGCTGAAGTACTGACAAGCCGCCATGACTTCTCTGTGCCGTGATTAGTTCAGGCACCTACTGCAGATTGTGCCAGTTCAAGTCTGCTCCAACAGCAGTGCCTTTTTATTTATGCGTCACAGCTAGCAAATGAAGTACACAGCCAAACAGTTTTGTTTCTCTCCGCCGTATTTGATTCTTTCTTTTTCCCTGGTCATCTCATCTATAGGTTCTTCAGGATGCCACACGCGACACCTAATCCGCATCATTTTCGTGCGCTTCTTTAAAGATCGGAATTTTGTGATCTCTCTTTGTATGTGGAAAAATTTAGCTGATCACACCTTTACGCAATGCACAAATGAGATTGAAGTAACCAACGGATCGCACACTTTGCTGTTGCCATACAGATTACAGCATTTGGTTAAACATAAAAAAGGGGAAAAGAGCATGAAAAACATAAAACACTTTGCTCTTCTTCATTTTGGAATGCTTATTGGTGAAGCTGAATATAATTTGAGCATTTCTTTTTGCTACTAATTTATCTTTTTTAACCCCACTTGCATGTTCACATGCATGAGTGCCATAATTGGCGCTGTACGTCTGTACCGATACCTATTTGATCGATGATTGTTGGAGGAGATTAAATTGACTATGTCATCAACGAACTAAATTGCTTGTCTTCCACCAACCATCTAAGTGTCTAAAGTTAGATCCACAAGATAAGCGAAGGCAACAGTTTGATTACTTAAGTACTACTGCCAGATCACTGGTGCTACAAGATGCCATGACATCACAAAATTTTCTACCTGATCCAAAGGCTTAAACTAATCTACTTGCTCTCACAGTCACACTACAGACATTCTCCTCCTTCCACCAACCCTAAACATGCTACTACTGTTTACAATCAACACCAGGCAACTTAGAACATCATCTTGCGGTCCAATCTCGATCCAACGGCGGAGACCAGCGCGGAGGTCTTCTCCTGGAGCACGCGCACCACGTCGGGCATGGACGGCCTGAGCCCGGGGCTGTCGCTGACGCACTGCATGGCGAGCTCCGCAATGACGGCCGCTTCTGCGCCGTCGTGTTCGCCTCCCAACCCCGGGTCCACCACGTCGTACACCTTACCCTCGGCGACCGTGGGCCCAACCGCGGCAGTGAGACGGCGACCGGTCTCGCGGCAGACGGCCTCCCTCCCGGTCACGAGCTCGAGCAGCAGCACGCCGAAGCTGTACACGTCGCTCTTCTTGGTGGCCACGCCGGAGCGGAGGATGTGGGGGTCGACGTATCCCGGGGATCCCATGACGGCTCGCGCCGACGGCCTGCCCCCCACCGTGACCGAGAAGCCGACGTGCGCGAAGCCGAAGTCGCAGAGCTTGGCGTCCATGTTACCGTCGAGGAGGACGTTGGACGCCTTGATGTCCCCGTGGATGACCGCCGGGTGGCCGCTCTCGTGGAGATACTCCAGCGCCATCGCCACCTGGAACGCAATCGCCACTCGCCGCGCCCAGGGCAGCACCGCCGCCACGTCCACGTCCTCGCCGCCGTGGAGCCTTTCGTGTAGGTCACCGTTCGGCGCGTACTCGAACACCAGTACACCTTCATCTGTGTAAAGAAGCAAGAACGTTAATAGTTGGATAATTAAATTTTCTAACTAGTCACACTCACAGTCAGTTTAATTACTAGAGATTTGAGTGAACAGTCTGGTTTGCTTTGATGGTTACCTCGTTCGTCGCAGTAGCCGAGGAGGCGGACGATGTGCGGGTGGCGGAGGGAGAGGAGCACCTCGAGCTCCTGGCGGAAGGCGCGGTGGAGGCGCTCGCTGCTGCAGTGGACCTTGACGGCGCCGAGGCGGGAGGAGGACAGCGAAGCGAGGTACACCGTGCTGAACCCGCCGTGCCCGATCACCCGGGACGAGAAGCCCCCCGTGACGGACTCCACCTCCGCCCACGCGAGCTGCCTCGCCGCTGCGGCGCCGTTCTTTCTGCAGCCGCCGTCCTCCTCCACGGCGCCAGCCGGCTCGGCCGCCACCCGCGAGCTGGCCGCACCTGCCTCCCCTCGCTTCTTCACGTCGCCACCGCACCGGCGGACGCACGCGAAGAGGCTGCACCCGCGGAACATTGTGCGCACACTGAAACTAGAGATCTACAAGCTCCCAAGGCTGCGGCAATGGCGAAAAGGAGAAGGATTACAAGTGAGGCGAGGAGTGGGAGTGGAGGGAGAATGAGTTCTCACTTCTCTAGCCTTGTTGCTGTCGTTGCTACGTTTTTTGGCTCTGCCTTACTGGATACGCTGGGCACAGGTTGGACAGAGGACGCAGATCAAGGAATGGCTAGTGGCAACTGTGGCTTGCTCACTGGCTGTCTGGCTCTGCTTGCATGCTACAAGTCAAATGCTCACTGGATACGCTGGGGACAGGTTGGACAGGTTGTATATATATATATATATATAAGAATCAAATATCGGTCTGTTTAATATAGCTGTAGCTTATGATTTTTGGTTGAAAGTTTTGAATTTTAGCTGTTTACAATAAAGATTATGAAGAGAGATACTCGCTTGCGATTTTGATTGATACAGATATTCGGCTTTTAACGTGCACTACAATTAACTTTTAGACCTTATCTTGAGAAAATACTCCGTTTGAAAGTTAGATATTATAACAAAATTCAAAAAACGTTTTTAGAAGCCATTAAAAAACAGAACCATTAGTTCGATCAGTGAGTGCTCACATACGAAGCAATGTATCAACTATAAAAGAAAGCAACATGCACGTTCAAAGAATTCAAAAGAACCTGTATAATAGGAAAGGTCAAATAAATTAGAGACAAAGCACGAATCTCATTCCTTCGGAGAAGTAAATAAGAGCAAATCGGCCACACGCGTAGTAAATCTGCCGCAAGCACATTTCATGGAAAGAATTATTAACAGGTCAAATGTTTTGAGCAAACGAATCACTCATATTATAGGAGCCTAGGCACTATGGTTTATATACACACACATAGTTTGGGCTTATCTTAATGTAAACTAGGAGAGACCGGTAAATCTCTGAACATCATGGTAAAAAGAGATCGTGTCATTTATGGTTTATTTTCTTGTGCTCAATTTATATTTAAGCAATTTACATACATAGAATTAAATTGATTGTTTGTTATCCTAGGACCAACAAGTCTCTGAATACCATGCCAAAAGAGACCATGTCATTTGTAGTTTGTTTTCTTGTGCTCAATTTATATTCAAGCAATTTATATAATAGAATTAAATTGATTGATTGTTATCCTAGGAGTGCAAATTTTGATCTAGCCTAGAATTGTTAGTGCACTTAGGTGAACTTAATTGATATAGACGTTGTTTGTGCTAAACCAAATTGAATTAAACTTCCGTAATTGTTTACTTGGTTTAGAGAAATAGAAAAGATATTGAAATTTCAATAATAATTAGAAGAGTTTTTAAACCACCTATTCACCCCTTCTAGTCAGCCTCCTCGATCCTACAAGTGGTATCAGAGCTTGGTCTCTCATTTATTAGCCTTCACCGCCTAGAGAGTTAAAGGATAGTAACTAGTGGGATAGTGTACCTAGATGAACCATGTCTATTTAATGGCTTAAATTATGATAGTTGAAAAATCTGCATGATATGCTATTTTAAGGTCATGGGCCTGAACATATGGCGGATTGTAGATGTGAACTTTTCTCCTCTATTGGATCCTCTTGCTCCAACAATTGAGGAAGAGAAATGCTCATATCTCGACGCTCAAGCTACTAATGCTCTATTTAGTGCTTTAAGTGTAGAGGTGTTCAACACAATATGCAATCTTGAGAGCGCTCATGATATGTGGACGAAAATTCAAGATAAATATGAAATGTCCACATCAACCGATAAAGATCGCATACAAGAGTGGATGTCGGGAGATGAATGCTCAACTTCTAGCTCCGACGATGAAGAATCCACTATCCCCTCCACATCAATTCAATGCTTCATGACAAAAGGTAACAAGAAGGTAAATAATGATGATGACAATGATGCACCTTCTTCTGATGAGTTGATGGATATGTTAGAAGAACTTAATGAATTTATTGGGAAAGAAAATGCTAAATATAAGATTTTGAAGAATGAACATGTTTCTCTTTAAAATGATTATAATAAGCTAAAAGGAGAACATGAAATTCTTCTTCTCAAGGAATATTCTAAGCCAAATGTGGATATAGGAATTACATGTAATTTAATAGAGGATATGTCATGTGTAGCTCCTAACTCTTGCAATTAATCTAAAGTTAGCATATCCATATCTTGTGATGATTTGCTAGATTTACCTTGTTACTAAAAATATAGATGAATATACTTCATCTATGCATTGCAATACTAACATTGTAGAGGAGAATAACGAGCTCAAGGCCTAAGTCACAAGATTGAGAAATGACTCGGAGAAAATCTACAAAAGGAAGGCCTCTCTTGATAAAATATTAGAAAGTCAAAGATCGTCAAATGACAAAAGAGGTATTAGCACTTCCAAGAAAATGGTGAAAAGCATCCCAAAGCAACTTGAAGAACAATCCAACAAAGTCAAATGCTTTGAATGCAACAAGAAGGGTCACTTCGCCTCTAAGTGCCCCAACAAATTGGAAAACAAGAAAAATACATCAATGAAGAGGCAAACCGACAATAAGCAAGACAAGAAAATAAGAAGAGATAGCAATTGCCAAACTTGCTACAATTGTGTGCTTAGGAAGGATTATCCCAAAGGTACCATTTCTAAGCCATCTCTATTTAATGAACATTATGTGCTTAGGAAGGATAAATATGGCAATATGTTTGCTAGATATGTTAGTTTATATAAAGTAAATGTTGGGGTCATTTGGGTACCCAAATCTATTGTGACTAACATTCATTGATCCAACCATGTTTTGGGTACCAAAATATGCTTAAAGGCTTAATAGGTACTTGGAGAAGCATTGGAGGCTTGGCTCATTCTTGAAGAGGTGAATTCCACCATGGGCAAAATGGAAGCCAAGTTGAGGATAATATTGCCACATCATGAACCAATGCCATCTCGGTAACAAGTATTTACATTAAAATATTTAACCCCTAACCTTGTGTATGTTGTATTACATGGAAATCATTTAAAAGAGGTGTTCTTGCTCTTGTTTTGAAAGTTCATTATTGTAATCATGAGCAAGATGCGGTGGCACATTAAGGGGAGTGCTAAATCATATTCGTGTATATTACATCTCTAAGTGCGCCCATATTGATTAAGTGCTAGTATTGGTTTTCAAAATTGAGTCATTTAAACAAAAAATCAAAAATTTGAAATTATTAGTATTTCTTTGAAAAACTAGTTGAAAAGTGTATACAAATGCATTTCAAATATTTTTCAAAGGGTTTGGTTTTAGAAAATCTTATTTCAAGTAAAATTAAGTTTCTAACCCAAAACTATTAAATTAGTATCTTGTTTTGGCTTTAAACTCAAAAGTTGGTTAAATTAATTCTAAAAGGAATTTGAGAAAGTATTCAATACCAAAAACCTAGAGTTGGATATTTCAAAATTTATTAGTATTGAAAAGTTTTCAAAAAGGCTAACCAATCAAAAGTTATTTGGTTTTAAAACTCATCCAAAATCTTAAGTTGACCTATGTGGTCACAATCTAGCACTTAAGTGAGTTTTGCCATTTAAGCTAAAAATCATTGACATATGTGGCTCACAAGGATATCTATAGCTTATACATGAAATCAAAATGCTTATTATACCCTAGATGCTCATTTTTGCAATCTTGAAGATTTTATTGAAAATGAGTTTGCTTTTGAAAAAAAATTGAAATCTTAATTCGTTAAAAACTATATTGAAAAGAGTTTTGATCTTGGAATATAGTTGAAAATGGTCCACAAGCGGTTTATGTTTCTTTTTGAAAAACTTTGGAGCAATATACAACATCATATCTGCTCTCTCTCCTTTGAAATCAATCTCTTGGCATGTTCCTAAAAAAATCGAAACTACCGATAGTTATCCTGCGGTACTTAGTTTTAATTCTTGGCGATGAAAGCTGCGGTGCCAATTTTCGCAAATAGCTAATTTGTTTCAAAACTTGTTGATTCCAATTTCTCTCAGCCATTCCTCCTACTCCTCAAAGTTAAGTCGATCCTTGTTAATTCTTGTTAACTATCCTCAAGTCTTTCTTAACTCCATATGCTATTTTGTCCTTAATTTGATTCTTTTCATTAAAATGGCAATCTATCAACGAGGGGTAGAATTTTGATCTCCTTAACCTCGACATGAGTTTCAATCTTATCTTTTTTCAAGTGATATCCACCCTTACAAGGGGTATCTTCTATATGATATTATACTCTTACCACAAATATTGTTTCTCATGAGTAATCTTTCAAGTGTTATCTTTCAACAAGCGGTATCCTCTTCAACAATCTCAAGTGGAAATCATTGAAGATCTCTCAAGGTTAATTCAAATGGGATGCCAGTTGATCATACAAGTGACATCAAGTATTTACAAATGAAATCAATCACACTTAATGTCATGTATACTCACAAATAGTACAAGTGGTATCAAATCTCTACACATGGATTAAATCTTACTTGATATCATTTAAGCTCATAAGTGGTATCATGTTTTCTATAATTGGAATTTAGTATACTTGGTATCATTTATGTTTACAAGTGGTATTTTTTCACCAGTGGTATCTTATGTCATCTTAAGTGGTATAAAGGTCAAAGTGGTATACGTTTCCATGAAAAAGCAAAATAACCACAAAAGATTAAAAAAGCACCTTTATGGACACAAGGCTTACAAGTGGTATCCTCGATTCTTGGTGCTAAGTGACATATGGAGAGAGAGAGTTTTAAAGAGAAGAATATCAAGAAAAGGAGGAGGATCCTTTGTGTGTCAAAGGAGAATAAAATGCCAAGAAGACCTTTTGTGTAAGGGGGAATTTTTATTTGTGAAAAACATATATAATACTTTTGGGCTTACTCAAGCAAAAATGGGTAAAGTATTATTATTAGGAACACTATTTTACCAAATTTGCCTGAGGATCATTTGTGTGTCAAAGGAGAAGAAAATGCCAAGAAGACCTTTTGTGTAAGGGGGAGTTTTTATTTGTGAAAAACATATATAATACTTTTGGGCTTACTCAAGCAAAAATGGGTAAAGTATTATTATTAGGAACACTATTTTACCAAATTTGCCCGCAATGTTTTATGGATCTTGTGAATGAATGTGTTTCATTCTCATTTGCTTCCTTTAGTATTTATGGAGTAAAAAAATCTAATAATATACAGGATTAGCTTTTCAAAAGTTCAATTCTGCAAAGTTTCAAAGCATTTCAAATTATTTTGAGAAAGTTGTGTAGTTTTCCCACTTTATGAAAATGCTGAAAATTCAGAACTTTACATTGTTTTAAGCCGATTTATGATTTTTGTATATTTAAGTGGGCTCATAATCTGAGGTAGTTGCAATTATGACTTTTAATTCTTAGATATTAATCTCTACTAACAAATTATCTAAGATTTATTGGACTTTTGTAATTCAGTTTTTCAGCTAGCCTTTGAAGACTAATTGGAATGCAAAATCCTAGAAATGATTCAAATGCTACAAGTGGTATCAAATACCAAAAAGAGAAAACTTCAAAAGTCTTCAAGGAGCTCTCATGAGTAAGATTATTTGAATGTGTTTTAAATATCTTTAGTTATTTTAAGTGGTATCAAATTGGTCATCTGCATCAAATTTCATATTCTTTATGACACTATTAAAGTTAAATTAATTGATATCAAGCTCTATATAATGAAAGATCTCCATTTATAGGTTAACTTGTCTTCTTTCCTTGTTCTTATGATAATCAATGTTTTTGGTGAACATTGCCTCGTTTTGGTGTTTAATGTCAAATGAGAGAGAAATTTGTGATAATAGCATTGGATAATGGGGGAGAAATTTTGTGATGAGCCAAGAAGTAGTGTCGGAGCTTCTGCGAGGCCATGACGAGGGCATAGGATAACTTTTCTAGTTCCGTATAGCGTGTCTTGGTGCCCTGAAGGGCTTTTGAGACGAAGTACACCGGCCGCTTAAGGCACCCCTCCACAAGGACAAGGACTGCGCTGATTGCTGTTGTTGTAGCCACTAGATACAGCAATAACAGAGCCTCTCGTGCTGGGGACACGAGAGTAGGGAGCTTGAAGAGATGCTTTTTAAGGTTATTGAAGGCCATCATGCACCCATCGTCCCAGTGAAACCCATCACATCCATGAAGAGTTCTGAAGAACGAGAGGCCTAGCTCAGCTGCTCTGGACAAGAAACAGCTCAGCGCGGCTAGGCGTCATGTGAGCCTTTGGACCTCCCTTGTCGTCTTGGGCGGCTCCATGGAGAGGATTGCATCGTCTTTGTCGGGATTCGCTTGTATCCCTCGTCCTAACACCAGGAAGCAGAGCAACTTTCTTGCATACACACCGGAGACACATTTGTCTAGATTTAGCTTGATGCTAACCCGCTAGAGGTTGTCGAAGGTTTCCTAGAGGTCTTGACAGGCTTATCTTGTCTTGACGACTGTCGTCGATGTAGGCTTCGACGTTCCTTCCGAGCTGGAAGGCGAGGGCGAGGGCCACCAGCCGCGTGAACGTAGCTCCCATATTCTTGAGGCTTAAGGACATTCTAACGAAGTAGTACATGCCTGCTGGGGTTATGAAGCTTGTCTTGACTTCGTTCTCCTTAGCCATATGGATCTGGTGATTGCCGGAGTATGCATCCAGGAAACTCATTAGCTCGCATCCTGCCGTG
This sequence comes from Bonia amplexicaulis, assembly GCA_036346245.1. Taxonomy (NCBI): domain Eukaryota; kingdom Viridiplantae; phylum Streptophyta; class Magnoliopsida; order Poales; family Poaceae; genus Bonia; species Bonia amplexicaulis. Next base: position 15,281,388 of record CM070746.1, read on the forward strand.
GCGTCCACCAGCTGGTCGATCCAAGGGAGTGGGTAGTTGTCCTTCGGACATGCCTTGTTAAGAGTGGTGAAATCGATGCACATAATCCATTTGCTACCCGCTTTTTTGGCCAACATCGTTTTAGCGAGCCATTCCGGGTGATGCACCTCGCAAGTTTTCTACTGGTATCAATAAAGAGATGTAGGTAAAATTTAAAACTATTAACAGGGTAATGAAGTAATGGTAAGCTTCCCACAAGACTGTTTGACAAAGATAGATGTTGGAACAACTATAGTACTCTATGAGCTTTTTCATGATCAATGTTATTGGATTAGTTAAGCAAAATGTTTACCATAGGAAGGAGTAGTTTTCTATGAGGAAAAATACAGGATTTAACACAATAGTGAATTTTCCAAACTAACTCATAATTCAAGATCATGTCAATGTTGAAGCATATCATACAATAGTTCTCATCTGTTATCGAGATACATGTAGTATAGAATGGTGCTAAATTTCGAAACTCAAAAAATTCAAAGCACTATTTTTCTTCAGTGATTTCTACTGATAAAATAGAGTAAAAACACACAAATCAAAAGGATAAGAAATATCCATGTTTTACAAGGCTACATTCAATTTCCAAGGATGGAAGGGACAAGTACACGCTAAACTGCTAAGAATGTAAAATCAATCACTACCAAATCCTATCTAAAGCTAAAATAAGAACCAACATAGACTGCCAACATAGGTTGTTCATACTCATATTGTGTGAACATTCACAAACCAAAATTAGAGACAGAACTAACCAAAATGGCAAATCAGATGTATTGCTTTGGCACATTAATTAGAACAAAACAAGTACCATTGTTTCTTGGAGGAGGAAGAAAAATAGGTTTACATGAAGCATTAGCCATCTAAAGCAGAAGTAAGGGGGTTAGCAAGTTACCTATTTCGCAGAGATCTACTGGGTCTCTGGTCTCCACCTCCATCGGTTGCTTCGCCACCTCTTGGACCTATCGGGCTCTATGAATCCTTCTCGGCGTTCTCTCACTGCTTCCCTGTTCTTTTATCTTCTCTTCTCCAGATTCGGTGGTGGAAGCCGCAGCCACTGCAAGGGGTGGTGGCGTTGGCAGTGCATGCCATGACACATGCCTCGGCTTGTAGGCCTCCGCATGGTCACGGGCAAAGGAGGCCACGAAGGAGGGGAGGCAGCAATAGCAGTGGAAGGGGCGGGGGAGAGCTGGATGGAGAGGTCGAGGGAGGGGCGTGGCGGTGGAGTTTGCGCGGAGGTGGGAGGGGCAGCAGTGGCAGCGAGGTGCGTGGTACAGAGGGGAAGGGAGGGAGAAGGAGGGCATGGCGATGGAGGCGGCACGGAGTTGGGAGGGGCTGTAGTGGCGGTGAGGCACGCGACACTGAGAGGAGGGGAGGGAGAAGGGCCACCATGGTCGGTGAGTGTAGCGGGAAGAGGGAGATGTGGAGGTGGGGAACTCAGGCTTGATAGGGAAGAGGGAGCGAGAGGTTGCGGATGTGCTAGTCGTAGGTAGGGATCTTGGGGGGGTGTGCAGCAGTATTGCGCGGCGTAGGATGGGCTCGATCCCACATTGGTGAGGGGCAAAGCGGCAAAGTGGCGACAATAGAGGAGGAGCGGTGGGGAGGGAAGGCGGTGTGGGTGGGAAGGGAGGGGCGAGGTGGCGGAGGAGGAGGAGCGGTGGGGAGAGGGAAGGTTGCGGGGATGGGAAGGGAGGGGGGCGGCCACGGTGTCGAGAGAGGCGAAGGTCGAGGTAGGGTTTGGTGGCCTGATAAGCGGCGGACCCACTTGTCGGCACAAAAATAATGTGGGGAAGGTGGAGAGGCAGATAAATAATATAAGTGATGGTGAACTACCACTAACTCTTCTTTTAAATAGTAGAGATTGGTAAAATCGTCTATGTGACTGTAGATAACAAGCAATCCACAAAGTCGGAGGGAGCCATCGCCTGATAGATAGGCCATTAACACGAACACGACAAGCACCTACCTGCGCATGCGCTTGCGATCGAGGTTGACTCACCTAACGGAATTGCTCCCCTGCCAATACTGAGCATGTTTGATATGGCTACGACTTATATCTTTTGGCTGAAAATTTTGAATTTTAGCTGTTTGCGACAGAGATTACGGAGAGAGAGATATTCGTTTGCGATTTTGGTTGATACAAATGTTGGGTTTTTAACGTGTACTACAATTAACTTGTAGATACCGCCTTGAAAAAATACTCCGTTTGAAAGTTAGATACTGTAGCAAAAATCAAAAGCTGCTTTTAGAAGCCGTTAAAGAACATGTCCACTATTATGCATGCACTGCTTTGAAATTCTACCAAAGTTTTTTTTAAGATCATGAGTGCAGCAAGAATATATTTATGTACATGTGCACTTAACACTATACCCACACTCACATATACCTATGTGAGTGCATCTAATGCACACGCTTAAGACTAGACGAAGACCCAAAATCTTCAGGAGCACGAACATAAACTTTGATCACCGAATACACTTACGTACGTATACGTACTCAGATAATCATTGTTCACATAAACAATACAAATGCCCCCAAAATATACGGCGCGACGGCTGGAAACCGAACGAACGGCGCGCCCACTGGCTGCCTCAACCAACCGAGCAAACAACCGCCCGCACTACTCGTTTATCTTAGCGTTGGTCGTTGCGCTCTATCTGTTCCATCCATAGCACATTATCAAGCAGTGAACATTGCGAATCTGAGATCTGGTCACCGACGCGACGCGCGCGGCGTCTGTAGACTGCACAGTACGCACGCACCGGCCGGCGCTGTATCGCGGTCCCGACGACACATGGCTCGGTTGGTGCGATAGAAAACCCCAAGCTCGGTAGCTTCCTGCTGGGAGCTGGGAGTACAAGGGGAGCTCGGGGGTCGAGGTCGAACTGAACATAGCAACGACTTTGGTCGGGACACATATCGATCGAGCCCTGTAAGCCAGTTTCTAACTTTAATTTTATCCTTTTTTTATTTTATTTTTTCTCTATATTCCTTTATATTATTCGTGATGCGAGAATTTATTTTTTTCTATTTTTTAAATTTTAATTATATCAAAAAATTATGATAGCTACAATAAAAAAACTCAAACAGTTGCAAAAAAACTTAAAAAAATAAAAGTATAAACCGTTAGATTGTTTGTGCCTGAACCGGTAAACAAAGGCACAGCACGTAAGAGATGCCTGTCCATGTCGCACCGACCGTCGCGGAATAACAAGTTCTCGCTTCAGGTCGGCTTATTTTGATACGATCTACTACTGTTTTGGGGGATTTTGGTGGTGATCGGTTCGGCTGAAAGCTGAAGGTTTATGGCTGAAAACACTGTGGTGGTGAAAAAACATCAGAATGAGAGAGGCTTATTTGATATAATTAAATTTAAAAAAATTAAAAAATATAAAAAATATGTTAACCCATCACAGACAATGCAAACGAATACGAGAAAAAAAAGAACCGACAAAAAAGCTCAAAAAAAAGTCAAAAATTCAGAAAAAGATGAAATTGTGAATAGTGCAAAAAAAAAGCTTAAGCCATAAGCTTTAAGCCAAAATAAGCTATATTGAGCACCCTGTCACGGTGTTTGGGATTCAGAGTTTCTACACTACTAGTATTGATCAAATCTTGTGCACGAGCTTTTTGCGCACTAGTACTACTGTACGTGGTAATAGTACTGACATGAAATCGCTTGGATGTTGAATTCATTGCAAGTTCGTGCCAACTTTACCGTGCACTGTGTTTAATTATCAAACGTACGGGAGCACTAATGCAATAAAAAGGAGTGGTAGCTACTCTAGTAGTACCAAGACGAGCGCTCAATTGGCGAATCAAAGTTACTTTCGATACTATTTTATATTGTATTTATAAAAATAATAGTATAGTAATCGTATTGATAAAAATATCATTTTAAATGGATTCGGTGGTGGCGCCTGGTGAGGCGACACGTGGCGCTGCCGCCATCGACAGGCGCCTGCCACCTAGTGGCTGAACGGCAAGCAGCCTGTTGACCAGGGAGCAGGCGGCGGCAAGCCTGCCGTCCAGCCACCAGGCGGCAGGCTAATTAGCCAATTAGCTGGTCTAATTACCTGTCTAATTTTTTTCTATTTAGTATTTATTTGAATTTTTAAATATATCAAATGAGCTCAAAAAAATTACGAAACTTTATGTACAGCCACCTAACATAACGTTCCTTGCAGTGTAATTTTTGTAGAATTTTATCCATGGAGAATGTTGCTAAAAAATTCATACAATTTTAATAATTTTACAAGTTTTTACATATAGCAAACGAGCTCCAAAAATTATAAAATTTTATGTGAAGCCTCCTGATGTAGTAATAATTATTGTGTAATTTTTTAAAAATTTTATGTGGCCTAAATTAGCCACGTTTATTTGGATTAACTTAACCATGAATTTAACGAATATTTCACTTTTTTTACAATTTGATACATTATGAATTTGTATAATTAAAAGTAATTACAGTACTACAAAAAATGCATCACAGGATGCGATATGGCTCACTCTTCCGAGCCACTGCTGTTTTCTCACCGTGCTTGTCTGTCAGTACGTGGTCTTATCTTTCGTCGCGCACGAGCATGTCTCGTTGAGTACGTCAGTCCGTCCGGATGTTGCGTATCGGGTCGGAGAAGATATGGAGACCATTTCGTCTACTCAGTGGGCGGCGGTGGTCCAGTAGGCTGAGGTACAGTACGTTGGGTCCGGAAGGGTCGAAGTCGTCCAGCTGAGACGTGCTGAACTGCAAGCCGTCCGCAATAATATCGTGTACGAAGGACTCTAGAAATCCCCCTTGTGGTGCGAACGAGCTCTCGCCCTAGCTCGGCAAAAATAATATTTTCGTTAATACGATTGTCATATTATTATTTTGTAAATATAGTACGAAATAATGCTACAAGTGACTAAAACAGGTCAATACTTTGAGAGGAAAAGAAAATGGCGAGACAAATCGGCCATGGGTATTGGATTGCTTAACCCGTGCGCCCGTGCGCGCACTGCCGGAATCGGAATCGCGCTGCTGGCACATGTGTCCGGAGTCGACACAGTTTGGTTCGTGCGACACGAAACTTCCAGTGGGATTGCGTGCTTGGTGCCCGGATAGCAGAGATACTTGATGTTCATCAACTAACCAAAGAACAGATTCAGCAAAACTTTTTTTAATTGCATGTGTCATAAGAAAACCAAAGGATTATTTGGTCGCACGTCTGTGTCCCTGCAGTTCGTGTAGGAGCATCCATGACAAAACATAAGAAAATCGGTGTGTTTTCCTCGCATGAAACATAAAAATCACAACGCGTCAACGCACGATAGATAGCGTAGGCATTGACAAGCAGGCAAATATATGTTTCGGCCCATACCATCTAAGATACAGAGGCCCATCGAATAATTAGTGTCTCGAATTCTGAACGAAACGAGGATTACCAATATGCGTGTTTATCTCATATAAAGCATGAAACACTCATGTCAGAACAGAGTGAATGCTGTAGCGTATTCAAAAAAATAAAAGAACAACGGATATTCCAAAATATATTAAAGCATTCTGTTCATCCGGTGGTGCTAGATCATGGTTATACTCGCAACTTCACAAGAAACCAAAATGACCTCTTTCTTTCTTTCTTTTCCTGTGCATAAGTTAACTACTACTACTCGTTATGGTACATATCTCTCTCTCAAAAAAAAAAGGCACAATGTTTCTCTTCCAAGAGGAAAAAAAAAAGATAAAAGCTAAAGTAGACAGATGGACCAGATCGCTTGAAAGGCCTGAGTAGGACCAAATAAGACCTGTAAACACTCCAAGGTCCAAACCCAAGGCGAAGTATCCGTTCTGATGTTTTTCCTTCTCCGGCCCAGCGAAAGGCAGACAGGACATCCATACCTGAACCGTCCTGGACCTTCTGGCCGTAGGACCCGTTAACAATTACAATGCAGGCCGAGATAATTATTATTACTACACGTATCTGGAGTACCTAGCAGGCCTTTTACACTCAACTCTTATAGTCCAAACGCTATTTGTTGCCTTTGATTTCCTCCTCTGAAGACACAAGATTGTCTCGTCAGGCCACTGTTTATGCACAGCCATGAAGACGTTGCGGTGCTTATGCTGTCTATACATTGAGTGCTTTATAGTCCAGAGTTCTGTAAGAGTCTGATTAATCCGAATCATGGAATTTCTCACCTAAAACAATCGGACATCCGGTTGGATTTACAGGTCAGGTGGTTACAAGTCACAATTCTCGGATAGCACATTAGTCCCCCAGTACGATAGTATCCACGTAACCTTCATGGACCAGTGTGATAGTGACACAGTGGAGCAAGCTCATTTCGTTGTCCTCAGAATAGCAAAATAAAGTTTAAAGTCACTGCATCAAATTATCGAACATTGTAAAAAGGAGAGCATGTACTGAATTTTTTTATTTTTTTGGGAAAGCTGATACAGAGACAGACGCACAGAAAAATGCAGAAGAGGAAGGAAACATGTCCACTTCAAGAGAACCCATGGCTCGATCTCTTAACATCATCATCTATTCGAGTGACCCCAAACACCCAATCACCAGCCTATATAAAACTCGGTTGCGGATGCACTGACTGACACTGAAAGTGAGAACCGAGAACAACTAATTGTTCCTCAATCCTCCCCTGGAAGTAGTATCAACTATGTTGGCCCAAGTATTCATCTCAATACATTACCAAGATTGAATTCAAGGTTCAATCATATTCCCAGGACAGGATAAAATGTTTGAATGACTCTACCTTGTAAACTGGACCAAATCCACCTCCACCAAGCTTGCCACTGAAATTGTTCGTTGCTGAAAGAACCATGTTGAAGTGCTGAACTCAAGTAATGGTGAGATTAGAACTGCTCCTTTTAGCGAATTACTTTCAAATATGTTTTCATATCCAGGTGGTCTAGCTTCTTCAATGACATGTCTTGGTCCTTGTATTCTCCTTATGCCTGCAGTTTGGCGAAAAGTTCGACAAAAGAACTTAATAGCTATTCATGCAAATAGAACTTTCATTTATCTACCAGAAGTTACTGCCACGGAAATTACACTGATACACAAAAGGGTTCGTAAAATCTCAATCCGAGATTATCATAATCTGAACAGCAGCATGCTTAGGAAAATCTGATCTGAACAACAGTGTGTTATGGAATAACTGATAGTTGAGGTAGTTCAATCCCAAGATATCTGTCCAGCGGAGGAATTGGATGCAGGGGACGATGTGCTTGTCCAGGATGCGCGAGAGGACGAGGGACGCGAAGAAGTCGAGCTTGGGGTGAATGATCCGGTTGGGATCGACGGAGAGGAGCAGCGGGGTGCTGCGGGCCACCTGGGCGATGCCTGCGTCGGAGAAACCGTGGCGGCGGAGGAGGGTGTAGACGGCGTCGACCTTGGCGGTGGACCGTTTGCGGCGGCAGCGGGCGGTCACCGCGGCGGAGAAGAACTATGCGTCGTCGACTCGCTGGAGTGTAGGTGTCACGTCCCGCGAGATGTGGGAGGACCGGAGGAAGAAGCACGCGGTGGTGGCAGTCACGAGCAAAGGAGGCGGAGGCAGTCGCGAGGGAGAGAGACGGAGGCGGAGGCGATCGCAACGGAGCAAGCAGTGAGCATCATCACGAGGCGATGGCCGATGGGGGCGCGGTCACAAGTGGATGCGGCGCGACGGGGAGAACTTTCCCGACGTTGGGAGTCGAGGGATTTTTTCCCGGTCGAAACGGCGCGGATCAGGCCGGGAAACCCTTGTCCCGACAACATCCAAATGGGCCTTCTCACTGGCCCGGGGGAACTTTCCCCATGGGTTTCTATCCCCGGGAATTGGTGGGGATCCCGGCCGGGATTAAGATTCTCAAACAAGCCCTTAAGAAGAATAAAGCAGCGGAGGGGAAAGGAGAGGAAAAAAGAAACCACTCCACTGGCCTTTTCTTTAGTGTCTGTCTAATCTGAAACTTGCCTGCTGCTTATGCTGTCATGGTGATAGCAACTCATGCGCATCAGAGGAGCGGATCGAGCCACTACGTTTCCACAGGCACGCATGTGATTGTGACTTTGGATCGAAGCATCACTCTCCCTAAGATGTAAAAAGAGGGGGAGCTAAGCTCGGATCATGAGGCATTAGTTTATTAGCACAATGCCAAAGCAGCAGCCTATCTTCATCTGATGTGATGTAAATTATAAAACTACCAGGTAAGGCATCGGCCTGTCCCCCAAATCCGAACTGTAAATCTTCTGATGTCACAGGTCACAAAAGTTTGTACATGTAGGTTTGAGTATGTGTTGTGCATGTATGTATGTTAAAAGCCGTCTCCTTTAAATTAAACAACGCTTTTAGCACTAAACTTAGATAGATCAGCACCATGGTTATCCATCCTCTTGGCATGTGCTTACCTGGAGCCCACAGCTTGTTTGTGGGGTGCGTAAAAATGGATGAGAGTTCAGAGTGTCACAAGCAATTCAAGCAGTGATGAAGCAACCGAATAGTGGCTTATTCAGGGATTCAGGCTCATGCTGGCCCACTCCATGAAACCTAGACTTGCAAGTTACATCTTCTTATAATCTCAATTATATCATTTGCTGGAGAGAGAGAGAGAGAGAGAGAGTTGTAACGTGGCTTTATTTTTGCCTACAAAAGGAAGACACTTGCTAGGGAGGTGATTCCCTCTGTCTCTCAGAAAGATGGAAAACAGCACATATAGATTGTAAAGCACAGTTGTTAATCTGCATCTAACTGTCACTGCGATTAGAAATCACAGCTTGTCCGGTACTACGTGCAGCTTTATACAAAATGATATATCTCTCAGGAACTCGAATTCTCTGCACGACGCCATGGCAATACATTGCTTTTGCACAATAGTATATGTATCTGATGCTCCTGATTAGGGAGGAATAAACCTCAACAGAAGTACTGCAGAACAGTTTGATCTCCTTGATCACTAAAAAAAGACAGGGAGCTAGTAAACAGATAGACAAAGGAGAAAGTGACGACCGTCCCGGCGTATAAAAAATGCAGAGAGGATGCTCGCGAAACCGGCGACGGCGCGCATGTGACGGGGGTGAAGAGGACGCAACGCAACACACCAACCTATCGCGTGAAGTAACGTGCAAGCGTTGCGGCCATCCTGGCCTGGCAACCCAACCACACGCCGTAACAACAGGAGCGCGCGTACGTACATATCGATCGAGTTGGCCGCTGCATGATCTGACGATACGCTCCTACTACTACTGCTACTGCTTATGCCCATACTGCCCAACCAACTTAACCGGCGGTTTGGTCGATCGCGGACGAGTTTCTAGTAGCTAATTATGCCCCGGAATTATGGTTGAGACGACTGGCATGCACGGCAGGTATACCAGGTAGCTTGCGGAGGAAATATAATAAACAACAAGCAACGGCGGCGTACTTACGCATGCGATTGGTGCGCGCGGGCGACGGATGGGTGCGTGTTATTTTGGTGGGGCTTGGGGAACGGTCGGCCGGCAGCAACGCCTAGCTAGCTTAGCTATTAGCTAGTGAGGCATGGGTTGTAAGGCACTGTGTTGTGCGTGACCGTGTGCGTGCTACCACTAGCGACCAGCGACAACGGATCATGGGGTCATGCTGTTTGTATTGTTATGCGGCATTCTCTGCGAGCTAGCTAGCAGCTGTGCCTTAATTTCGTTCCCTTCTGGTACGTGCGCCTCTGGATCTGTTGCTTTGCGTGCTTAGTTAGTTGCCAATTCCGTGATCGATTTCATCTTATCCCTGAGACGGAGATGATGATGCTAGCTCGGCCACACCAACCTCTAACCACCCCGGCGATCAGTGGGGTGATTAAACAAATGGAGGGTACGTAGAATCCAAATTAGCATATATGGGAGAGCCTAACTGATCAGTTCTTCTTCTTCTACTACTACAGTCTACAGCACCATGGCAATTTGCAAAGGGGTTGGATCGTGAGTGGAATAGTGGAGCACGCATGGATGGATGGATTGGACATGGGGTGGGGGTGGTAGATTGGCATGCATCGATCCTCATGTGTAGCTAGCTGAGCTGAGCTGAGCTGAGCTGAGCTAGCGCTCGCATGCATGTGACAACTAAGGCCGGGCACCTCGCTAGCTAGCCATTGTTTGGTGGGCTGTATGTGCGCCACAGATAGGAAGATTCTAGTTAGGTAAACATTGTCCCATCCCAGCAGTGATGCAGGGAGCCAGGCACCTTGTAACCCTAGCTATTACCTATCTTGTAGATGCACAGCAACGGGTTAAGTAATCCAGCTAGATTAGGAATATGACACAGGAGAAGAGAGGAGGTCCAGGCCACCGCCGTAGCTAGCTAACATAATGCATGGATTATTTTGCCCGGATCGAGCAAGGGTATTTCATGACTTCATGGCCGGCTCTAGCTCATCAGGTAATGCTAGCAATGACTTCTATGCATCATCTATCAGTATTTGTTATAGTTAAGGGAGGGGTGGGGGATCTAGTTGTTACCAACAAACCTATAGAATACTAACGTCTTGTAATGAAATATGATATATATATATATATATATATATATATATATATATATATATATATACACTACCTAAACTTCTATATTTACTGGTGGTAACAAAATCACAAAAAAAAATCATACTGGTGCTACCTAACACGTGCAGCTTCAGATCAATATGTAAGAATTGTGTATGGGTGCAAATTTTCAAGGCAAAATTGTATCTCTTTTTTGTTGAACGGTAAAAATGTAAATTTTCTCACAAGTACAAACATAATACCAGAATGTTAATCAGTACAACTGGTATGACACACGGTGTCCTGGTTAAACAAAAAAGACCTTCGACTCCCACTATTCAACTGCATAATATAGATTGGTAGTGAATTATTTGTATGAGGGAGCAATGTAATTTCCACTATCGATATCTGCCGGGGAGGAAGAGCATAGTGAAAACAAGAATTTTACATGAGCAGCAGACACTGGGACCCATGAGCGAGATGCTATTTGTGGGGCGCATGGTCCCAATAAGAAATGGAGCCAACGTGTACTGGTGCGTTACATAATGACGAAAATTGGAACGAGCTAATCGAAAAGCAGTAAAGCACCAACCCCAACCAGTATTTTTTTTCTCTCTCTTTTCTAGCTGTTTTGGAACATTATGACCCAGGAAAAAAAACTGGACAATAATAGTTGGAGAGGAACCGGAGGAATTCAATCGGCCGGCAGTTGCGGTGTCGGTGTTTGTCCACATACACCTCTGTACTAATCAATTTATACCAAAAAAAAATGCTTTTTGATCACGCGTTAATTTTTCACGGTAAGGCTCCAATGGGAATGCTTGAATTTGCACTTAAAAATTATCGTAGAAAACGGCTCAATTCTAACAGTAAGTAAAAATTTAGATCAAAGACCGAAAAAATTTCTGCGTTTTAAATAGACTTAAGACTCGCAACTTGCGCCGACTAGCTAGGGCGTCTCAGATTCGCACACAACTCCTAGCTGTGAAAGGGGAAGGGGAAAAGTAAAAGTAAAAGCAGTAAGGATGGAGTACAAACAAATGCTTCAATGTGAACGGATGATGTCGTATTGTTAGGCCGCATGGGGGTCATTATCGGCCACTTACCACCAAATTTACCGTCACTTTCTGCCTCCTAATGATTCCGGGCTTCTGATCCAATCGGAGCTCACGGCCGAGCCCTCTTTTCCCGTTCCTTGATTGATTTGTATATGGTGCTACTGCACCTGCACGCCCCCCATCCCGCTCACTTTAACATGAGTTTCTGGCTTATTTTTTACTATTTATAAATTTCATTTTTCCCTAAATTTTTAGCTTTTTGAGCTTTGTTGTTGGTTCTTTTTTCCCGTATTCATTTGTATTATCCGTGATGAGCTAACATATTTTTTCTATTTTTAAAATTTTTTAAATTTAGTTACGTCAAATAAGTCACCTTCAGCTACAATGTAATTTCAGTCAGATACACTGCAATTTCAATCATCATTACTATTATAAAAGAACGAGTTGGTGGTCGTACATTCCTTCTTCTCCAACCGCCCCATCTCAACTTCTCATCACTCTCTACTTTTCAACTGATCAGAGTAGTCCTCTTCCGTAGCATGATTCTCTATATATCCAATAAATTTCGTTGCAACGCATAAACAAGTAACTAGTAAATCACTATTTTTCAGCTTAACCAACTTCTACCCACCGGCGCTGTGACTTGCCTCCCTCAGTTTGCAGTCTAAGTCCGGTAGAGTTGCATGATTGATTTGTTTAATTATTACTGGCTACAGCTCGGCTACACACTGAGGAATCTTTCTTTTTTTTTCTTTTGGCCTTTTGATTAGAGAGGTGATGGTATCATTACGTTTCGCTTAATTACCCCTCTCTTTTCCTCCCCCTGGAATATGGAAGTAATTCTAGTGTCGTGGAGGGGGTGATTGCCAATAGCGTAAACCCAATCAAGTACTACTTTTAAGTCCCTGCTTGAAAGGCTATAATTTTTTAATTGCTGTGATAATTGAATTGTTTCTTACCTAATTTCTATGTTTTAAATAGGACCTAAGTTTCTAACAACACGGGAGAGTAGTCCAGTATTTTTTTCCTTCTCAAATGAATACCATGCATATCAGCAGTGGTGCAGATAAAACAATAGTACCTGGAATATGATACTTGTGTGGCTGGCTTGTTGATTTCATCTGAGTTTTGATTTGATTTCTGTTGGTTCCATCAAGACCTCTGCTAGCAAACTTAGGTTTACTATACAGGAAGGTCCCCACCCAATGGGTCCTTTCAGAATAAGCAGCGTACTCCCGGGCCAAAGTGTAAACCGCCACAACGGGACGTGGGTCAGCGTGACACGTGCCGACATGCACATCACATCGTGCCTCGGTGTCCTAGAATCGGTTCAGATGCAGGGTCCCTGCACGTAACGCTGTGCAGGGCCAATTAGTCTGTGAAACGTGTCCTTTAAAAATTGACTAATTAAAGATTCAGCGATATAGACGGTAATTACCTGTAATACACATCTATATTATCTATAGATGAAACTAAATACAATTCGTATAATAACTTGTCTATATAGCTATCTGTAATGGCCTCATATAATTAACGAATTGTCTGTACAATGATATACATGATAGAAAATTATCTATAAGACTGTTTGTTAAATAGTAGATAGCGTTTTCTCTCTTCCACATCACCTGAAATTCTATGTGGTATAGACTTATAGACTGTTGATATGTATCATTGTACATGCCCTAACAGAGGAGGTTAATATCGTGTGTTGCAAATAATGCACAGAAAAATAGGGACAAGTGACACAAATTTTACGTGAAAAACCCTTACGAAAAAACAACGAGCGCTCGAAGGCAAATCACTATAATAAGGAGAGTTTACAATGGAACGCTTACTCTTGAGCACACCTCTTCCTATGAACTATTATGGTACATATATAGTGTGAGGGAAAAGAGTCCCACATGGAGAGGAAAACCGAATCAGAGTCAATTGCTACAGATTGATACCATGTCTGATACAACATGTACATACACCTATCATGCCACGTCTGGCATGAGACGATGAAATGTCCTATACGGATACGGTACAAATTCGGATCAACTTTAACAATCTCCACCTTGAGCCGAATTCCCTACAGTAGTCGAAGAATGTGATAAACTCCTCCAATTAAAATTAGCATAAATATTTTATGTGCTAAAAGTCTATCGGACTAATCTTCAAGTAGAAAGATTAGAACAGTCTTGTTGAAACGCTTATTGCGAAGCAAAATTGAGCAAACCAACAACAGATCTAAACATATAGCTATTAACAAAGTAGACGAACAAATCTGGGTCTTCAACAAGTCATAACCCCAGTAAAGTCGGAGTCTATGCAACTAACCTCCTGAAACAAATGCCCAATCATCAAATGGCATAAGCCAAAATATCACCTGTGGCGCTGGATAGATAGCGAAGAATTCATATCATCGAATCTGATATACTCCACCTGGAACACAAAACTCGGGAAATAACGCTCATTGAAAGAGCAACTCTTCAATAAGAAAGACTGGAATAGTTTTTATTGCACATGTAGTCATCACGTACGCCAAATTGCCAACTTTAAAAGTAATTGAATTCCATGACATAGTTGAAACTGCTCCTGTTAAACTGTTTGGATGAAAGGAATTCTTGTGCCGTCAATGGAGAATAAACTGCAGTAGACCCCTCATATCAAGCTGCAACAATTGGAAGACGTTATAGTATCCCCGCAAAAATAAAACTCCTTCTTGCACTTAAATCCTTCATCTCAAACTGAAATTAGAGCAAAACATTCACCTTCAAACAGCAAAACTCCAGAGAGTATTATGCTAGCTGCCATCAGGGTGTTATCAAACGGTGAATAAAACACCAAATTCAGTTGTTCCCACAACTGACATTATTTTTTCCTTTAATCTCTTGCGAGCTACACCAATTGACCTGTCCTATTGACTGCTCGTGACGCTGACAATAGCGGGACGCCGGCTTTTGGTTGTGTGCAGGAGACATTGTTGCGCTGGACGCGGCTCGCGCGCTGAGGATGAAGAGAACGCCCGAGGCGCGTTGGTGCGTCTTGGACTGACGAGCGACGCGGATCGTGGCGATCTTCTCTCTCCTAGCGGATTTATTTTGCTTTTGATCTCTGTCGCTTTGCTTGCTTGATTTCGCGCTAATCAGAGAGCTTGACCAGACGGCTTGCGCTAGTTGACGTAGCGGGCGTGCTGCGACCAGCAGCTACTGAAAGAGACGCAGAAGTTGACTTGATGCAGCATGGACGCCGTCGCTTGTTGCTGTGCAGGTGCCGCCCCCGGGAGTCGTCTCCTCCTGGGGGCAGCAATTAGGATCTTGAACCTTAAGCTCTGATACCACTTGTTGTAAATAATGCACAAAAAATAGAGACAAAAGACAAATTTTACATGAAAAACCCTTACGGAAGAAAACCACGGGCGCTCGAAGGCAAATCACTATAACGAGGAGAATTTACAATGGAGCGCTTGCTCTTGAGCACATCTCTTCCTGTGAACTACTGGGGAACATATATAGTGCGAGCAAAAAGAATCTCACATGGAGAGAAAACCTGAATCAGAGTCGGTTGCTACAGATTGACACCATGTCTGATACAACCTGTGCATACACATATCATGCCACATCTGGTATAAGACGATGGAGTGTTCTACATGGATACGATATGAATTCGGATCAACTTTAATATCATGGTTAGCCGATTCGAGTCTGGCATCCACGTGGCTTTCTTTTTTTTAAAGATAAATGCATGGTCATGTCATCCTGTAGGTGGATCTGGCCATTAGAACTGGGGTTAGCATTAGAAGATTTGGAGAACGTCCTGAGGGCATGGTGACCTGGCATAAACAACTGATCTGCTTATCGGAATTGGGGTAAGATTGGAAGGTTTTGAGAACACCGGCGAGGGCATGGAGGCTCGCATGGTTCGTTCCAAAAAACTTATGCTTTTGTTTTTGAATTTTGGTTTTGATAGTTGACTTTTGTCTAAAATTATACTATAATGGTTGTTAGTTTTTCTAAGTCATTCAATTAAAAATTAAAAAAATAAGAAAAAATTGAAAACCCGTTATATCGTCATGGATAATGCAAAGGAATAAAAGAGAAAAAAGGTAAAAAAGTTAAAAAAATATAAAATAAGTCGAAATTAAAAATCGACGTATTTTAAGTGACTTCTGATTTAAATAAGTTTAATAGTAAAATAATCAGAAGCTGAAACCATTTAGAACGGACCAAAAACAGCCGAAGGTGTTCATGATCCTGCAGCTATTCAGGCAAACGGTTCCTCCACATCTTCTCAAAATCAAAATAGGCTATTCCACATCTTACTTTGTCCAGATCCGAGGCGATTTGGGCCCCGGCAGAGTGGGCTCTGGCAGGGGCTTGAAAAAATACGATGTATAGCCTATGTATTTTCATTGACTGGGTATATTTCTAAGATTGACCAGGTAGCCCATAACATATTTCACATTGCCGCCAGTCCATCACTGCATGCGGTCCCGCGTGCCCACGTCGCGAGCTCGGCCCCCTCGCGCTCGGCCCACCTCGTGCGCTCGCGTGCGCTCTTCTTGTGCGCAACTCCTGCCTCCCTCCGAACCCTAAGCCAACTCGTGCGCGCGCGGCTCCTCCGAACCCGAACCATGCCACGGCGCCATCTCGCGCCGCCCGCCCATCTCGGCGTCGCCCGCCTCCGGCCCGCCCGCCTCCAGCCCGCCTCGCCTCACAGCGGCGCCCTCTCTCCTCGGCTCCTCCGGCCTGCCCGCCTCGGCGCCCGCGCCTCAGGTCCAGGCCAGCGCCCTCCTCTCCTCGGCGGCTCCTCCGGCCTCGCCTCAGCGCCGCCCGCCTCCGGCCCGCCCGCCTCGGCGCCACCCGCCTCCGGCCCGCCTCGCCTCGGGCCACCCGCCTCCCGGCCGGCGCCCTCTCTCCTCGGCTCCTCCCGGCTGCGTGGCGCCGCCCACCCCGCTCGGCGGCGGGCCGGCGTCGCTGGCCGCCCGCCTCCGGCCGCCCGGCCGCCTCGCCTCCGTGCCCGCCCGCCTGCCTCCGGCCCTGCCCCCCGCCGCATTGCCTCCCGACGCCGCCCGCCTCCAGGCCAGTCTCGGCGCCTCCTCGGCTCGACCTCGGCGGCTCCTCCTGGTTGCATTGGCGGATCGGTTTAGAATGCTTTTGAGACGGAGAGTCAAGTGCTAGATGGTGAGTTGAAAGTTGGCCGAGTACACAGTGAAAACTCTACGATCTTATGGTTGTCTCTTCTTTCGGATACATGGGTACAATCACATGTTGGGTTGATCTCCGGGCTAAGCGCCCCGAGATTTCAGGGAGACTCGATCTCCACTTTCGCGCAATGATCGGAAGCGCTACCAGCTATTTTTGGGTTATGGTCCCGGTCACCTAGCGTCAACATATTTCGTGGGTTTCGGCAGAGAGGCCATGACGTGAGTTATTCCCACCTCCACGAACCCAAAATAGAGCCCGATCTCTCATGAAGCGCTTTGGTGAACGAAGGCCAAACCCTCTCCGTCCCGTGCACGGTTTCGACAACTTCATCGCTGCCGGCCAACCACCTCTACTTCAACCGAGCATCGACAACCTAATGGCTTCCTCCTACTCGGGTAAGTGATTTTACGCTTCCGCTCTAAAGATTAATGTAGGTGTTCTTGTTCTTGACCTAGGGTTAACGTTAATGTTTTCATGATTAGACTTAGTTTATTCTAACATCACAGGCATAAGTGATATTGACTTGGTGCCTTGGTGCGTTGGCCAAACTCACATTGGCGTTCTGTGAAGGTAATTTCTTTAAATAAGTTGTCATGATTTCAGAAGACTTGTTGTTATCTTGTTTCATTATTCACCTTAATCTGTCAAATCTGCTGTCACATGCTTCATGGATCCCTTTGTGAGAACATGCTTATGCTTTAATGATGAATGTTTAACTTTAGAAATGACAGAATAGTATAGAGAGAAAATCATCGTAATTTAGATACTCAAATTGTATCTCTATTATGTTACATTTTTTGTACTTTGAGATCATGGCATGTTCTTCGTATTATGCTTTATGTTTGTTTGTTTAGTATTGAACTCAAGTTTTATATCAGTAATACAATTAGCCAATTATGATATACTTTTGTTATATCGTGGTATGGGTACAAATTAGTGTTAGTTTTATGTGGTTAGAGTTCAGTCCGGGGCATATCCAAATCCTGGTTCCGCCACTGTCCAGATCTGAACAAACTTAAGAGGTTTCAATGCTGACAAAACCACACGGTCATCGGTCATCACCATAGTCAACGTGTCAGAGATGTAGATGGCTTGGGACTTGTCAATTGAAGTGAATCCAGTTTTGTCTTGAATTAAGATTCACAAATTACGCGTTGATCCAGTAGATAGATGAGCGGAGAAAGGGACGGATAAGGGATTTGTTGTGCCGTTACTAGAGATCGCACCCCTGGAGTCGTCCTGCTCAAAAGGGTTTATTTTAAGTGATTTTTGATTAAAAATTATTATAGTTGATTGAAAAAATAATATAGCTGATGATGATTTATTTGACATAATTAAATTTAAAAATAGAACAAATAGGTTACCCCGTCACAGACAGTACAAACGAATACGGGAAAAAATAGAACCGACAAAAAAACTCAAAAAAAGTCAAAAATTCAGAAAAAACGAAATTATTGAATAGTAAAAAATAAACCAGAAATTCAAGCCAAAACGAACGACTAATATAACCACCCTATTAGCGAGAGACACATGGCACGTCAAGATTGGCCGTGCACATAATATGTGAAGGGGTCCCTGCACCTGAGCCCGTTCACCGTGTCCTGGGTGTAGAGTAGCTGACTGCATGGGCAAATAATAGCGCTAGTACTCGTCGAGCAGTTCCTTCCCGTAGTTTTTAGTACCAGCAAGACGTAGAGATGGTAAAAACTCTCTCTTGTTCCACACCAACTGCGGTTTTTACTTGCGTTCAGCGAGGAGATCCTTCCAAAAGGTTGCCCTCGTGTAGGAGCAGTAGTATAATTGATGGCTTACTACTGACACAATAGTAAATTAAAATATCGCTTTTTTTACTAGCGTACATCTGGTGTCGTAGTTTTGTAGTGCTGTACTAGTGTCTATTCAGCTCACTGCAAAAGTGTTTTGCTTTAGTCCTTTTAGCTACGAGATCAGCTACAGCACCACCGTAAAAATCCAACTAATTGGGTTGACTTAAAGACCGCATCAGAACGAAGTGATGACGGTGGCAAACGACACGCATCACAATATTGATTGTTAACTGATCCCAGAAAATAGTACCAGTGCAGTAAAATACAAGCGCAAAAAATGTTTAAAAATTCAAGGGATATGTACGGGTCACAGTGTACTAATGTATTCCAAATTCTAATCCCACCACAAGTAGTACTATATTCTAGTGGTATTGACATTGTTGCACACATTTTGCGATGCATGTGGAGCTTAAAAAACTTCACAACTGCGAGGTAACAAAGGTGGAGTATATAGAATCTCTACATTGAAAGAAAACAAGGAGCAAAATACTCGAAAAACCCACAAATGTACACGGTAACAGCATTTATACCCACTGCAAGAAAAAAAAAGAGAGAGGGAAAAAAGGAGAGAGAAATCCCCACGGCAAAAACACCTTCTGACCTCTGCATGCTCCAAGCTGCTTGAAATGTATGTAATTCTCTTGTATACCCGTATACAAACTTGTATACCGCCGTCGCCGGAGGAAGGGGAAGGAGGAGAAAAAACAGAGACATCAGGGACTGTTACATCGATGTACAATTTCTTGATCTTAACACGATCGACGATGACCACCTGTAAATAGGTTACTCTGGGGCTGGTTTGCTCGATCGATCTACGGGCCACCCCCTCTGCGTCCTCGGCCGGTTAAGGGGTCGGCAGAAGGGGCTCTTATTACACGAAACAAATCAATAAATAATGGAATGGCACGATGAGGGAATTACAAGAGGAAAAGGAGCAGTCGTCGTTGGTGATGGTGACGATGGAGCACTCGAGGAGGGTGATGGTGACCGTCATGGTTCGAGGTTTTTTGTTTGTTTGAACGCAATACGTACGTACTGGGTGCTTGCTGCATTGCGCGCGCGCTTACTGAACCATGGCGAGGAAGGTGCCGGACGGAGTCGAGGTCGGCACCGCGGTCGTCGGAGCAGTTGCCGGTGGAGGTGCGTTGTTGGTGCCGCCCGGGTTTGGCCGCTGGAACTGTATCCTGTACTGCATCTTGCCGTCGTCCTCGCCTTCCTCGCCGTCGTCGGTGTAGTCGTCGCCCATGTCGTCGCTGTCCGTCTCGTCCGTCGTGAACTCCCGGGGCGGCTGCTCGCTCAGCTCCCTCACAATGCCTTCTGGCTTCACGGCAAGCGCATATCCGGTTAGCTTCCACCCCGATCGAGCACTGCATCGAGCTCGAAAAACGCTAGGGGAAATTGATTTGTTGGAGTGTACGGCGTGATTACCTTCTCCATTCCACTGTCTACGTCGAACGCGGCCGTCGTCGGCGCGGTCTCGCCGTTGCTGGTCGGCACCTTCGCTGCCCCGCCTCCACCGTTGTTCCTTTTGTCTTTGTCGTTGATGTTCTTCCCCTCTATCTCATGCCGGTCCGGGTTTTGCTGCTCGGGGACGGCAGCGGCAGCGGAGACTGGGGGGGCGCCGCCGCCCCCGGGGTGCTTCTTGCGGTAGATGGCCTCGAGCTGGTGGAAGTAGGGGCAGGTCTTGGAGTCCTCGGGCCGCTTCTTGTTGCTCTCCTTTACCTTCTTGAAGTACTTGTTGATGTTCTCCCACTTCTCCTTGCACCGCTTCGAGCTCCGGTTGTACCCCAGCCGCCGCATACCGGCCGAGATCTCCTCCCAGAGCGGGCCCTTGGGACCCGTCTCGTGGTAGCGCATGTCCAGGTCCATGCGCATCTGGATAAGCGCGTGCACCTCCGTCTTGGGCCACCGTGACGAGGACGCCGACCCGCCCTCCCCTCCTCCGAGCCCGGTGTCGACGTGCTGCTCCGGGGCGGGCACAAGCTCGAGTGATGAGCTGGACGTCGGGGGCACGCTGCTCGGCGTCCCCGCCTCGTGGTGCGTCGTTTCCTTGTGCTGTGGCTGCGGCGGTTGCTGTTGGAGCGGCGCGGCAGGGATTGGCTGCGGCTGTGGTGTGGCCTGTGGCGGCGCCGGTGGCTGCTGGTGCTGGTGTTGTCGAGGTTGCTTTGCCGGCCGAGGGGTCTGGACCTGCATCGGTGTGGGCATCGGGACTACGCCGGGAGGGAATTGTACGGACTGGCCGCCGATGCGCTGTAGGAAGGCGATAATGGCGGCGTCGCGGGAGGCCGCCGCGGCGCGCTCTTGTGCGAGCTGCTCCTGCTCGCGGTTGAGGCGGGCCACCTCCTGCCTGCGCCACGCCTCCTCCCTCGCCGTGCGCTCCGCCTCCCTCTTCTCCATATTCTCCAGGATCCGGCGCTGCATGCGCTCCTGCCTCTCGACGACTTGCTTCATGAGCCCCTCGAAGAAAGACGTCATCTTTTTGCTGCTGCTGCTGCCGCTGCCGCGCTTGCGCTTGCCGAGGCTGACCTGGCTGCCGCCAGTCTCCGCCGTCATGTCGTCGCCCTCCGACTCGTCGTCCGACTCCGACTCCGACATGGACGAGAAGCTGAAGCCCTGCAGGCTGACGGGCAGCGGCTGAGGCAGCTCCACTGGCGCCGCCGGAGCAGCCGAAGATATGGGCGCCGGCTGGATGGGCCCCGGCGGTGGCGGCGGCATTGTACTCATCGGCGGTGGCGTGGATACAGGCGCTGCGAAGGCGTGCAACGGCGGCGGGGCACTGCTGACCGGCGGCAACTGCTGCTGCTGCGGCGGCTGCGGGGCGGTGGCATGCAGCGCCTCGAGCTGCGAGAAGAAGCGGTAGCTCTTGCCGTCCTGCCTCCCGGCTCGGCCTTCCTTGGTACGCTTGTAGTACTTGTGCACGTTCTCAAACTTCTCCTTGCACTTCTTGGCGCTCCTCTTGTAGCCCAACTCCGCAAGCTTCCTGAAAGACACAGCAGCCGCAAGGACCCAAGCCTTTTGTCAGTCAGCCGTTACTTGCGTGCAACCAAAGAGTGAGATAAACATGGAGGATTAAATGGTGGCAGTGTTTACAGGCAGAAGCATCTAACACAGTGGCATAAACATCAAGTGTGTGTGGTTTTTTCTCTGGAGGAAAGAGACAAGGAGATGGAAGGACAAGGGAGGGAGGGAGCATATGCAGAAGGGAATCATCACTGGCCATCTCGTCTTTTTGGGGATCAGCGACGAGATGTGAAGTTGATGTAGCAGTGGTGAAATGAAGTGAAGGGCGGAGGGAAATAGATTAGGGGAGGAGGCCGCATTGGGATGGGAGAAAAAGGCTGCCTTCCTTCTTTTCCCAAAAACTGGAACCCATGAAAGCAAAGAAACAGCGGCAGCCTGCAGCGGCAGCTGCTGCCTGCCTGCCCTCGCACTCACACCGTCGTACGATCCCCGGCGCCCAGGTTCTTACCATCCTACATCTACTACCACCACCATCATCTCGCAGAAATCGAGAATCATTTGATTAGACCAGGAGAGGGGAGAGAAAAAAAATGGAAATTCGGGGGAATTGGGGGCAGTAACGGAGGATAATTAGCCATCATTTCATGTGGGACGAGGTGCTAAATTCCACGAAACCGTTAGCCGCTTTCTGCAAGGAGAAATCATGCCGGAGAGAGAGCTTGTTGAATTGAACTGCAAATGTGTTTGGAATTTTCTCTCTCTTTCATTCTGTTTTTGGGGTTGCTCTTGCTCTCTCTCTCTCTTACCTGGAGACCTCCTCCCAGAGGGGACCCTTGAGGGTGGCGTCGCGGAAGGTGGCGTCCATCTCCGACCGGATCCTGATGAGCGCCAGCGTCTCCTCCCGCGGCCACCTGTTGCCGGCCGCCCCCGACCCGCCGCCGCCGCTGCCGCCGCCGGCGTCGCCCAGCATGTCATCGTCCGGGAAGCCGCCGGCGCCGGCGCCGGACACGGCGGCCAATTCCTCGTAGCTCGGCCTCGTCTGCTGCTGCTGCGCCTGCGGCTGAGACGTCGGCGGGGGACGGCTGCTGAGCGGCACGGGCCCGGGAGCCGGCGGCGGCGAGAACGGCCCCATGTCGAGCGGCGGGGCCCCGAACTGGGGGTCACCACCCTGGTGCTGCTGCATGGACGACCCCACGGCACCACCACCACCTGGCCTCCTCCTCCTCTTCTCCTCCGCCGTGAACGGTCACTTCTTGGAAAGACGACTGACCTGGAGGTAGCTCGCTAGCTGCCACAGGAGCAAGACAAGAACTGGTCTGGCCGGCTACCTTCAGCTGCGTACTTGTAGAACTGTATACGCAACTGGTAGAGCAATTGGCGGAAGTACTGAATTGTAGGCAACTCTAGCTCGTCAGCAGCCTCCTAGCTCTTCCCCTCTCTCTCCCACACACCTTCGCGAGTGTGGTGTGGGCGGAGGGGGAGAGAGAAAGAGAGGAGAGTAGAATTGGAGGGAGAGGATGAAATTGGAAGAGGGGCTGGTACAAGTAGGGAAGGGCCGGAGGGAGGCAAGGCGAGGAGGGAGGGATGGGAGAGATGGTGAAAAGAGGGGAGCGTGGACAACTGGAAAGGGTCCAAAGGGAGAAAGAAATAAGGAAGGAGGGTGGGAGGGAGGAGGCCAGGCCTGGCTCCCCAAGGGAAAAGAGAGAGCCTGCAAAAGGCAGGGCTGGTGGTGCACGTACTGGTGAGTCCGGTGTATGTATATGTCTCTCTCTACGCTGCCATGACTCCCCAGTCCTTCCTCCACCTACGATCTCTCTCCCAGAAAGAAACGAAATTCCACTGCAATTCAGCCAGGTATACATGTATACAATATAATGTATCTATCTGTGTGTGTATGTATGTATGCAGGAGCAGGAGAGAGTGGTACTGTTTGTTACAGGGGCCGTGCCGCTGTATAGCCCCTGGAAAAAATGTAACCAGAAAATATTACACACGTAAAAAGAATATTACAGCAAAATCGATTGTTTTTAACTCAAAAACAGCCTGTGCAAATTGCAATAGATAGTCCCGGGAATTTATGAGCCGCGCGTGAGGACAAAAGGGTGAGGGTGTGGACTGCGCAGGCAGTGAGGCCGAGGAAACCGAATGGCCTGCACGGCTCGGTTAACCGGACACGTATCTGGCGACGTGGCGCAGCCGCGCGGGGACAACTGGGCCGCGCTGACATCGCCCTCGCCCCCGTTGGAACACGGCGCGCACCGCCACGCAGCCCCTCGATCGATCTCATGCATGGGCGGCCACCCGCCGTGCCCGTGCCACACATCAGTGAACCCTTGTGCGGAGTCTATCTCCCCCGCAACACGGCGGAGATAGAGCGACTAGGTAGATAGATTGCTTGCGTCCCTGGAGATATTGTAAAAAAGATCTGCTCCTGCGTGCGTGCGTGCATGGCTCTCGACGCCCGTGCACATTGATGGTGCATGCACGGTGTGCGCGTCTGTCTGTGCAGCGTGCAGGTTTCCGTTCCGAACCGGATGGGAGGCCCGGCCGGCGCCTCTTGTATTTGCTTGCCGCGCGCCGGCGGGCGCGGCGTCGCGCGCTGACCGTGCACGGATATCGACCCAGGCTAATAGCTAGATGATCCTCATCCTCTGTCGGCAGCAGGTGCAATGCTCGCGTGGTGAATAACTGAAGCAAATGTTGTTCCACTCATCCATCTGCTTGAGAAGGATTTAGAGCTAGCTGCGTATTTTTGCATTAATCAGCTGGCGAGATGTGCAAATCTTTTCTTTTTCAAACTCTATCTGGCTAGATCTACGTGTGTGCATGAGGAGCTAGCATCACATCATGGTTCGTCTGGCTGCATGAACTTTTGCATGGATTCATAACCCTCTCGTGCGGCTGTAAAATCGGTGCATGACGGGATGGAGCGTGTCTCGTTCGAGAGGGGAGAATCAGCGGCTTAAACAATTAGACGAAATTTAAAAAAGATATGATATATACGGGGTGGGAGCCGGGAGAGGCTAACGGCTTAAAACGGGAGACCTAGAGCTCTATAATGCATTGGTCCCAGGCGAAGTGGACGGCTGTGATGAGGTGGACACCACAGTACAACGTGGCTGGTGGTAGGCCGGTACCGTGTGTAGGCCCTCGCAGGGTTCACATGTGAACAATTAAGAGAAACGGTAGCGCTCGGGAGACGCTCCAACATTTTTTTATCATATCTATAATATTTTTTATCTATATTTACAATATTTTTCGGATATATTTTTGTTGTAACATTTTTATTTCGTATGTGTAACATCGACTTTTGTATCATATATTTTTGTTACATACGGTGATTAAAATTGTTGCACGTATTATCTAAGAATGTTGCATCGGAGCATACGATACGAATACTCATATCGTTCTTTTTTTTGTTGCATATATGGCCGACAAATGTTACAGACATATACGAGAAATATTACGGATGGGAATACTCACATCGTTCTTTGTTTTTTGTTGCAAACAGGAACAAAAAATGTTCAACAAATATTGCAGCCAAGTGTCCGAAGCTAACGCTCGGATCGGATGTTGGGGCACTAGCATTACCTAACAGTTAATTGTGTTTACAAATCTGGCACGTGTAAAACTAGTTGCATTTTGTGTCCGATTTAGGTGCTAGCATTACCCACACCACTACAAAACAAGCTATACTGTACGTCTCATCACAGACAGTTCATGTGAAGCAGTCTGTGTTTTGATTATTATAGATGATTCATAGCTAAAACCGTCTCCGAAATTATCACAAATGATTAGGTTTAAAAGACATCTGTGATATACGCATTATCACGGACGATTTTTAATTAGAACCGTCTATGAAACTATCACAGACTGTTTTTATTTACAACCGTCTGTGTTTTGTCTTTTGTCGTATAAACTACAGAAGTTACTGAAACGAGAGATAAATTCAAGTCAAATTTATTACAAAAGTCCTCCAAAAAAGATATTCCCAGATCTTAGCCTTCTGGACTTCAATGCTTCTTCTTCTTCGATTTTTGGAGTAAAAGGATCAGCCGCTGAGTTCTCGAATGCCGTAAAGATTGTCTTTGTCCTCTGCACTTCCTCCTCTAGCATGGGTAAATCATTAGCATAATCCATAATCTCATAGAGGATGCCATGATAAGCTTCCTTAGAATCGGCCGCTTCTGCTTGATTGGCATTGTTATCCATGTGTCTTTCCACTGTCGCAAGAGTTTCTCCCGCTTTGTGCACATTACAGAGAAGAACGTGGCTGAGTGCAGTTTCCCTTTCCTGAGCTGCAACGAGACACTTCCGTCGATGGCGAATGATGAGGTCCAGTTGATGGATGGAAGCAAGTCGAGGAAGGAGAGCAGGGCGTGAACGGAGGCTGCTCGGGCGTAAATTGTTGGCACTTTGTGTAAGGTTACGGCCGAACAACTCATGATGGATAGATGAGAGGAATAAGATCCAAAGAATATTAGATGTCATTATTGAGAAATCTGGTGAAGAAGATGAGGGAGAGGACAGTTTAGAAGAGCTGGATTAGGGCGCGCATATTTAAGCGTTATCACAGACGGTTCATATACCAAACCATCTCTGATATTAATATCATAGACCGTTCGTATAACAAACCGTCTCTAATATGTGACTTATCACAGACGGTTCATATAACAAACCGTCTCTGATATGTACATTATCACAGACGGTTCGTATAACAATCCATCTCTGATAATGACACGTCACCAAACCCGTGGCGTATCCCTTAGGATTTCGATCCCACCCATCCATTCTCTCCACATCGAATGGGAGGCACCGGTTCCTCCCACCGCTCAGCCCTTATTAATTACTCCACATCTACCTTTTCACCGGCAGTCACGCGTGAGTTCATCCACTAACTACCTTCATGCATCCTCCCCTCGACGACGCCGACTACCGCCGTGAGATAGCGCCTCTGTTGTGACACCACGATCGTTTGCATAACACACTCTTGTCGTAAGTGTGTCTTATGCAGTCTCACCGTCGTGCCACAAAGGTGGCGCTACCGCCGCCTCTCCATTGCCGGTGATACCCGACCGCCATTCGATGTATCCAGCTTGTTCCTCAACGACGTGCGACTACCGCCATGAGCTAGCGCCTCTGTTGTGACACCACGGTCGACTGCACAACACACTTTTATCGTAATTGTCATAAGTGTGTCTTGTGTAGTCTCGCCGTCGTGCCACAAAGGTGGCGCTACCGCCGCCTCTCCATTGCCAGTGATATCTGGCCGCCATCCATGCATCCAGCTTCTATTGTGTTAAAAAGTTGGGTTCGTTATCTTGTTATGCTATAATGGTGGATTCTAATCTTAATCGAAATGGAAGGTGTTGTTGTATTCGCCACTATATTTGCTTGTTTTCAAAGGGCATAGGTAACATTATTTCTTAAGGCTAGCAAAAAAAATAGAAAACATTTTAGGTATAGAATGAACTATTACAGATAGTTTGTACTATACTATCTATATATCAACCGTCTGTAATACTCATCAATCATAGACGGTTGGTAACAAAAATCATCTGTGATGTATGAGTATCACAGACGATTTTTTGTTCAAGCCGTCTGTAATAATTTTCTTCACAGATGGTTCTAGTTACAAACCGTCTGTAATAACCTCCGATTATCACTAACACATAAATACAAGCGGTTCAAAAAACCGTCTGTGATAACAGTTTTAAATCGTCTATGATAATTCTTTTTATAGTAGTGCCAGCAATTAATCGTGTTTGCAAATCTGGCACGTATCAATCTAGTTGCATTTTGTAATTATCTATCGAATAGGATCGATGGATGTATATAGACACGATAATCGGAGCAGCAATTATAACGAATCTGGATAAAGCTACAAGATATGGAGTACAGCATTTGCTTGGTATCGTCCAGTCACACCCAACATCCCGGTCGCCGCTACTAATCATTGGTAACTACCGCAATAAAATTGAGGCGACCACCTTGATTAATGCATCAGTTACGTGGCTAAACAAGATAATGAAATTAATATACTCTAACCGATTGGTAATTCTATTGATGTGTGGCATCAAGTTAATTATTTGACTGAATGAACAGATGGGAGTTCAAATTCTTGCGTGATATTCTTTGGCAGTGCAGCTAGGATCTATCAAGTAATCTCTTAATTGATTAAGTAATGTACCTTCACTGCTACAGAAGAGGCTATACTGGACGGGTACTTCACAGACGGTTTTACTGGCAACCGTCTGTGATATTTTCATAGACGGTTATTAACATGAACCGTCGTGATAATTGAGACATCACGAGCGGTTTTGTTAATAACCGTCGCGAACTTTCCGAGCGGTTCTTAATACGAACCGTCTATACCAATCGAGATAACACGGGCGGGTCTGTTAATAACCGTCGTGATTTTGAGCTATCACGAGCGGTTGAAATACCGTGCGTGATGACCTCGTATTATCATCGACCCATAAATTGAGGCGGTTCGCAAAGCGAAATGCGTGATGATTTTCGAACCGTCTGTGATGACCTTTCCTGTAGTAGTGCTTTCGAGCGTATGCTATAATCAATTTCCTCTACTTTAAAGAAAAACTAAAAATCGGGATGTATATGAATAACGAACAAATTAAAGAAGGACCCAATGAGACAAAATAGCCTGTCAGCTCGAAAGAGAGCTATAATATAGGGCTGTTCTTGTGCCATGGCCGTCGACTTTTGGCGATCATTCTGATCACCAACTTTTAAACGGAGTATTTTCTTAAGATGGAGCCTACAAGTTAAACGTAGTACACGTTAAAAGCTTAACATCTGTACCAGCCAAAATCGTAAATGAGTATCGATCTCTCCGTAATCTGTACCATAAACAACTAAAATTCAAAAATTTCAGCCAAAAGCCATAACCCTTTCAAGCTAACTAAAGAGAATAATGTTTGGTGCTGTGATGACTGGACCTTGCTGTACCATTGTCTAGCAGTCATGCATGTTGCTATTCCTTCAATTGTTTTATTGCCCGCCGAATTATCGCGTGCACAGAAAAAAAAAAGGCCAGCCAAATCACCTCTTGTTTCTCCTCCGAGATCAAGCCTGCCTGCCAAATTACCTGAAACCGAACGGCAAAATATAGGAAGCCGACAAAATATTTGTGTAATAATATATTTAACCCACAGTTTCTGCAGAGAGAAGTGATACTCTGAAACAAGGTAAGCCAGCCTGAATCTCGTAGCCGGCTGGGCAGCAGTGGGGGATACGTAGAAGAAACGGGCAGTACGTAGTAGGATTCGATCATCACGTCGGTGAAAAGCTAATCGCGGCATGGTTGAAACGGAAAATGGAGCCGGGAGAAAATAAAAAATGGTGTGGTTTTGCACGGGAGGGAGGGGTAGGAGATAAGAATATACCGCAACAGCTCTAGGATGGGGCCCACCCAAGAGGGCGTAACAGGGAGGCCACTACACTACTACAGAGCGGGCGTTTATAGCGGATCCAACCGAAACCCCAACCTCCGTCCAAAATCCCTCTCATGCCACCCAAGCATAATATCTATGGAAGAATCGTTGCTGACGCGTTTAGTCCAGACGACTCCTTTTAAATAGAAGATTAATCAATTATAGAAAATATAAAAAAAATAATAGATTAAATATAAAAGATGGAAGAATTTATTTTCCTTCCTTTTTTTATTTTCTCCTATTAAAGTACAAGTTACAATGATTAAGACCTCCTATTTATAGACTAAGTGGTGAGATATCCACCATAGGCCAGGCTTGCAGGCCTAAGCCCAGGTTTTCCATACTCCCCCTCAGACACTTATCTGATACGTTCATACCAATTCCGCGTATACACCTTTCAAAGTTAGATGATGAAACAACTTAGTGAATAAATCTGCAATATTTTCACACGACTTAGTATGCATTATCTTAATTTTATCCATCTTTTGTAACTCATGAGCATAGAAGAGGTTGTAGTTGATATGCTTTGTATGGTGACTCTTCACATAACCCGTCTACTTGTGCAACACAAGTTGTATTATCTTCATAGATAATTGTGGGAGCTTGCACTATATTCAATCCACATGACTGCTGAATGTGGTGAACCATTCGTCGAAGCCAAATACATTCTCGTGCGGGTTCGTACAGTGCTACGATTTCCGAGCGATTCGTCGAAGTCGATACATGACTTTGCTTAATGATTTCCACAAAATTACTATTCCACCACACAGAAATACATAGCCTGTTTGTGACATAACTGTTTACGAATCTGACAGGTACTCTGCATCTGCATAGCCAGTCATATTCAGGTCTTGGTTCTTTCTATAGAACAGTCTAAAGTCTTTACTTCCTTGGAGGTATTGAAAAATGTCCTTTATTCCCTGTCAATGCCTTTGGGTAGGTTCTGTACTATACCTTGCTAATAGGTTTACGGTAAATGTAATGTCTGGTCTAGTGCAGTTTGCTAAAAACATAAGGGCTCATATTGTACTTAAGCACGGGAATTCCGGTCCAAAGATTTCCTTCCCCTCTTCTCTAGGTTGGTACGATTCCTTGTCTTACTGTAAAGATCTCCCGATCATAGGTGCTTTCGATGGGTACGCCTATTCAAAACTAAACATTTCTAATACCTTTTGAGTGTATGCAGACTGATGTACTAATATCCCTTCATCGACATGCTCAAACTGCAAGCCTAGGCAATATTTGGTTTTACCCAAATCTTTCACTTCGAATTCTAACTCCGGGTAAGAGCTCGTTTCCTTTATATCTTCCAGGGTTTCGATGATATTCAGATCATCTATATATACTGAGATTATGCAAAATCTATTCTGGGATCGTCGTATAAATACATAAGAACAATCCTCATTGTTCATTTAGCTTTTCTTGCGTAGAAAGTCGCTTAAACGATTATACCACATCAGTGATTTTCTGAGTTTCACATTGTACAACTTTCTATTTGCTCTATCTTGATTCAGGACAGGGATACCTTCAGATACCTTCATATGAATGTCTGAATGCAAGTTTCCATAAAGGTATACAGTTACCATGTCCATCAATTTTATTTCTAAATTCAAGTTTACTGCCATTGATATTAAATATCTAAAGGTAATGCCACCCATGACCGGGGAAGAGGTTTCTTCATAATCAACTCCTGGACTTTGAGTGGAACCTCGTGCAACGAGTCTTGTTTTATATCTTACAATTTTATTTTTCTCATTTTTCTTACGAACAAATACCCACTTATGGCCAACAGGGGTGCACATGGGGAGGCATGCGGCTTACAGGTCAAAACATCTTTCTTTTATTCAGAGAGAATAATTCAGGTTCTATTACCTTTTTTCAATCCTCCCAATTTGATTTTTTCTTACATTCAGCGAGCGATGTAGTCTTTGGATTAAGATAAATGATTGCGGCAATTTTCTTTGCAAAATAAATATCAACATTGGCTATTGTCCTATTAATGGATTCACATGTGGGTTGATTCTTCTAGTGTTTCTACTTGCTCACCGCTTCTTTCAATTGCGGGGCAAGTCCCTTTAGGTTTTCATCTCCGATGTATGTGCATACATCTAGGTTGGTTTCTCCCTCCATGGGAATGTTTAAATATGCTATGCCTTTCCTTAAAGGTACTATACCGGTACCAAGTCTCAACTGGCTTATCTTCTGATTCTGGGAAATTTTGGTGATTAGCTGTGTTAAGTTCTTCTTATCATTTTTCACCAGGTGGCCCCGGTTACTTGGGATTCGAGGGACCGGAGTTCTCATCCTTTTATTCCGAAGCCTCTGGACAAGATTAGGGATACCTTCAAAAAAAAATTTGGTATTTCAGCCCTCTCCGGTGCATTGCGTGTAGACACATGCAACTTGGTCAATATATTCAAATCACTAAAGTGGTCAGGCAGTTGATTTGCTATTACCTGCAAATCAATGATCTTCTGAATTTCTCTATTTGCTTCACTAGTGCATGGGTCATGTGTATAGATTCTCGTGGCTTGCCACGTAATTTCCCGATATTTTTTCATGAATAGATTGATTTCCTCTCCTAATGTCGAAAAACTATCCTCATTAAATATACTACCAGCGAAACGGGCGGTGTGCAAATATCTTGTCATTGGGTCCAATAACTGATTATGGATGCTATCTAATAACCCATGTGTATCCCAGACTTTCAGGGAGAGCCCATTGCAATACGCTGTGGTGGAGGTACGTAAACTTTGCAAACAAACATACGGAGATGAGAAATTTTTTATGCTGACACTTGCGCTAGTTGCATAGGTGAATGGATATTATATGCCGATGGTCTAAAGTTGATGAGAGTTGTTGCATGCAAGACCATTCTGCAAAAAGCGGTCAAGCAATAAATTTAATTGTCTTAATTAATGTCTATGCTAGTCCATTCTATGTGTTGACATGCAGTACGGAATGCTCAACTTTAATTCCAATTGCCATGCAATAATCATCAAATACCTTGGAATTAAATTCTCCGACGTTGTCCATTCTAATGGATTTTGTATGATGATTAGGGAAATTATTTTAATTTGAATTATCTATGAGATCAGCTTTGCAAAAGCATAGTTTCTCGTAGATAATAAACATATGTGCGACCATTTTGAGGAAGTATCGATGAGCACTATAAAATATTTAAATGGACTTGACAAAGGTTGTATAGAACCACAAATGTCTCCTTAGATGCGTTCCAGGAATGCAGAGACTTCATCCTTCACTTTCAAAGTAGAAGGTCTAGTAATTAATTTTCTGGTGGCACATGTGGGGCACACGAAATCTTCTTGATTCAAAAAATTCTAAACATCGATACTATGTCCTTGTGAATTGTTAATTACATTTCTCATCATCCTAAGACCTGTTTGTCCTAATATATCGTGCCAGAGACATAAGAGTTCACATCTTCTAAATATGGTTTTTAGGGCAGTTTAGGCTGCAGGTGCCTTAATACTAGTGTAGTATAGCCTAGTATCAAATGAAGAAAATCTTTCTAATATCCTTTTTTCACTTTTTTCGTGCATTGTAATAAGCTAGTATTCCTTACCATACTCTTCTTCAGTTTCAATGTGAAAACCATTAGCGCGAATATTCTTGACACTTAGGAGAGTTCTAGTTGATTCTGGGTACAACAAGTCTTCTTGAATGATCAAAGTTGTGCCCATTTGAAGTATAATTGTGGCTCTTCCTGAGCCTATTATACAAGCATCGCTACCGGCGATGGTCGTAAGACCGCGAACATTCTTATGAATCAACTGAAAAATTTTGACTCTCTTAATATGGTGTTTTGTTGTGCCGCTATCAGCTAAGCACACTTCTTCCACGGGGCGCCACACACGTTCTAATATAAAGTACTTTATTAATATGTAGTAGGAGGTAATCAACACATAAATAAAATACTTCAAATATTAGAATATATCATGAGCTCGTGGCTTGGATTCAGTCACCGCTCGGTTAGGCGAAGCAGCGTCAGCAACGTATGGAGATCCGGCAGCGGCGACGCGTGCATTTGCTTAGGTATTTTCTCTTACACGATGGTGATGTGAAGAAGCATTGACGATGGCGGTGCCGTGTGGAGCTTTGACGGCAATGAGGCAAAGCGGCACCGGTGATGGGCGAGGGAAGAGCACCGACAGGAGAAGAGAAGGATCTCCGGTCATGGCGAGGGGAAAGAGCTTTGGCTACGGAGAGGGGAAGGAGCTTCGACAACTGAAGGAAAGAAAAAAAAGGTATTCTCACCACCTCTAGAAGAAGGTAGGAAAGAATGATGGGAAGAAAGAAAGAAAAAAATGTATTCTCATCGCCTCTAGAGAAGGTTACCTGAACCAATCCCATCCAATTCCTCACCAAACACCGGCTAGAACCGTTCCATTCCATCTCATTTTTCCAACTGAACAAAATCGCTCATTCCCATCCTATTCCTAAAAAGTAGGATAATTCCACCCCATCCCAATTAGTTCTACCAACCAAACACTCCCTTACTCGCTGACGGTTTATCTCTCCAGATTCTTATACACATTGTACTTTTTGTTGCATCTTTTGAATCCCAAGTTGTCACCTATACTTTATGTAATTCCTCTTGGGTTAATGTCATGCATCAAGAGCTTGAGAACTTTGAAAGAAACTAAGTCTGGACTTAGTTGAACATCCTCCTAATCATAATGTAATTAGAACAAAATGGTTTTTAAAAATAAGCAAAGTAAGGATGGGTTGGTAGTTCACAATAAGGTTAGACTTGTAGCTCAAGGCTTTTTTCAAGTAAAGGACTTAGACTTTGTAGAGACCTTTGCATCTGTAGCTTGATTAGAAGCCATTCGCATATTGCTAGCATTCACGACGTCTAAGAGTTTTAAGCTTTTTTAAATAGATGTCAAGAGTGCTTTTCTAAATGGTTTTATAGAAGAAGAGGTCTATGTCAAGTAGCCTCCTGTTTTTGAAATTTTCAAATTCCTAAACCATGTGTGTAAGCTTTTCAAAGTTCTGTATAGATTGAAATAAGCCCCTAGAACTTGGTATGATATGTTTAAGAGCTTTCTGCTTAAAAATGATTTTAAAATATAAATGGTTGATAAAACCTTGTTCACTCTCAGACATGGCAGTGACTTCTTGTTCATATTTATGTTGATGACATTATATGCGGTGGTTCTTCTCATACTTTGGTGTTCAGATTTTTAGATTCTATGAGTAAAGAATTCAAAATGAGTATGATAGACGAGCTGACTTTTTTCTTGGTCTTTATATCAAGTAACTGAAAGAAGGGACCTTCATTTGTGATTTTGGCCTGATTTTGGTGCAGCAGAGTTTCACGAACCAAAAGATCCTAAAGCTCTTAAGTTCTTTCCAAATTTTTGGTTAGCATAGATTCTTAAGGTCATGATTTAGCCTTGGTTCAAGGTTCAAGTCTTTTGGGTTTAAAATTGTGTTGTTTTTACTATTCACCGAACTGAACTTACTGTAGCACCGTGAATTTTTGGATTTTGGCTTTTTGATCTTCATAACTTCTTATAATTATTAGAGTAAAGAATCGATGAATACTTCAGAGATAATTTAACGGCATTATTCACCTATGTACCATACCGGTCTTACAAACTCACACATGCATGCATGGATGGTGCTCATGTTCAGGAAACTGGCCTTGATTAAGGCCTACCTCATCCAAAAGTAGCATGCCCTTAATCTGTCGAGAAAACTATCACACATTATTATGGAGATACATCGCCGTTTCTTGAATTCGATTAAACTATACTATGAATTATGGGTCTGTTCTTTTCCTCCGAAGCTGACGGTTTTTGGCTTTTGCTACAGTACCTAACTTTTAAACGGAATATTTTATTAAGACGAGGTCTACAAGTTAAACGATGTACACGTTAAAAACCCAACATCTATACCATCCAAAATCGCAAGTGAATATCTCTCTCCGTAATGCATAAAGTAAGCAGTAAAATTCAAAATTTCGTTAAAAACCATAAGCGCATTGTTGCCAAACATGCCTATGACCTTTTCTTCAATTCATGGGGCTAATGTCTCTCTCCGTATATGGATGCCCTCTGTTTTAAGATAATGTGTTCACATTTTCTTGATTATTTTTCTCAATCATTTTTTTGTCTTATTATCTACTCAGAACAACATATATAGATAGCTCGAAAAGAGATGTGGTTCTAAATAAAACCGAGCATGAGGTTTAACTTGGTGACCAGGGCAGGGGTTGGGGTTTATGCCAGTTTTCCCTTGTTTCAATCTGCCATACCTGCGTTAAGATTCGTACTTTTAGAAAATGGTACATAACTGCTTTGAAGCACACCCCCGTAGGCCGTAGGCCACGACCTCCTGCGCTTCGGTATTTCCGTGATTGTGCAGCGTGATCCATGCTAACTCGAGGTGATAATGATTTGATGATGCCCTTGAGGGCATTATAAAAGTGGACCTACAAGTGATGGCATCGATTCATAAAGTAGCCATAAATTAAACAAGCCAGTCGCAGTGCTTTAACGACCAACTGATTGAGGTTGGCGATCAGAAGAAGTCGCAATTTAAAAAATATATATATAATGCAACATTTGTATGTAACTATTGTATTATCTCATATAAATTGGTGCAGCAAGCGTCCGATCCATCGGACTAGAGATGCCTGGTTGCATCCATTTCGTGATGGTATACGATGATGAACCGGATTAAAACTATTCTTCAGAAAATGGTCACAAAAATCTCCTACGGAACGCTGCTGGATTAAACCTAGAAACTGTCAGTAATTGAGGGGTTAGTGCCGGTTTTCCGATCCTTGCTTTTGAAGTGCCTCGATAACGTAGAGAAGGAAGCACATTATAATTTGCACGCATCATTGTGTTACCATCTCGGTGTGCAAGATCACGCCGTTCGCATGGTCCGTGCCGTTGGCTAGACGCGCAAGCCACATCCATATTCGTCGAAGCAAGCAGAACGTGATGGCTGTATTTGCATGGGCTCAGCTTTTAGATTTTTATACTTTGTTACAGTCACTCGTTTTAAAATAGTATTTTTAAGACGAGATCTACAAATCGATTGTAGAGATATCGTACTGATTTCAGCTGTATCTGTTAAAATTATATACGACTCTCTCTTTTTATAATTTCTCGCATTAACAAATAAAATTTAAAAACCAAAAAACATAAGTCAAACAGCCAAAAATCCTTTCAAAGGCGTCAAGCCCCGAAGACAAACGCTTCCTCGGTCTTCTTCAAGGTTCTTTCTGATAAAATGTGGGGCAATGTGCTCATCTTTTGTACCAGTTACCTCCGGATAATACCAGAGTTTTTGGGCCTCCGGGACCATTTGCATTTTTTTTTAAAAAAAAGCATTAAAAAACACGCTGCCGTAGTTTGTCAAGAAATTTCCACGTACCAGCACAATGATAACGTGCTCCGATCCGATCGAGTTTTGACATTTCAACTGAGCAGCGAGTAGGGATGTTGGAATGGAAAGGAATAAAAAAAAATCTGAAGAAAAAAATCTGCCAATAAATAAAACAGTCAGTACTGTGGGATCCACTGATATGAGATGCACCTGATCTGGTCAATAAACGATATGGGTAGCTAGCCCATCCGTTCCCTTCCTATTTACTGAACAGATCCATGCCCTTTGTACCATCAAATATGAACAAAATTACTTGAATGCTGTGAGACGAAAGATACGTATGCGACCATCTGAAAAAACGATATGTATGTAACCATTTTTTTTAACAGGAGACAAGGAATTAAAAAATCAGAGGTAGCCTCTGAACTCTGATCTGCTTAATTTTGAAATTTCTGAAACTGGCAACTTGTCTGTTGCTGTAGTAAAATCAGTTAACAAGTATGCGTACAAAATTTCCTGTCGATCAATTTAAAAGACTTTATCATATAATAGATGGAAGACCACTTTAAAATACCACTTCCAAAAGATGCCATAATAGACATTTATTATACCACGAGTAAACAGATAGAGCGTAGCTATCTTGATTCTTGCCGAAATGGTGCTGAAATCAGCTACAGCTTGGATGCCCCGGCAGTTCGTGAAGCATAATTTACCAGCTGTAACAACAACGCAGACAATCATATACTATAATACGACATCTAAAATAATTGTTTCGGTTTAGCTGTTGGCTAGGTTAATCATTTACAAGATACTGGATGAAATAAACTACAGAACCATGCCTAGCATGAAGCTGGTTATTCTCCAAGCAATTATTATGATCCGATCGATGATACACGCACAAATATTAAATACTATATTATAGCAACAAAGTCAAGCATCTTCGATCTCCATGTAGATATGGCCCACTCTCAGTTCAGTCAGAGAAATACGATGAGCCCTGACGGCTTAACGCTCTTCCCGTTATCGCACGGCTCTTTTCAACCATCAAGAATTTTGAAAACGCTATGCTCTGCATTTTCTTAAGCTTATTTATTATATGATCTGCTTGTCATTTCACATTTTTCGTGGATTGCAAAAGTCAATGACGCGAGAGTCGATTCTTTTTTCTTTTTGCCACATCCGTTTCAACTACATGCCGATCAAGCGAATTATTCACGTATTCATGTACTCTCGTCTTTTTTTTCTCCCCATTGAGCAAGACGGCTTCAACTTTTAACCATGTAGCTAGGAGCGTTACACTATCACTCACATGCCCTTGCGACTAATAAAGTAGTAAGTATACTCCAATGAGGCCATATGTGGCTGCCGGGGGGACCATGCATCTACGCAAAAGTTTGGCGCGGAAGTTATGGGCTCCATTACGTGCCAACAAGCGTGAGGTTGGGCCACCCCTCCAGTCTGTAGTGGCGCGACGTCCCTCAACACCCCTCCCCTCCCCTCCACCTTGGATGCGCCGCGCCATCTTCGATCGATCGATCGGGACCACTGCTGCTCTGCTGTGTTGGTCTTTTTCTTCTCTCCCTTTCCTCTCCCACATTCACTTCCCTTCTTCTTTCTTTATCCATAGGTGGATCGCATCTGGATAATCAGGGGCGTAGCCATCAAAGGAGCTTAGTGAGGTTTACCCTCACCTTTCCTGATTGCAACTTTATACATAGTAAAAATAGAGAGAGAATAAGAGAGATTAACAAACCCAAAGAGAAGCTAGCTCTCCCTGATGGAAATGTTAACAACAAGAATGAAATTAAAGAAGACGACGACGAGAAAGAAGAGGAGAAGAAGTGAAAATCATAAAATTAAAGAAGAGTTAATCAATCAATCAAAGAAAGAAAGAAAGTGAAACAATATATGTAAATCATAAAATTAAAGAGGAGGAGGAGGAGTAGTGAAAATGATAAAATCAAAGAAGAGATAATCAATCAAAAAAAGAAAAAGAAAGAAAGTGAAATATATATGAACCTTATTGAGTCTGGGGATGAAGTGGAGAGCTCGATAAACCTCTGGTTGATTTTCTCCCTCCACCGCCGCTCCCCGATGATGTGGTCTTGTACGTGGCCCGAAGGCAACACCGCCACCGAGCCCCCCGCCGTGAAAATAATAAGAACATTGGATAGAGTGTGGAAAGATGTCATTTTTGTTTCTATTGTCTCATGATTCAAATTAGTTTAATTCTGGTATGTTTCATATGATCTAAATTTTCATTGTCATTCATAATTTTCTATTATATCACTAGTTTTGATATGTTTTATATATAGGTAACTTATCGCTATTCCGCACTCATGGCGCTTTCTATATCGAGATACATACTTTCTATTTCTCTATTTTTTCATTGTTTGTCTCCATCTAGTTTATAATTTCTATATGAATTTGAAATTTTATAAGAGTAAAAGACTAATTTGTATCAACTTAGTTTAGACCTATAAATAGTTCAGTCCACCCTCAATTTCATTCCTAGCTTCGCCATCTTTTGATATATATATATATATATATATATATATATATATATATATATATATATATATAAGCGACTCTGTAGAAGATCCATATATATTTTTCCACTTGGGTTAGGTGGTGATCATTTTGGCTTATTTTGGTGACTTATGGTGAAAAGCATTGGTGGTGAAAAAAATAATGTGGTGATGATGCTTATTTAACATAATTAAATTTAAAAAATAAAAATATAAAAATATGTTAGCCCATCACAAACAACGCAAAACGAATACTGACAAAAAAAAGAACCGCAAAAAGCTCAAAAAAAGCCAAAAATTCAGAAAAAGACGAAATTATGAATAGTGAAAAATAAGCCAGAAGCTGAAGCCGAAACGAGCGGTGCCTTAATCGACTCATCGCTTGCTTCCACTTCGAGGTTGAAACCCCCATCACGCTAAAAATATTACACGGCTCTGTACAGCTTCCAGAACAGAAGAACCTGGCCGCTCGGGCTAGCTTGTGAAGTGTCTGTATCTATCTATATATTTATTACTAAAAATTGATGACATACATTATCACTCGCTTAGCGCTTAGAAAAAAGAAAAATAACTAAAAATTCTTATAAAAAGCAAAACATCCAGCCCTCTATTTTGTGAAACTTATGTAGTAAACAAACTAGAACCATTGGATCCCTAGGCGTCCTCCGTACGCGGCCGTTATGTGGTACATTTCGATTTGGGGCTCGCCAACACAGGCCGGTGGGTGAGAAGTCCCATCTCCCCCCGCATCATGGCCATCTACGGCTCTGATTAATTACGATCAATTAGGTCCAGTGCTCCTGCTCGCCTGTGGGCTATAGTAGTAGTTAGCTTACGAGTCAGGACTCAACTAGAGTTTGATGCATATCCGTATGAAAATCCAACTCCGATTAGATCTCCGTTCATACCCTATAAGACACGTATTAAAATCAAAGTCGCATGCAGAGAAGGTCTCCCTTCCTTATGATACAAACTTATGTACCCCTTCCTTATGTATACACTAGAAGATACGTATCAGAATTGAACTCACAATTGTAACCCTTCCTTATGATATGTATCCGAATCAAACTCCCAAATGTGATTTATACCCTACAAGACACGTAGCAGAATCAAACTCCCAAATGTAATGTATTATATAAACTCAACACAACCAAAAAAAGTTGCACATCTGACACTGGAAGTATTCTTCAATCTCGGCGAGTGTGACGGCCATCCTTCTCGGCGACATCCAGCACTCAGTTGTTACGACGATCCCCACAACACAGCTGCAACAGGCACGCAAACAATCTAGCTACACCTATGACATCACCTCAGCCATAGCACAACCAGGACACCATAGCACAAACAGGTAAATCATTGGCTCATCCTTAATTTTTTCATGACCTGAACTGAGAGGAGAGAATGGCACTGAACTGAGTAGTGTTTGGAAGAGATAGTGCTGTCGTGTAGAGAACTCAGTGGAGTTTGATGAACTAAACAACCAACACAAAGTGAGAAGAGAAATGGAGAGATAGGTAAGTGAACCAATGTGTGACCGTAAGTTGATGGAGTTAAAAAGGATAAGAAGAAAAGTGAGGCACATGCCGTACAAGCACAGTATTAACGCATACATACATGTACATTATTTACAAATTATGTTATATATATAATTAGGAATACAATAAAAATAACAACTTTTGAAATAAAAACTATTTAATTTTCAAAACCCATACATAGCTAAAAATTGGGAGAAATGAGATGAAAATTAGCAATTTTAATTGTATTGTTATTTTCAATTTATGGATTATGACTTATGCATTATATCTTCACTCAACAAATAAACCGGGGCGGGTTTTACATTGCCATTTACAAATAACTTATAGAGACATTTTTTTCAAAGCGACGTATCACCATATCAACATAGATAAATAACAAGACAAAATAATTACAAAATAAGAATAAAAAGGAAAATATAAAATATGAAATGAACCAACATGATTCTAAAAATCAGGAAAAAATAATATGAAAATTAGGAATTACAAGTGTAGTTCATACGTAAAGTTAATAGCAACATTATGGGAAATTATGCCTCACATTGACAACAGGCCAAATGGAGTTTTCCAATGCCAAGCCTTTTAAAAATACAATAAGGATGATGTTCGCGAAAATATTACTATTTTGCAATGCACGTATTTTGAGAAAAAAATTAGTTACATGTCGCAAATATTACAAAACAAAATTAGTATTTTTCCTCTTATAATAAATAATATTAAAATACAACATATGGACTCCTTCAACAAACTATTTTCCAAAAACCAATTTCATTGCAGAAGATGCCCACGCAAGCGCGTGGCCCACTTTCCTAGTTTATTACTAAAAATTGATGTCATGTGTTTTAGAGTTGCTAAGAAAAAAAGAGAAAAAGCTATAAATTCTCACAAAAAAGTAAAACAACCAACCCTTAATCAAGTGGGTCATAATTAAGTAAAACTATAGCAGCCGTCAAATGCTATTGCTTAAAGATATATTGGTTATATGATGTGCATTACGGCATTTAGTATAGACAAGCATTGCTGTAATGAAAAAACGATGATGATATAAATGGAAAATATTATGTAATGCTATATTTACCGTTTGCTATGTAAGTATTTTTGTAAAAAAAAGTATCTAGAGAAGAAAATTTTGGTTATATGTGACAAGATTTGGGAAACAAAGTGAGTATTTTTTGCTTATAATATATAATATTAAAATATTATAAATTAAGTTCTGCAACAATCTATTTTTCAAAAAACAAAATCTTTACTATTATAAAAGAAAGAGTTGGTGGTTGGTCCGGCCTCTCCCACTCCTTCTCATAAAAGCCAGCGCTGACATGTGGCCCCAAAAGACCTGCGCCGAATCTTCCCATCTTCCTATCAAAATATCTTTCTTTCCATGATTTAGTGGTCAAAGTGGATTTTATGTAGACTACATTGTAGAGTGCATGCTGTATTTTTCATCCAGTGTTTAATCTTGTACTAGCTGAATGCTCGTTGCTACGGATTTTAAAATTGTATCATACTATATGTTCTGAAACTAACGAGTAGTAAAAATTTTTAAAATATGTATATAAATATATTTTAAAATTTTTTAAAATCTATAGCAACATATGGTCATTCAGCTAGTTACATATATATATTGACAAGTTATTTAAACATATTCTAAGAATGATGTCCACGCAAATATGCGGGCCACTCGCTAGTTCCGTAAATAACGAAACGCAACTTCCGCGACGCGCCCAGCTCGCTGTATCTACAGATGGGGTTACCATGTTGGCTTTTACTCGGCTCGCTCTCATGCGAGCACATGACCCTGTTCTTCTTCAATTCTCTTCACCGACCCGGCGCGCGCTAGCTTTGCTTGTTGCGCCTGTGGCCGTGTGCAGGCATGGCAAAATATAAAAAGCGCCACCTTTGCGCGAAAGGACGCCTTCCGGTGCCGCGTTAAATGGACGGACGCGCGATTTGCAAAACCACACCGCACCGGCACGCATGTTACCCCTGTTCCCCGCGCGCGACTGGCTAGCTACGCTAGGCTAGCTCTCTCCCCCTTTTTTTTTTCTAGCGGCGTTCTGCATGAACGATGCGGCCGGTTTCGGCTGTGGCGCAAAGCGTAGTTGCACGGGCGTTCGATGGTCCGATTGCTCGCGTGAAGAGGCCTCTCCGGTGGCGCGGAACGGGAAAGGAGTGAACGCCGCGGCCGCGTAGGGTTCATGCGCGTCGGCCCTCGTCGCGCGCGCGAGCGATCCGTTGCGGTATGCGAATGGCCAGACAGTAGTACCGCGGAATAAAGCAGCCGAGGCCTTTCCTCCTCCTCATGTGCGCGCGCCTCGTGCCGCTACGAGCTAGTACTCTCTCTAGCCAAGCTTTTCTCCTCCCATACACGACGTGCCAAACCGCGACCGTTGGCACGCGACATTTATGTGTGAAGCTGCATGTGCCAGCGCCAGCGCCAGCGGCGCCAGTGATCGTATATAATTCGATTCAGGCCGGCAGGCACCAACCGATGTGAATGAACGCGAACTTTGCGGAGTTGTTGCTTGCTTGGTAGTCAGAGGTGGTAAGTACCAACTGCCACGCCTGCTGGCACACCTGCGGAGTCAGATCGGGTTCCATGCTTACGTTACAACTGAAATTTACTAGCTACAGTACGTACGGAGTACATGACAAAAAAGGGCACGTACGTACGATCGCAGTGAGTCACGGTTTAGCTGCCCCGGCCCGGACACGCATGCTTAAATCCGTTGGGTGAACTGAACCCGAGAGAAGAATTAACGCCCATAATTGTGGACGCACTCAGCTAGCTAGCCTCACGGAGTTGCAATCCGAACAAGTTGTCCTACAGCGCGGCGCGACATCCAGCGACACTGTCGCCATCGGCGTTAGATGCCCTGCTTACTGGCAAATCGAAGGTGACAGGCACTGATCGATCGGATCGTGCACGCCCCACCGCTCCAGCCAAGCGATCGATCGATCCCCACTGATCCTGTCATTCATTCATTCGTTCGTTCGTCCGATCACTCACTCATCCGTCTCTGTCGGCGCGCCCAGCGGCGAGCAGCCCCAGCCAAATTACGGGGCGTAAAACCGCGCGCGCGCGCATTCGGCGTGGCCCGGCGAATCCACGACGCCGCCGCCGTAAAACGGGAGTTACCGACGAGGTTGCACACGTACGATCGACGATCCGGCATCCATGCCTTGTAAACCCCACAGCCAGGGCAGATGAGCTGGTGGTTACTGTTCACGCAATTTGCCTCACATGCCGCGGTGTGGTCCCTCCCTTCGACGCAACGCGAACGCACAGGAGCGCTGCGCTGCACATACGGGGGGAATCCCACGGGGAATTAATACCTTAACAATCCCATCGATCGAACCATCGAAGGCTAATTAAGCTAACAAGAGCAATATTATAACCATGTGCCCATCCCGTGTGTAAAGACGTCACGTTGT
Organism: Bonia amplexicaulis; assembly: GCA_036346245.1. Lineage (NCBI taxonomy): Eukaryota > Viridiplantae > Streptophyta > Magnoliopsida > Poales > Poaceae > Bonia > Bonia amplexicaulis. Next base: position 15,325,253 of record CM070746.1, read on the forward strand.
GTACTATGATTACCATGATAAGTAGTGCTACTCACCTGTATTTGTTTCTGCAAGCTGTAAGCGGTGGTTAGCTAGCATGGATGAGTGAGATCGATCGATACGTACGCATATACACGGATGCAGGCGGAGTTATACGGCACCACCTCGCCCCCATCACCTGCCCACGAGCTAGCTAGGCTGGGGGGTGGTTGGTTGCAACTGTCAACCTCCACATAACGCGTGGCACGTTCATTATTTGCCGTCGCACGCCGCTGCGCCGCCGCCCTAATCAAGCCCAGGTAGGCAACCGTGACCCATCATGAGCAGTAATCGTAACCCGATCGATCCCTCGTCCACGTAACTTACCGTGCGCTGTATTGATGACAAGGCCGCGCCGACAAGTTAGAACTGGGAGATGAGAGCCCGGCCGGCCGGCCCCGGCGCGCGATTTTCCCATGCCCGTCCGTCCGTGCGTGCGTACCCGAGAGCCGGGGGGGCCGAGCGGCGAGGGGCACGCCTTTCTCAGCTGGGTCTACGGCGCGCCGTGCCATGCCGTGCCGGTCTACCGCGGCACGTGAAATCTCGGCGGAATTCAGCGAACGCAGCGCCCGTTCTATTATTGCCGTTGCGGCTATTTACGTGCCATTTATGGCCCTGCGCCTCATCTTATGTAGGACCAAATAAACAACAGAGGAGATCAATGGTACCTTAAAAAAAATTTCTTAAGTGTTCATTTATCCTTTATTTCAATAGCTACAAAGTTATGAAGATTAGAATAGAAATCATACTAGAAAACCAGAGAATCACAGAGCTAAGCGCGACCAATCGGAAATCTACGTGGTCGGCATTCGACTCTAGCGGTCGAAAACCAACGTGATAAAAAATAAACGTGGTCGAAAACTAACGTGATCGAAATTCGACTCGAGTGGTCAACGACCAGAGAGTGAAAGAAAACCAATATAGTCGAAAACTAACGTGATCGAAACCTTGAGAGTGGTCTAACAACCAACGTGGTCGATTATCTGAGTGTGGTCATAAACCCGAGTGTTCGAAGCAAGTCAAAATCCAACCGGTGTGGTCGATGACCAGTGAATGATCGAAAATCAAAGTGGTTGATGGTCAAAATACGACCAGAGATCGACGACCAATGAGCGGTCAAAAATCAAAGTGGTCGAACCAAGTCGAAATATGACCAGAGGTCGACGACCAGTGAGTGATCGAAAACTAAAATGGTCGAACTAAATTGAAATACAACCAGTAAGATCGACGACTAGTGAGTGGTCGAAAACTTAGCGTGGTCGAACCTTGAGAGTGGTTGAAAGCTGACGAGTGGTCGAAAACTCAGAGGAAACAGAGAAGAACGGATACTTTTATCACAGTTTCAAAAAACCAAAATTGATGGAACTTTTGATCTGTAAATCCAAATGTTATGAAACTTTGCAAAGATCTTCTCTAGAGTATTGTGAACATATTCCAATAAACGATCATGAAAATTATGACCAAATTTGAGACATTTTTCAGTTTATTGGAAGGTTGTGTCAAAACTAGGTCAAAACCAAAATCTGTGAATGCAACTTGCTCGTGGGTGGATGATGATCAAGATGGGTCTAGATATATTTTCACATATCACAGCAAGTTAGAACACACAAGAAATCAAATAAAAAACTCTTGGATCAAGAAATCACACTTTGAGGCCAAATTAAGCAAAATCGGGTTTTCTTGACAATCTTGCTATAAAAGTGTCTAGATGGGTAGAGATAGATTCCCAGAGATTGTATCCATCTTTTACACATCCTTGACACAACAAGATCAAGAAAATGAAAGAAGAGAGATCAAAACTAACAAAATCAAAAGCAAATCAATCAAAATAAGATATATCCATAGAGATACACAAAGATTGATGTATTGCTTACTTGAGAAGTTGGATTTTGCAGTCATTCTACCTTAGAGGACAAAGAGCACTCAAGATACCCACTCTCCTTCATGCGCCTAGCCCCGATCATCATTGTTGACCACAGTTGACTCCAAACGACCCTACATATCTAAAGACAAAGAAATCATTTCCAGCCATAAGTTCTTCACAGCATGACCTACATTAGATAAGACATGCATCATGTAGACTTAGTGCGATGACCCAAGTCATCCTAACTTAATCCATGACTTAAATCCCAAAATTCTTAAATTCTCCCTAAAACCAATCTAGACAAAGTGCGATCTTTGCAAAATTAATTGATCACTCCTCAAAACTTGGAATGGTTTATCACAATAGTATTATGGACTTTCTTACAAGATCCTTCACCTTATCGGAGATCGATCGATCCGTCCATCAATCTCAAGTTGATCCAGTGATCTCACCTTCCTACGTTGCATGGTCGCGCACGTGCTCCAATTACTCCCTGTAGTAGTCATTAGGCAGGCAACTAGGCAAAGGCTTAGATTAGCTCGATCAGGCACGTGCAAGAATATGTTGATGTGGTACTATTGCAGTAACTAACCACTGTAATATTAGCAGCTCGCTCATTTCGACTGAAAAAAGTAGTTTTTGACTGAAATTGCATTATAGTTAGCTGAAATTACACTTTAGCTGATGGTGTCTTATTTGACGTAATTAAATTAAAAAATTAAAAATAGAAAAAAATAAGTTAGCCAATCAAGGACAATGCAAATGAATACGGGAAAAAAGAACCGGTAAAAAAAGCTCAAAAACTAAAAAATTAGAAGGGAACAAATTTATAAATAGTAAACAAAAAAGTTAAAAGATAGAAAACTAAACCGTAACGAGCGAGGGCTAGATCCAATCACGGGCTCGGGCTGCATCCAGATCTGACAGCCAGGTTCCGCGAGCGAATTAATCCAACTGCCTGCCTGATTTGACACCTCGTCCACGTTCGCGTGCATCTGCGTGGGATGTAGGTTTTCTTCTGGCGCCTGTGATTAAATGTGACGATACGTCCTCTTTTTCTCTCTGATCGATCTCTAGCTCTATCGTAGCAGCTGGGCCCATCCGCCACAGATGAATCACGGCAGCAACTTGGCAGTTAAATATAAAGGCACGACATGAGCAGGCAGAGGCAGCAGCCGGTGCAGCTGCAGCTAACTGCAGATCGACCGCGGTGGTGGATCACTGGATCAGACATATAAAAAAAGGGCCCATGACTCCACCATGACCTGAACTGACTCAGCAGCTGCAGGCTGCAGCAGCCTGCCTGAAGTCCCTGAAACCATGCACTTCGCTGGCTCCTGCAATATTGTGCCAGTACCATGATTGATTGGCGTAATCTAATATCACTCAGACATCTGAAGGAGGAGTATCTTTTAAATGGCCGGCCGGCTACTGTTGTGCGAGCTACGGCAGGCAGCCACCGCGCCGGGTGGATCGCGTGTTCGTCGTGCACCGCGTCACTTCGAGAATGTTTGCGCCGAAAAGGCGTACCCCGTGCCATTTTTATTTTTTGCTGCTGCCGCTGCTGTTGCATGCGAACTGCAGAGCATTGGGGAAGGCTTCTTTTGGAGATCCGACTCAAAGGGTGCCCATAAAAAGCGTGCCTGATATCTCGAAGAATCTTTGCTTTTCTGGTTTCATTCAATAGGTGGAATCAAAGTAGCGTTGGCGATTCGTACTGCCATATACTTTAGCCCAAAGAAAACGACTCGTGATTCATGCACACCTCCTACTGGAAGGGTAATGGTAGGTAAAAGCTGTAAAATGGCACCTATAATGTAAATGGGAATACGTAAAGTGATGAGCATACAAACACATCCTTATGAGAGCTGTCCAATTGAGGCCAGCCAATTATGCTAGCTCGAAGTATAGTACTATTGATTTGATCTAAACGCAGCATGGACTAAAACTAAATAGAGTGTGTTGTACTTAGACTGGCACCTCGGCACGATGGACCGGTCTGGCATGGCATAAGCAATACTATGCCCGCCCGAGGCCAGGCACGACATGACACGTTAGGCCCTTTTTTCTTCTTCTCCTCTACTGGCCTCTCTTGTCTTTCCCCTCCTTGTCAACCCTCCTCTAGGCGCAACCATTGCAACTCCTGTGGTCGTCGTTGCCTCTGCTCAAGCTCATCCCCTTGTCTCTCTTCCCTCCTGCTTCCACTTCTTCTCCACCTTAGCTCCCCATGCCCCCTGCTCCTCCAGCCATGCCGCCACCAGAGTGGAATTGGAGCATGTAGGGCCCATCCCGCTGGATCTCGCCATCGCGCGAGGGGGGGGGCTGATCTCCGCCCCTGTGACCTCTTTGTGCTCTCCGCCGCTGCCAAGGTGGAGACGAAGCCTACGGGGAGGACTTAGGGAGGGGAGGGTTGGGCAGCGGTGACTGCGAGGTCGAGGGTGATGGGGGTAGAGCGGACGAGGTGGCGCTAGAGGGAGAAGGCGAAGACGAAGCCAACAGGGAGGAAGGGGGTTCTCATCGTCATCGGGGGAGAGACATTGGGAGGGTTGGGTGGCGATGAGGTCGGGGTGACAAGGCCACACCGTCACAAGGGGAAGGTAGAGGAGGGAGGGAAAATGGGCTAGACAGGCCAATCGTGTGCTATCAGGCTTAACGTACTCGAGTTGGCACGGCATGGCGTGTGACCTCCTCAAATGCACTACTACTATGAAGTAAATGTCGTGCCTTGGTAACTGAAGGGATTGTCCTGTAGTAAAACTTTGAAAGCATATACCGTTATAGTTGTAGTACCAAGTACCTCTAAAAGAAGATAGCTGCTGCTTTTCTTAATTCTGAAAGAAAGATTGTAAGCTTTGTGCTGTAAAGTTACCGAAGTTGGAGAAAAAGAAGGGGACAGCAGCAAGCGGATCAGTGTGCGACGCATATTATCCTTCAATGCAGATGCTTTAGGCAGGCTTCTGACACAAGAAGAATCCGTTTTGGGCATCACGACTCCACAGCTCATGAGCCCTGACCCAGTGCCAAAAAAAGATTGATTAAGTTGCGTGCTATTAGCATTAGCCATGATCAGGAAATGATGCTAGTACCTATACTACTAAGATTGAAAATTTAGACTGTGTAGGCTATACGGCCCAAATACGATCGGCCATGTGCTTGTCCGATTGAGCCTTTGGGATGATAAGCTGGGCCGGTGATATTCGGAAAGAGAAGCCCTGTTAGAAGAGAAGCCCAGTAAACGTGAGTTAGGTCCACCGTTTGTCCCATGTTATCTGCGAAAGTAGGTCCAACTGTGAGTCTGTGACGGGACATAGCTCGCAATTGCGTTTTGAGCCCATCTGGGGAAACTGGAACTTTGTACTAGTATCATTATACGGCAAAACTGAAAGATTTCGTGATTACTAACGCCACGAAAGCGGTATTTGCGTCACCGTTGTTTCCAGCTTATGATTGGTAACGTATAACTTATAGTTCCTCTTAAATAAATAAACAGAATAACTTCTTTTAACACCGTTTAGAAACGGCTTATCAGAATAGCCTTTGAGAAGCTGCTTATCGACTTTCGATTTATTCACAGGAATGCTCATATTAGAATTTAAAGTCATAAATCATAACTATAAGTCACAAATCGCAGAAAAAAACACATCAGATCATCTTCAGTGGCTCCTCGTCGGCGTAGCCATCCTTGCGCGCGAGCATCCACCACGCCGAGTCGTCGTGGACAACCTGAGGATTCGGCTTCAACGGCGCGCAGGCCGTCGCGCGCACCATGGCGTCCACAGAATCGTGGAGCTTGCACGGGATGGTGATCACACGTCCCCCTGCAGGACGCCGTACGCCTTCTCGGCCGCTGCCATCAGCGGCACGTAGTGCGGGCTCCTGCTGAGGTGCGACGCCGGCATCACGACGTCGACCTCGTGGGTGCTACCGGCTGCGCCCCTGACACTCGGCGTAATATATATGTGGTTTGTATGGTGGTTCGTAGGACTTGAAGCGATCGGTACTCGTAGTGCTGGTAAAGATATATATAACGATAAGGTTCAACTAACAGAAAGAATTTCCACTCAGAAAAAAAGCAAAGGAAGAATTTCCTGTTCAATCAGTGCAAGTCCAACTGCTTGATGTAGCTTCCTCAGTTGCAACCTTGGAGAGCTGGATCGAAGAGTCTACTTCCGGATTCCGATCCTTTCATTACAAGAAGAGAAATTTAAGTTATTATCCTTTCTTTCTAACAACCAAAGCTAACCAATATCGTTATCATCGCCACCTCTACACCTAACTGTACGCACTTAAACAAGACTGGAACGAACTTGTCGGTGATATTCCCTGCAGGATATTGCCGGCGTGATCTCACCAGACGAGCTAAAAATTGCATGATCTTCACTAATTCTGAATGTATTTCAACGGGAATGGACCTAACGTTTCCTTGGTCTCCTTTCTCCAAGGTGTTCAGACTTCATCATACAAGGGCATGTGCCAACCTCGCAACTACACGATCACATTTTTGGACTAAAAATGAACCAGCCAAGTTGGACTGGATCCGACCAAAAAGGATTGAGGTTGAAAGCTACAACCAAAAAATGCTCGGTTAATTTGAGCAACTTTTACTATGTACGGCTTGTTGGCCAGTGGCGGAGCCTCAGAAGGTGCATAGGGTACATCTGTACCCTTAAAAATTTTACTAGAAAAACTATTATATACATCTCTTAATATACAAGGTATACGCTACAAACTCCTTCATCAGTTGTAGCGTGCGTCGTGGCCGTGTGTGGGTGTGGTGCTGCTTGACGACCAGCATCTTTGTCCCTGACGACTAGGCATGGCAATTGGGTTTTGGGAGTACAAAAGCTGGAGGCTAGGAGTCTCTATTGTAAGGTTTTAAAATGCCGAATGATTAATCTTGTTCAACTTCTTGTTTGTTAGATCAAGTTTATTTACAATTCCTATTTGTACGTGTAGATTTGTAGAGCACTAAAACATGAAGAAGAATAAATAACTAGTCTCTTTATGGAGTGTTCAAGCTCAAAAGGCACAAAAAATATATTCTTCTTCAACTCCGTGCTCAAATAGGGAAAGCAAAACAAAGAGTATTTTGCCTTCAATTCCTAAAGCTGAAGCAAACATTGATAGATAGACAACGCATCAAACAAACATTGACAGTGGGATAAGAGTAGGAATTGCAGATGCTATCACTAGTGAGGAGCTAGAGGAGACAATTTATGATGTTGATCTTCTTCCACATGATCTAGGAAAGAGAATCTCCATCACTTATTGTTCTGTAAATGAGTAAGATGCAGTGAGAATAGGATATATTGCAAAAGAGCCATATCAATCAAGGACACATAATTTTTCACAAAGATGAATTAGAGGTATGCGTCGCTTCCATGATGTTTGGTTTGACAAGTATGATTAGCTTGAGTATGTGCGAAAAATGATACTGCTTATTGCTTTATTTGTTATTTATTTAAGGATAAAATTAATTATATTGGGGGTGACGCTTTTATGAATTGGGGGTTTAGGCGTTGGAACAAACCTGGTGGGTTTAATAAACATGTTGGTTGTAGTATATCATTTAAAATATGTTTTATGTTCGCACGTCTATTCAAAATCCGATCTGGCGCTGCCGTTGGCTAACAGAAATTTCCAGCGGAGGCCGTGATTAGCACAAGCGCGCAACGACGGATGGTTAGAGTCTTCTAAAAAAGACGCCGCTCAGTCGGTGGCCCGAGCTGTTGGGCTGGGAGAGGTCCTTGCTTTGGTTGGTGGGCCAACGGCAGCGGACGGTGGATTGTGCGAGCGACTTCACGCTGTGCCTTTGCTTCATCAAGCCAGAGGAGAGGATCCGCGTCCAGGTTCTCCCGGCCTCCGCCTCCCACTCCATTGCTCTTCTTCCCCACTCCCCGGTCCTCTCCCGTTCTCTCCCCGTCCGGTGTTCTCCGGCGGCGGAGAATCCCACCAGCCACCGTCGTCGTACGCCCGGATTGAACCGGACCGGTCGCTGATCAGCGTTTTTCCTCTCCCGATGTCCGGCTGCGACGTAGATGTGGTACTGGTGCTGGGCTAGCGTGTAGTGGAGATCCACCCGGGCTTGGATTGCTTTGTTCTTTTGTTGGTAAGGAACGCTGGCTTTCTTGGGTGGATTTGATTGTTCTAAGAGTTAGTTTTGTTCTGGGGGATTTTTTTCGTTGTTGTGGCGGTCAGCAAGCGAATCCAAATGTTTCTCTCTCCATTCAGATAGTCGCGGATTTTTATACGCCCAAGATCGTTCTTGATCGATCTCAGTTGACCCCATAGGACTTGGTACCCAAGGTGCGGGTGTTGTGGATTAAGGTTATTAATTATGGATTTGCGAAATATTTTTGACAAATTTGCATATACCCCACCAAATCAGCTTCTGATAATTGACAATTAGAAAGCTTAGGGTAATGGCTCAAGTGCTCAACACAAGAATACGATTGTTAGAAGTTGATTTGATGTCTGGCGTAGTAGTATGCGTAGTTAAACATGGACTAGGAGTACAATTGTTAGAGGTTCCACAAGGTTTTCTAGTGCATAGTTAAACATGAGGTACATAGATAATTTAGTAGAGGTAGGAAATCACCATTATAGATACTCTAGTAGTTGTGGAAATTTTATTTGCTGGAGAAGTGTTTCGGCTGTCAGTACTATAACCTCTCAAGGAACTCGCCCTTTTGTGGCTATCCTTCTTGGTTGTCTGTGCGAATGAAGCTTGCATATGCTCATTTGCCCTTAACAGTTGCTTTCTTTTGGTCAACGACAAGCAACGCATATGCACCAGCCATATGCATCTTAAAACTGTTCTGTTTTCCTTTTTGCAGATTATTTGATCATACCAACCTTATTACATGATATTGGTGCCATGATGCCTCATACACCTCTGAACTTGTATCAAATTCCTTACCCGTACTGATGTTTTTAAGTCCTGTTTAAAAGAAAGAGATGGAAGGAACTGAGGTAGAAAATCAAACTTCGAGAAATTCATCCCAGAAATCCAGCCGTCGTTCTGGTAGTCGGCGTTCTCAAAAGTCAGCTGGACAACAATCTTCTCCCACTGTATTTCCAGAGAAAAGAGGCAAATCAAAATCTTTGAGGCAGAAGCATGCTGTTGTTGACAATAAAGATGCCAAAAAAGCAAAAAACCGTGACCAAAAAAATTATCCGGTGGATGAGAGGTCTAATTTTCTAGGTTATGAAATTTATGCTGGAAAACTGGGTTTTTACAAGGAAGATAGAAGTATAGGAGTGGATGATCAATTGTCAGCAAACGGAAAAGCTGATACAACTGATGCAAGACTCACAAGTAAAGCCCTAATATGGGGTTCGTCTGTACTCAGCCTTGAGGACGTCATCTCTGTAAGTTTTAGATACTAAGATGCACTTCTATTGTTATTTTGGCCCAGTTAGACAATCCAGTAATTTTTTGTGCTTTGCTTATATTTTGGCAGGTATCTTATAATTCTGGCGTCCAACATTTTACTGTGCATGCATATCCTGCTAAGAAGTCTTTATTTGGAAAGACATGTAGAGTTCAGAAGGACTTGCGATTTATAGCTCCTACCCAAGATGAGGCCATCTTGTGGGTAACATGCTTTGTCGAACATCACATATATATTAATGTACTACCTCATCCTGCTACATCCAATATCAAGCATGACCCAGATGCCCCCATCAGTGGGGCTTTATTTGACCACCCACCGATCAAATGTAAAACTCCACCGAGAATACTTGTTATATTAAACCCTCGATCTGGACATGGTAGATCAAGTAAAGTTTTCCATGACAAAGCAGAACCTATATTTAAGGTACTTTATGACGTTTTGATCATGCAAACTTCTACTTTCTGCACTGCTCTAAACAACAATTAGTTTAAATAAATGTATGTATCTGTTTGGTGATAAGCTTGCTTCTTGAAGCTTCCTTTTGACCATTTGGTTTTCAGTTTCGTGAAGGACTCACAAAGAGGATAGTAGTACTCCCTATTTTCTTTTTTAAATGATGTTATTGACTTTTCATGGTGTCCAAGATGTAACTGTGACCATTGGTGCTCCCTAAACTTACTAAACAAAGGAAGTGGGTTAGTGTGCATACAGAGATAAGTTTAGGGAGCTGTGAAAGTAATTTTCAAGTTGAGGGAGCTAGGTGAAACAATCGTACAAGTTTAAGGAGTGACCGTGTGGTTTACTGCACTTTTTAATTTTTGATAACTTTATATTAGTGTAAATTAATAATATTATAATATTATCAGAGTATTTTTAACGACAATTCTAGTGATATGGTTTACGTGCGGTGTGGGCACTCTAGATGGTTCTAAGAGTATTTTCGAAAGTTTTGACCACATGTATTCTAAAATGTTCAGTTTCTTGTTAATGGATTTTTAGTTCTAACCTGAAAAGTGAAGACCTCATGAAGAGGATAATGGTATTTCTGTTTCTTGTTAATCGTTTAAAATTCCAACCTGAAAATACTGAGCTTAGAAAAATAGTGATTCATGGTTAGAGTGGCAATTCTTTGAATGTTTTTTCCTTGTTACCCAATATCAATTTAGGCATGTGGGAAATCATACCTTCTATTCTGGTGTCAATGAATATATATATGAGAATGCCTATTCTACAGAATTGTTAATCTCTTGAGCCTCTGTATGATGTAGCGGTAGGAAAGGATGGAAATAATGAATGCTGCAATGGAACTGGACAAAAAAGCTGGATTAAATTCATTAACAAAAGGCTAAACAAGATTATTTAACCCCTCTCCCCTGGCAGCACAGTGGCAATTTACTGTTCTAAATTAAAAAAAATAAAGTAGCAGCTAACTGTAATTGCCACTGTGGCCTGTGGCATCGTTTTGAAAAAATAAATTCCGCAAATTGGCCATCTAGTTCTCTTGAAGATGATTTAGGATATAATTGCATAAGCTGAGTTGCTAAGCTCCTATCATTTTGGAGATTGACAAACGAATTAGACAATTTTTGCTTTATCCATGCAAGTTTCATCTTTGGTGCTCTGCTTTTGATTTACTATCCTGATTTAATTTTGTATATTTTTTACACTTAGCTGCGTAAATTTGTATATGTTTACTTCCAGGTACTAATTTGCTATTATCTGGTGTAGCTTGCAGGTTTTCACATGGAAGTAGTTAAAACTACTCATGCTGGTCATGCAAAATATCTTGCGTCTACATTTGATTTTAGCACATTCCCTGATGGTATAAACTATACACATGTAGCTGAGTAGCTTATCTAGGCCTTATACAGCGGCAACCATTTCAACTGGTCTTATTGATACCTTGAAAATGTTTTGTAGGAATTGTGTGTGTTGGTGGTGACGGAATTGTAAATGAGGTTCGTCCTTGATGTTCATATTATAGTTTGATAGGAATAAGCAATTTATATGCTAGTTCAACATTTATATTTGTGCAGGTATTCAACGGTCTTCTCAGTAGAAGCAATAGAGCAGAAGCTGTATCAATTCCAGTTGGAATAATACCTGCAGGATCTGACAACTCACTTGTTTGGACTGTTTTGGGAGTTAAAGATCCTATTTCTGCTTCATTATTAATTGTTAAGGTACGGCTATCACTATCATTTAGAAAAAGGATTTTATCATGACTTGCTCTTACAGGAAGAGAAGAATCTCAACATTATTCTTATATTCTCACTTCAACTTTGTTCGAAATTAGGTTATCATTTAAAACTTCTCTTATGAGGACTATCCCTTGGTAACAGGGTGGCTTTACAACTCTAGACGTCTTGGCTGTTGAGTGGATCCAATCTGGGCTAATACACTTTGGCACAACTGTTTCATACTATGGTTTTGTTAGTGATGGTATCTTCATATATGAGTTATTATATTTACTTTATTCCAATGTTTTTAATTCTGCTTATTCGGATGTGGACTGTGTGACATCTATACCGTAAGGCCACACAAAGTCACATACGGATCAAATTCCACAAAAACTTCTGTCTTACATAAGTATTTCTGGTAGGTCAATTTTGTCATACATATTTAAATTTCGAGGATTTCATCAGTTGTATTGGAGTAATGGAAATTTTTAGCCGATAAACAATATCTTAAAGATATGATAATTGTTAAAATATCTTGTAATTTGCCCAAATAGACCACCTTGGTTACTGATCCTTATTCATACTAAACACATAAATCTGATTACATGCCCACCTACACCAGAGCTAATGGTCTGGTGGATATATTTGCATGCAAATTGGCAAACAAATTATACTTGCTAAGCCTGATTTTAATTTGCTTTCTTTACTTTTGTATGTGATATGAAGTACTCTGAACAAATAGTTCAGCTTTGTTCCTTATGAGTATTATTAATGCTTTTCAAGATCTGCATGTATTCTTTATGACTGTAAATTTAATGTGTTTATGTCGGGTGAATGCACATATGGAAGTTTAGCTTATTTATCTACTTTCCAATATTTTCAGCAGTGCAATGTTGTGTAACACTTAAAAAATTACTAAGCTGAAAAACTTCTGTTACTTTGCTGCAGTCCTGGAACTTTCTGAGAAATATCAGAAGAAATTCGGTCCTCTTCGATATTTTGTGGCTGGAATACTGAAATTTTTGTGCTTACCTAGCTATTTCTATGAGTTGGAATATCTTCCTTTGTCAAAGGAGATGGCTGGGCATGGAAAAGGTACAGAACAAGACAAGGCTGAATTGTCTGATGTCTATACAGATGTAATGCGCTGCAGATCAAAAAGAGAAGGAATTCCACGAGCTTCCAGTTTATCAAGTATTGACTCTATTATGACTCCAAGTCGGATGTCACTAGGGGACTTCGATACATCAGGTAGTACAGCGGCAAGCACTGAACCGTCGGAGTATGTTCGTGGTCTTGATCCAAAAGCAAAACGCTTGTCTCTGGGCAGAAGCAACATTGTTTCAGAACCAGAAGAAGTCCTACACCCTCAACCACATCACGCATCATACTGGTCGAGAACAAGGTCCAAAACAAGAACAGAGAGAAATTCAGTTGGTGCCGCTGCTACTAATGATACACGGTTATCTTGGGCTGCCCCATCAATGCATGACAAGGAGGACATTTCCTCGACGATATCAGATCCAGGACCTATTTGGGACTCTGAACCAAAGTGGGACACTGGGCCAAAATGGGATACAGAGCCAACATGGGAGCCGGACCACCCCATTGAACTTCCTGGACCACTGGAAGGCATAGAAATCGGAGCATCAATGGAACCTGTGCCAAATTTGGATGAGAAATGGGTAGTCAGGAAAGGGCACTTTCTTGGTGTCCTAGTATGCAATCACTCATGCAAGACGGTGCAAAGTTTGAGTTCACAGATTGTTGCACCAAAAGCCAACCATGATGACAACAGTTTGGACTTACTTTTAGTTGGCGGAAGGGGGAGATGGAAGTTGTTAAGATTTTTCATACTTCTGCAATTCGGTCGGCATCTTTCTTTACCATATGTGGAATATGTAAAGGTAGCAAGCAACTTCTTTCTTTACTCAAATGTTCTCTTTTTTGTCCTCTTCTATTGTGCTTTTTAAAGAGCTTTCATTTTACTACTGGCAGCAAATCTATTTTCTAAAGAGCTATTCCCTTGTGGTCATCTACTTCTCAGGGGTTCTGAAACAATTTAAACTGCATTAATGGCAGACATATTGTGAATCAACTTGTTCATGTTCGAATGCATTCATAAAAGGCATGCCTTCCACTATTTATATGTTTGCCTTTCTTGGGTGATAAAAATGGTCATATGTGCACTTGTATCAACATGTCTCAATTGAAACAATCCTGATTTGGTGGTTCCTGATTTCCGTAGCATTGTGGTTATCAGTTGTCAGAATCAACAGCATGGTTGGACCTATAAGAAGGTTCTGATCATCACCTGCTGTTGAGTGTGTCCTATGCATTTGCACCAATTCTTGTGATGGACCACTAACAGTCCCCTTAAAGTAAGACAATAGTTTATGGAGTTAGGCTCTTGTCCATTTTTTGCACAACAGTAGCTCCTTTCTGATAATAACAATGAGTCTGGTCTTAACTGCTGATTTGACATTTACGCAGGTGAAATCAGTCAAGCTAAAACCTGGTGCAAACACCCACAATGGCTGTGGAATAGATGGTGAGCTTTGCCGCGTCAAGGGACAGGTACTCTGCTCCCTGCTACCAGAGCAATGCAGGCTTATTGGCCGGCAATACAGACAATCTGTTCAAGCGCCGTAAATCTGCTGAACTTACGAGTTTCTGAGGCGCTGTATGCTCTGTTTCCACTTCTAAGTTCTAACAGCTGATGTTGAGTTGTTTATATACCGTTTGTTCGTTACTTGCTAATGCGGGATGTGAGTGGGTTCAGGACGTGCACACCTCGAGAGTTTGGACAAACAATGTTGTGAGGTTTCTGTATTTGAGTGATTATACAGGACGATACCTTGATTCTTTTTAGGCCTATTCTCTGTCTTCTAGCGAGTACACACTATAGTAACTTCATTTATATTGATTAAAATCGTATATAAGTGTCTCCCTTTATAAGTTTCTCTATAAGCTGTTATTATTTATAAGTCAAAGCTAAGAGCCATCAAGTAAAAGTTAATATGAACGTCTAATTCCCTTTTAACAGTTTTTCCTTTCCAAGCTGGAAAGTTTGGTTGCTTACTGCCCATGATGGCTAGAATTGGTCACCCTTGTGTCTGCTCATAAGCTGCAACTAGGGGCAATCTCATTATTCCGCCGCAGCGCTTGCAAACACGTTCAGATTCAGTTTCTTGACCGTATTAGGTTCAGGTTTTAGACCTGGCACACCATCTGTAACGCCTAATAAAAGCATGTTACTTGTATATTTGTCACTCTAATTAGCCTTGAACGTGAATTGAGCAGCGAGCAACTTAGACTGGGGAAAACTAAAGTTGTACAGACGCATGAATAAGGAACCAAGAAGGATACACGAATGGGAAAGCAAAGAAAAAACAACGAACTTACGTGTGAAATTGTGATGGTTTTTAGTTTCTGCCTGTCTATTCTTCTCGGAGGTTGGGTTGGAGATATGGGTTGGAGATATGCTTCTTTAATACGCAACGCCTTCTTGATTAGAAAAGATTGCACCACAGTTGGAGGTCAAACTCAAAACGATGGGTTAAGAGTGGATACCGCAAGCAATCTGGTAGAGCCAGCTAACCAACTATGATTTATAAAATGCTGATGACTAGTGCGACTTCGTGCAAACTGCAAAGAGCTATGCTGCTTTGCAGAATAGCCGGCCGAACTGCTTAGCAAAGGTGCGCTCTTCGATTGGTTGGACTAACTTACCTTTCGAAGCAACTAAGGAAAGGTCGCGCTACCACTATAGTCATGTTGTTAGGCGAGTTAAATACGTGATTTTGCCATGTAAAATTTGAGTATCTCGTGTTAGACAACTGACAAGTGTTCTCTCTAGAGAACCCAACTTGCGTTGTCAGAAAACCAAACTAGCCACGTCTAAAACGACAATTTGCGACCGCCAGGCGATAGGAGTCAGTGCCTCATATCTTCAACAGACATCATGGGCATGGGTGCACCCTGCAACTACCCCATAAAGGCATGTAGATGGGCTTACATCCTTAAATTGCATTTGGATCGGAACGTTTAAATGAGCCATGTGGAAGAAGGCGATATAAAACGGAAGGAAGCGTATGCTGTTTCGATTTATGAATTATGACTATAGTTTTTAGCTATTTGTGAGAGAAAATATGAATGATATAAATAATTCGTATGTGATTTTAGTTAATATAATTAAAATCGTTATAATTTGTACTTAAAAACATTTTATTTTAAAGTTAATGATTTAAAATAGTGTAAAATTGGTTTTTAAAAACCGAAAAGATGGGGCCGAAAACCCATGAGCTCCAGTGCAGAGGAAAGGCGTGCCTGCGTGACGCAAAAGAAAGAAGTGGCCACGCGGCCGCGGGGCGCGAAAGCTTTTGATCTCTCCGTCCGTCCCCACGACTCCGACGTGCGCACCAGCTACGAGTGCCGCGCGACGCTGACCCGCCCTGCCCGCGCCACTCGCGCGCCGCCATGTGGCCGCCGCCGCGCGGCCAGCCTCGTCGACGTCCCCCGTGGGCCCGCCGCCGCGCGCCCCCCTTCCTCTTCCTCATGGTCCCGATCCCGGGCCGGGCTAATCAGCCACTCCAACGCCCGCGCATTAACTATTCCTTCTAGCTACGTACCTTGCGCACCTCTCCTCCCCCTCGCCGTTATTAATCGTGGTGTGGCCTCGGACAGCTACTGACGTGCCGTGCCGAGCAGCTTGCCACCGCGTGTACGATACCGATGCGCGCGGCACGGAAACTTGTGGCCGCGCGCGCGCGGTAGAGTTTCTTGACGGGACGAACCACCACTGTTGCCGCATAGCTATAGCGGAATCATTAATGGTTAATCGTCGTCGTGGTCTGCTCTAAGTGGGGTTATCAAGTTGCCCTCACCAATTAGCAGCCCGCAAATAAAAGGTACGTAGCGTAGTCGCATTGGGTCACCACTTTGAACTTACCTGATCTGCTCGAACACGTACGGATCAACAACGAATCACTTTTTTTCTCCGGGATCCACCGAGACAATTAGCTCTGCTCCCCGCACCAATCCGAGTCGATCGAAGTGCTTATCGTCTGACCGTATCCATCTCTAGTTACCCTGTCGTTACTCGTCGGGGGTAAACAAACAGCAAGCGAGTAGACTCCCAAGGCGACACCGCGACGCACGGCGCGCGCCTATCTCGTGGACGCACGCACACAAAGATAGAACTAGGGCGGCTACGGGTGCTTACCGATCGATCGATCGCGCCGCGAAACGGGACAAACGCGGCGCGCCACCTCAACGACCCTTGCGGGGGAAGCCCCCGCACACTTGGCGCCGTGACGGCGACGCATGCCTCCCGGTCGATCCGTTCCATTGGTCCACCTGTCGCAATTGCGCCCGTCTCCGTCTCCCCCGGCACACCTTTCCGCCACCTATTGGCCGCTGGCCCCCAGCTGGTATATGCACGCATGATACAGTGCTGCACATTAATTCTTCTTCGCGCTCTTGGTCCTGCATGACTCATGCAAGAGATGATGGAGATCGGAGAGAGAGATAAAAGAAACGAAATCACTACTGAGTTAGTAGGCCACGAGGAAGGAAGCAAGAGGAGAAGAATATCTTGCGCTCGTGTTCGTCAGCGGCGCCACGTGTCGGGTGGCGATCTCGAGACGGCCGGATAACCATTGGGCGCCGGGGGGATGCCGGACACTTGGCGGGAAACAAAAGCGGCTTTGCTCGGGGTCACGGTGCGTGGGGCCCGCTGTTTCTTTATCCGCAATCGCAAAGACCACGTGTTCGCATCCCGGACGTGGACACGTAACGCCGCGCGCTCGGTTTAAAAGAGGCCGCCCGGGCCAGAGGCCGGAGAGGTCGGAACGAATTGAATAGCTAGCTAGCCACAGGATCGACGATCGATCGGCAGCATGGACCGTGGCGATCACCACCAGCACCAGTTCTTCATGCCTCCGCCGGTGCAGCAGCAGCTGTGCATGCCGATGATGGACGAGCAGTTCTTGGGCGGTGGTGTAGACGGCGGCGCGGCGCCGGGGAGGGGCGCGGCCGTGGAGAGGAAGCGGCGGTTCACGGATGAGCAGATACGGTCGCTGGAGTCCATGTTCCACGCGCACCACGCCAAGCTGGAGCCGCGGGAGAAGGCGGAGCTGGCGCGCGAGCTGGGCCTGCAGCCGCGGCAGGTGGCCATCTGGTTCCAAAACAAGCGCGCGCGGTGGCGCTCCAAGCAGCTCGAGCACGACTACGCCGCCCTCCGCGCCAAGTACGACGCCCTCCATGCCTGCGTCGAGTCCCTCAAGCAAGAAAAGCTCAACCTCACTGCACAGGTAATCAAGTAAAGCAAATCTCACGTAGCTGCGTACTATTTCGAGCCGCTACACACAGTTTTTTCCCCTATAATTAATCCAGTACGCTGCTAATTTTTTTTTGACACGTGCGCTGGTTTATATATGCAGTTGCATGAGCTAAGCGAGAGGCTGAGGGGGCGGGAGGAGCGGGGCGGCAACGGTGTCTCGACGGCGACGGCAAGCAGCAGTAGCTGCAACAGCGGCGGCGAGGAGGTCGACGACGACAAGAGGAACGTCATCGGTTGCAGCGACATCGAGCCACCGGAGAGCTGCGTGTTCGGTGGGACGGCGTGCACCACCCCGGTGGACGTCTCGGTAGGGTCCGCGTGTGACGACCAGCTTGACTACGACGAGGGCTTCCCGGAGTCCTTCTGCGCCATGCCGGAGCTCTGGGAGCCGTGGCCGCCCGTCGAGTGGAATGTGATGGCTTGAACGGAGTAGTATACGTAGATTTGTGTGTAACGTATGTGCATGCTGTGCTCGATCTCTCGTCCTGTTGGGATGGAGACAAAGAAAGGGGCTGTGCCAATGACAGGTGGGGCCGGGTTGTAGACGGGGGATGCAAAGGGTTGAACTTTGAAGTGATGAAACCTTGGAGGCAACTAGCCAACGGGTCTTGTGTTTTGGATGCTGCTAGAAATGGAGTTTACTAGAGCTCATCGGTAGAATTGCATCATCAGCTCTCTGTTTGTTGCCACTTTGAACTCAAATTAGGATAATCCATTGGAAGCACGTTCGGTTGATAATAAAGTATCGAGTCTGTATATGCTAAACGCAGGAGTCAACCTTAGGATTTTGTAGGATTCTCGAAACTTTGATCATGGATATAGTTTAATGGAGTTTGAATATTCCAATTGTGATTGGTGTATAATAAATTTATTTCCATGGAATCAACAAAATATTGCCGCCTCCTAATCAACCTTATTTCTAGTTCTCTCTCCTCCCTCTCCTCGTCTCTCTCTAGCCTTCTCTCAACCTAAATTACCAGGTACTCCAAGTCGCCTTGCACGTTTTTCGCCACCATGGAGGGAGAAATGAGTAGCACGAACATATCTTTCTTCACATCTAGGTAGTTCGGCTCGAAATCCGACAGCTAAGACAAGTACGGCCAAGAAGTTTTGAGTCTCTCTCTCTCTCTCCATAGGTCACAAGCACGTCGATTTCTCACTTGATCACTCCCTGGAATATTGGTTCCCGGTTGAATATAGCCTACTATTGCTCGCCTTTTACGTCGTTGATAAACCGGCTGACAAATTAAGAACGCAATAAGGCCCTAATAACCCGCTTGACATGTCAATATATGTACCAGCACGCTGTGCTCAATACGTATTTACCAAGTCCCGTTCAGAACGTCCAAAATTTTACAGGATTTTTGTAAAAACTACATCGCCTTTTTAATTTCCGTTAAATTCTTCGGTCCATCGCTTGTGATCGGGCGCATGATCTGGCCGGGACGCTCGCGATGAAATACACGTTAAAGACTGTTCTACACACAGTAGCCGGCAGGTCGCCGTCGTCTCGTCGCGATACAATCCACAGGAGCTGAATACGTGCCAGAGCTTTCGTCTCGGAGCCTAGCAAACATTCGACTCGGCAAGCATGACGACTTTTCCTTTGCTCTGTTTGCTGCTCTGCAATTTGCCGTTACTATGCAGGGCACAAGATAAGAAAAAGAGTGAAAACCAAAAGGGGTCGATCGATCGATCGATAGCAGTAGCAGTACTAGTACTGGACCTGTCACGGAGAGGAGTCAGCAGGCAGAAAGTTCTGGGCTCATGGCCCGGCCGAACGGGTGGCGGAAACGAGTTCTCTTGGACAGTGTCATGACAGAAACTAAAATGATTTAGGGCCTGTTTTTTTTCTTCGAAGTCGACAGCTTTTGACTTTTGCTATAATACCTAACTTTTAAATGGAGTATTTTCTCAAGACGGGGTCTACAGGTTAAACGATATATACGTTAAAAGCCCAACATCTGTACCTGTTAAAATCGCAAGTGAGTATCTGTCTCTCTGTAATCTGTACCGCAAACAGCTAAAATTTAAAAATTTTAGCTAAAAACCATAAACCACAGCCAAAAAGAACAGACCCTTAGCCGCAGAGACATTCCTGAGAATTCCATGGAGATTACTTCGTGCACGTGTAGGATAGAACATGTATTTTTTTGTTTATGCATCTCCTCTTTTTTTCCCCTTTGTTTATTTATGGTGAAACCTGACTGGCTCGGATTGGGACTAAAGCTGATTTTATGTTGGAAATGGCTTTGGGATTGGGACTACTCAGGACATATATGTTGGTGATTAATTGGCTTCTTTTTTTTAAAAAAAAACAATCCCCTGGCTGGACTGCCGTTCTCCTTCCAATCGACATGACCGTTGATGGGTCAGAGTATTGATGACCTCTTATGATTATTTAATTGTTTGGTGCGAGACGGATTAGTTAGTCTATTAGTGGCATTGAAAGAATTATTGTAATCAAGGCAGCTAGGTCTTTATTATACTCTAGCTAGTTGCCACTGGATGGATGGTATTGGAGCTGGTAGAAAGAATCTCAATACATGTGGTGTCTAAACCCGCTTCCAATTAAGAGGAAAAATCAGGTCCGAACAAACTCTATTCTTGAGGGAGACTTCCAAACCGTGATGAATTGATCGCTCTGCTTCATAGCGTTAATTTTATGAATTCCAAGTTTTTTAGGGAACGAAGAATTTCGAGTTTGTTTTATGTTGATTGTATTTCTGTGTTACTGTTTGGAATGACAATGTTTGTGCACTGTGTTTTTTTAGAACTAGCATATTTGACCATGTAATTACGGGGTGAGATATTATAATTCAGTTATCTTTGATATACAACTCTATTATCTATGATTAAAATACAATTATATTTGATATATACCTCTACTATACATAAATGATTATTCTGCACTGTTATAATTTGGTCCCACTAAAAAAAGTGATGGAGATGTTTCTCTTTTCTCAATTAATATGAGAATTTCTAGAATTTTTTTAGAATTATTGTATAGATTTTTTGCCCTTGAAAGAAACGTGATTTATATATCGCCAGTTATTTTTATTTATATGGATTTGAACAAGTAGCACGTACGGCAGCACAATCCTGGCTAGTTTCAATACCCTCTGCAACCAATTGGAGCATGACAAATCGTGTACACTGAATTATATCATATTGGGGGCAACTTTATCGATCCCTTCATCTCTGATCTCCTATTCACCAAAAAGCACTTTTACACTCGATGGCGACTTGCTCCAAGAAAAGAAGGCTAAAGTTGCGACTTGAACACTGGAACCTCCACTGAAAAATCGATGTTCTGGAACGCTTCAGCCCGTTGAAATCTTCTAGAAACACCGAAAAGGCGCAACGAAAAGCTGGGCCTTCTTCTGTGGCTAACCGCCCAAACGCCATTGTGGGGTGATATCACTCACGATTAGAGTATTCCACTGCTTCACTGTCTATGGCCGTATTGATCACAGTACTTGGACTAACCACTGTTTGCTCCCAAGATCGCACTAACTTCGTAAGGAGCTAAGCTTAATGTCACTGAGAAAGCTTATGGTCCCTGACTTCTTGGTTAATTTTCAGCTGCTTCTAACCAGCCTTGTGATCTTACCGTTAGTACGAAGAAAGAAAAAAAATCGCATTTCCTGCCTACACAGAGAGATTCATCAATCACCAGGAGGCACGTACTGCGCGCCGTCGCCAGCATGATCCAGTACTTACTCTCACAAAAAGCTTCATCAATCATCAACCAGCCGCTGAATCAGCAGTGCAGCTTTAACAGATGCAGAGCTGGCGGCCGGCCGGAAGCATGCGTGCACATTGCACCGATCGGGCCATGAGGTGGTCCGGCAACGTACCTGACAGGGACCAGTCAAAAGCTCGATCGATCGGCACGACGATGAGACGACGCGTTGTGCGCGAGCAGGCGTCGTTATTCTGATGGCGAAGGTATCGGAGCGCGGCCGTGGCGCCACCCGCGTCGGCAACCTGAGGGCCACGCCTCACCTCGGACGCGTCGTCCATCTGCATGCCTGTCCGAAAAGACGGTTCCTTTCCTTCCTTTCTGTCTCGTTCCTCTGCATGTCATTTCATCTCGTCTCGTCTCACCGGCCGTGCGCAAGCAAGACGTCCCGATCGGCGGCATGGCGCGGTGGCCACCTGGCCAGGGTAGCTCCGATGATCCTCCGGTTGCTGTATTACGATGTCCTACGTCAATCTCTCCTTTCCAAGGAGAGAGCTTTAGCTCAGGCAGTGCGCGCTGGAAAAAACGAGTTTGGTTGGTAAGTGTCAATTTTGCGTGAGCGCGACTATAGAGGTACCGGCCAAAGCCTTGCTTTTTCTGTGGTGTTCTGTTAAACACGGTGGCACTAATAGACTCAGGAAGTCGTTGGTGCGTTCTTTTCAATTACGGGTGGTAATTTATAGTTACGGTTAATTTTTTTAGTCCTAACGAGAGCGATTGTACGAATGAATCGAATACTGATATTTTATTTTGAAAAGACTATTCTAATAAATCATTTCAAAATGGTGACAAAAAATCGTCCCGTTTACATATATAGATAAAACTATAAATCATAAACCGAAAAGCTTAGATCCGTTATCCAGTCGGTAGATTGGTAGATTGACGGAAGGCATCCTGTAAGAAACTTGAGCAAGACAAGCCAAGCATATAGATCGCGTGCGTCCGGCCCCTTTGCTGGGCTCTCAAGTAAAGAATAAATAGAGATTTTTTTCAAGAACATGGAATTCTTTTTCTTAGGGAAACTTGACTAACTAGAATGAATGAATGTTTGATACTTTGCTAACTAGGGGTACCAAACGGAGAATATCCATCCACACCGTCTCAAATTGCAAATCGAGTTCCATGCTGCTATCCTCTCTCCCGAGACCAGCATTGTGTAGGAGGGGAAAAAAAACTGCTAAACGCAAACCTTCGGATTGGGCCTTGCTGCTTTAGGATCCGTGTCAGCGCCACCGTGGCCTTTTTCCGGCCCAGTTATTTTAGAGGGCTTCGTAGGCCCAGTTTGCCCCACGAGCCCACCTCGCACTTCTCCGTTCTGCGAAAGACAACGTGAAACGAGTTCCGATTTCAGCGAAGACCAGAGACGGGGGAGCCCAACTCGCCGCCATCGCCGTGCTGAGCCTGTGCTGAACTCTCATCTTCGCCTCGTCGTTTTTTCCCGGGATGGCACGGAAGGATACATGAATATACTGTGCATTTGGTCGTGCTGCATGGCAGGAGTAGTTTACAGTTTGACACACAGTTCTAAAGATAAATAGAACTTGGTTTACGCACGGCATGCGACGCCGGTGACCAGTCAGACTTGCAGCATGCAGATCTTATATTCTTAACCACAAAATTAATCGGCGAGCTATACAAGCCTATAACGCTAGCCACGTGCGCCCTACCTCCGGCAAGCAAATCCTTCCAAGTCTCCCGTGAACGATACTACTACATCCATGATCCATCATACACAGCCTTGTTTTTTTTTCGGTTTCTAAAAGCTATTTTTCGATTTTTTATAGTAACTACCTTTTAAACAAACTATCTTTTAAGATAGAATTTACTAGTTAATTATAGTACGTACTATACTGACTTCATTTATATCGGCAAAAATCACACGTGAGTTTCTGTTACTCTATAATCTCTTGCACGAACAGCCTAAAAGCCAAAAGCCGCAGCCAAAAGCCACAAGCTATAGCAACAAAGAACAGACCTAGTTCACAAGACAAGCCGATAACGAAAGATATTAAAAAGAAAGGGGGAGTACTGTAGGAGTATATACGGTTTGAGTGGATCACAGAACACAGAGGAGAGCAGATCACCCGGCGTATATTGATTCAGAGCAGATTGCTACATACTGTCTCTGCAGTCCCTGTCTGTCTCAGGACAAGCGGGCAGGGGCCGAGCCACCGTGGCTACCCACCCAGGCTCACTGGCGACAAGCCCTGCCCTTCGGTAGCCGGCTAGGTTCATCGGCGATGAGCCCTACCCTTAGACGTACAAATGGTAGGCTGGGAGAGGAGCGATGCTGATGAGGTGGCCAATAAGATGGTAGAGGTGAGGGATATATGCATGAGGTAGAGGCCCTGTATGGTGGTGGCCATGTTCTTCTCCATCATCTTTGCCACTTGTTGCTCGTCATCCTCAGGCTGCTATCAACGCTCTCGTCTGTGCCGCTGCCGTTTCCCTTTGTTGTCGTGCTGTTTATTGTCCTGCACGACGATGCATTTTAGAATTGAAAACTACAAACAACTATTTACCAAACCAGTTTATCCCGTCGCCGGCAGACACCATGAGAGCGAGTTAGTTCGAACAAGCAACTGTCACAGTCTCACAGAGGGCTGGTGGACTTAGAGAGCTGTGCATGTGGCCAGCTGCCCTGCTCCAAACGGTTTAAAGCATCAGCGTCTGGCTTTAGAAGTTAGTAGCTATTTGGAACACGTCGGTTTCCTAATTTCAGTTGTTTGGTGTTTTGGTTTTTTTCGTTTTTCTCATTAATCCTTTTGCATTATCCGTGACAATATAGTTTTATTATTTTTTTAGCTCTGAAAAACTAATAGTTACTAAGTGTATTTGCAGTTAAAACCTAAACCAAAAAAAAAGCGGGGCTTAAAAGCCGTTGGGAGCAGCTCAAGCTGTGTCATTTTCTTAATTCTTCTGTTTAGCTCCTTCCCACGTCACTACCCACTGTTAATTTACACCCCTACGGACACTGAGCAGTACATGGATCTGTAAACACAAGATAGGTAAGCACACGATTCCTGGGCCCACGCATCAGTGATAGACGATGCGCGAGTACGAAGCCAACTGCTTCAGTGCCAGCCAGTCAGTCCACTGAGGGGAGCGGCACCTCCCGTGGCCCCCCTACTGCACCCGCACGGCCCCGCACCACCACGGCCACTGACATCACGGAATAGAACGCATGGACCCCACACGTCATACTCGTAACTCGATACAGAGCTGTGCACGTTCCTTTTGCTCCAAAAGCGAGAAGATACACTAGCCTGCGCTACTCTTCCACAGCAAATCATCACTTTACCGTACGTTGGTGACAGATGGGTCCGACAAGCAAAGGTCCCACCTGTCACTGTGAGTGGAGGGCCGATGCGCTCCACGCTGGTTTCCTTAAACCGCACGCCAGAACCAAAACCCAGCACAGGGGAAAAAGGTCAAAGAGGAAAAGGGGAAAAGACCGAGACGCCCACCCCGCAACAACCGAGCGAGCCGAGCTGACATGCTTCCGGGAGGCGCAGACGGCAAGCGCCGCGGCGCCACCGCCGACGAAGACGCCGCCGCGACCGCGGCCTCCCTGAACGATCTCTGCGCCACCGCCGCCTGGGTGGCGGGGCCGGCGCCGTTCCCGAGGGCGGCGGCGTGGGCGCTCGCGGCGCTGCTCGCGGTGGGCCTCGGGCTCGGCGCCCTCGTCCTCGCCGTCGTGCGCAGCGCCGCGCTGCTCGTGGTGGCCGTCCTGATCTCGGCTGCCGTGGCAGCGTTCCTCCTCTGGAATGCGGCGGCCGCGGCGTCGGGGCGCTCTCTGCGGCGGTTCGTGGACGGGCTCCCGGCCTCCAGCCTCCGCATCGCCGCCGACGGCCAGCTCGTCAAGATCACCGGTGTACGTTTGCTATCTGCACACGCATTAATTTCATCTATCATAAATGTGGTGCAATTGATTGGGTAATTGCTGTTTGTTCTGTGACTCTGTGTTAAATTCTCGTGCTTGCCTGCTTGGTGAACTGACGAGCCGCCTTTTAGTGGAGCCAGTAATTTCAGTAAAAGAATTGATGATGGATAGATGCTTAATTTCCAGACCAGATAGAGGGAGAGTAATGCGTGTGGTGTAGTAATTCCACATCTTCTCATGTATTGTGGACTGCAATATCCAAATCATACTTTTGCAGTGGAGTTTGTATGTACCTTGATCTTAGATTTCTGGGTAGTTACGTCGCTAGGATTAGATGTTTGTAAAGAGATGGTTGGTAAGATGGATGTCATAATCTTTGCAACGGGGGAGTGGGGGAGAGCTCGCCTCTATCCAGATTTATGTTAAGTGGGTTCTCTGTAGCTTACCTGTTCAGAGCAGTTACTTACTTTTTTTTGGTCAAATCTGTAGTAGAGTGTACCTTCTATGTAAAAGGAAAGAATTGCTCCTTTTGGCTTATGGGCTTGTCGTTTGAGTATTCCCTGTGATTTATCCATGCGAGTTGTTTGCATAAGTAGTTGTAGTACCCCGCGTACAGCCAATCTAGGATACTACTACGGAACGTCATCGCCAAAGTAAAGAACAAGCAATAAAAGCAACAATAGGAATTCAAGGAAATTAAAACCTTAAGAGTACTTTATTAAAGACTAGTGGAAACCAAAATAAGTGTTTGAAATATGGGACTGATCCACTTCTAATAGAAAGAAAATAAATGAAATAACATAAATAGTGGCAATCTACGGTGTCGAAAACTCGAGTGCTCCCACTCATACATGATGCTATCACTCCACTGGCTTTTTACCTGAGAATGGAAAAAGCAAGCGTGAGATTTGGAATCTCAACAAGTACCCAATAACGGTCGCAACACGAAGAGAAAAGGATAAGCAAGCAACAAGCAATTGACAGGCTAATTGCAATGAAATTAAGTTACCAGAAACATTAAAACCAATCAAGGATAGAGATAACGGAGATGTGAAACCAAGGTAATAGTTATTTAATAAGTTATAGCCATGGCCCTGGCGATCTCTTCCCACATACCCGGTTATACGAGAGTAGTCAGGCACGTCTCTGTCCTCGACTGTATAACTACAGACAGGGTGTAATATCCTGAGTAATGAAAATGTATGGCCCCGTACGTTACTAGGTGGGTGGCTATCTCTCTTATATGTGGGTAACCCCGGGCCAGGTAACAATTATATTATTAACGACTAATACGATAAGTGAGTAGAATAACTAAGGACAAGTCTGGATAAGGTTACGATAAGTGACATGATCGTTAAGGTTGAGGAGGAAAGGCATAATTTTAGATATGAGACAATGGGAGATGATACTACGGTGGTAGTGATGCAGGAATTACTCTAAATGGGCATTTTAACATTGCTCACACAGGAGTTGTCAATCATCCACGTTTTATTACGTGATAAGTGGTTATTAGTCAAGTTAATGAATATTATAAATAAATCAGTCGAGGCTCACAAGCAATAACGTACAAATAGAAGATCAGGGAAGCAAGGTATATAAATAAAGCAGCCCAATGTTAAAAGATTACTAGTGATTAACCTTAAATTCGAACATGCTTATACGCTACCCCTATCAACAATTTAAGCATCAATTCTAATCGATAATTAAATCATGAATTCTATAATTGCACGTTATACTAACCTAGAAGCATACAACACCAACTAGCCTAGCACATCAAGATCTACCCAGTATAATA
This sequence comes from Bonia amplexicaulis, assembly GCA_036346245.1. Classification (NCBI taxonomy): domain Eukaryota; kingdom Viridiplantae; phylum Streptophyta; class Magnoliopsida; order Poales; family Poaceae; genus Bonia; species Bonia amplexicaulis. Next base: position 15,352,478 of record CM070746.1, read on the forward strand.
ACAACATACGACCCGACAATCAATACAATGTAATCATTGAGCACTAAGCTAACAACGACAGTTAATCATGTAACGGTAATGTGCGAAGAAGATAGGTTACGACCGCGAGGTACTTGCCATAAGCACGCTCGACGGACACACTGCACGATGGGTCCGAAATGCGCAATTGCCCAATTGCTTCCTCAACAGCTGCGTGCGAACCTACAGGATGGAATAGGAAGAAAACCGATCAGGCACAGCTGAATTTGATAAAGGAATGACAAGAGGTAAAATTGATCGAAGAGAAAACGGGTTCGCTAGTCCCACGGCCGTGCGAAACGCTGTTCGGCTGGGCAAACTCTTCGTTCGTCCAAGCGAACCACGTTCCACGGAATCTGCTAACGGAGCCGTGCACGAAACACGTTTCGACCGAGCCTCCCAGTCAGCCGAACGGTGTTGGCATGCACGACGGCCGGCCAACACCGCTGGACCTACCACCGCCGGCCGCCGCCTCCGCTGACTATGCTGCCGCCCGGCCCGCACGGTGCCTGGCCGTTGCTCGGGTACGCCACCTCCCGATGTTGTCTCCACTGGCCACTGGTGCCAGCGTCGTCGCTAACCCCTGCTGTGTCGCACTCCGCCCGAGCTGCCCCAAGCCGCCCGTTGTCGGCCGATCTGTCCGCGCCAGCGGCGGCATGCCGCTAGTCGACGCCGCGCCTCGCCGTCCGCACCCTGCCGCCGCCACCACGGCCCGGCTGCGCCACCGCTCCGTCGGCCTTCCTCGTGCTGCCGACCCACGACGCCATGCGCTGGCGCCCGCCTTGCGCCAGCGCCGCCCTCGCCCCTCACACAGGAGAGAGAGAGAGAGACCTGAGGAAAAAGATGGGTGGCGGCTGGCTCAGGGAAAAAATAAAGGTTTGCCCCTTATATTGAGTAGATCAGGGTTAATTAGGGTTTAGTGGCCCCAAAAAGAAAACAATCAAGGCACTACAGTAGTGTTCAGTTTTCCTGGTGTGTTAATCTCAGATATGTTATGTTGTTCATTCTTTTGTGCAGTTTGTTTCATGTGGTGATATTTCGTTGATCTCTTCATATGAGAAGGTTGAGAATTGTGTATATACATCTACGCTGTTAAGAAAATGTGGTAGATGGGGTTCCGAGGCAGCAAATCCTATGAATCAATGTTCCGAGTGGAAGTTGACACATGCCGAGGTAAGAAGGCTTTGTTGATATCCGCGTGTAATTTCCAGGGCTTCTAATGTTCTTTTTGCATAAAACGCATAGGTGCCTTTATTTATATATCTTGCACCTTATGTCATAAAAAAATTGTCCCTTTTCTTTAACAGTTAACTGTTTTGTTTATCATGCCTTACGCTATTCTAATGCAATCCAATTGCATTTGAAATATACTATTAGTTCATGAACAATACTATAAGTGCTGGCAATAAAATACACAAAGGGTATTCCGTGTTGTTTTAGTTCCAGTTCCTGAATATTTATATTTCAGTACCTACACCCTTCCATTTCTTTTAGATAATAAAGAAAGGTCATCAGTGAGTGAGTTTTATAAAAAGAAAACTTGTCCTTTTCTTCCCTGACATTATTCCAGTAATAATCATAATGCCTTCCTCAGTTGTGTGCAAATCTGAAGAAACTCTTGCTGTATAGTTTTAGTAGCACAACAAAATCTTGTACTTTGGTGTGTAGATCAAATGAGTAGCTCTTATCTATTTTGGAGAATTTGAGATCTCTAGTTCCTTTGCATTATGTCCTTAATTCACTAGTCTTCCAACTTTTTCTAATGTTATAATATGTCTGCTGTTATTATAACATCTACCTAGTAAGATGCCACAGATACGTATCAAGTTATTCTTATTCAAACATTCTGTGGAGTTGGGCAGAGGTTTGCTGCTGATTTCTACATAACGGATGCAAAATCAGGTAAAAGAGCCTTGGTGAAAGCTGGGAACCACTCAAAAGTAGTTCCGTTAATCGATGAAAACCTTCTTGTTACAACAAGCAGAAACACAGAGGTATCTTCAACCTTGAAGTGTTGGCTGGAAGAAAGAAATCTTTCCTCTGAAGAAGCTCAGCTTATTCGTCTAGAAGAAGGGTAATCAAATTACTCAATACCCTTGCCTTTTGTCAGTACCTTTGTAGATTGAGCCTTTGAAAGCTTATACTATGGTTGCACGAACTTGTAGATATATCAGTGAAGGGATGCAGTTGAGCGTGATCGGAATTTTGAGCAAGAAGAATGGAGATCTCATGATACTTCCTCCACCTGAACCTATATCTACCGGTTGCATGTTGCTGTCATTGCTCCTTCCAACTTATTTTGATGGAATAGTTCTGAGATTGACTGACAGAAGTTATTTTATGCCAAATTCTGGCATTTCGTGAAATGTTCTGAAAACTCTTGAGATATAACTGCTGACGATTGTAGTGCAATGCCCTTGCCCCTTGGGATCTTCTTTTGTATGGGACCACAAATTTTCCTTCAGGACTCATGCGGCTCATTTTAGGTAACTGTATACATTAGAATGTGCATTCTTTCTTAATTGATAGTGGTGGTATCTCGTCCTATCTGGACATGGCTTGTGTATATTCTCATTTGATTCCTCTGTTTCAGTGGTTGTTGCTCGTCCATTTTGCTTTGTGTACTTTGGTAGTTTGGCCAATACAATACATTTATTTTCAGTGTACTATATGAGATGCCTCAGTGGAACCTCCATAGTTGGGTTCCTTGCGAGTACTGAGTTATGTGGACCGCTGCGGAAAATAATACAGGGCTATACGCTGTATTTATACGTCTGAACTAATAACAATACTTTAAAGGAGTGTTATGATGCTTGTAACTCAGTTTCATTTTTTTATTGAACATTTGGTGTACTGAACATGTGCAAAGATCGTGCCGTCCCTATTCAGGAGCAAGTGTACCTGCTGGCTTACTGAAACATTTGCTTACCGAAGACATTTAAAAAAAAACACCAGACAACAAATTTTACCGGGTATTTGAAACTTCTTCAGGGATTGTTGCAACAAGTTACAAAAGTAGAAGCTTTGGATAACAGGTGCGGCTGCGACCGTGCCTTTTGGACGAATTGTTTTTGGTTTACCATATAATAACTAACTTTTAGATAGTGTGCTTTTTTAAGGTGGGTTTATAAATTGATTGTAGTAGATACTATACTAAATTCATTTATATCGGTTGAAATCACACATGAGTTTTTTTCTGTATCTCTTTTGTGAACAGTTAGAATTCAAAAAGCATAAACTAAAAGTCATAAGACACACTAAAAGAAATGCACCATTTACACAAAGCCATAAGCTAAAATCCATACATTAGAGAGGGCGACAATAGGCTAGCTGTAATGCGTCGTCTTCCAGCATTGAAATGGAAATACAGTAGCAGCAGTGGACAAGCAGAGTTGCTGCTACTGTTACAACCGCACAATTCACACAAAGCTTAATTGCAACTAGCCATTACTTGTGTTAGAGTTGTAATCTTGTTTTTCTAGTCGTAGTCGTAGTCATGATTATATACAAGTGGTCGGAGTCAAGTACGAGTTTGACCGTGGTCGTACACGAGTCCAGGTCATGGTCGTATACGAGTTTGGGTTATAGTCGTACACGAGTCCGTGTCGTAGTCGAGTTCGGGTCGTTTCATAGTCGTAACCGAGTACGAGTAGTAGTCATGGTCGTATCCGAATCGGAGTCTTAGAGTAGGGTATAAAAGGTAGAGCCATGTAACCAAGAGAGTACGGCGAAAAAGAGGGGTGAGAAGGGCAAGAGAGGCCAAGGCGATCGGTGTGATCGAGAGGCAAGAGAGAGCGATCTGTGTGATTGAAAGAAAGAAATAAAGAGAAGAGAAGAGCGGTTTGGTTCTGGAAGTCTATCGAGTTCATTGTGTTTACAAACGTGGTCGTAAACAGAGTTACGACCACGGCAACGAGCGAATGTGTTCGTAAGTCGTTACAACCACAACGAATGGTCGTAAGTCATTACGACCACAGCGGGGAGAGTGATCGTAAGTCGTTACGACCACAGCGGTCGACAGAATCACTGCGTGGTCATAAGAAGCTACGGCTACGATGATCGACCGTGGTCGAAGGAAGTGCAGCGTGAGGCGGTGAACGTGGTCGTAACTTCATCTGAAGTTTACGACTACGTGGTCGGAGCAGTGAGGAGTGATCGGAGGGATCACAACGTGGTCGTAACGACTGTCTGTGTGGTCGAAGAACCAACAGAGTGGTCGTAGCGACATAGAAGGTGGTCGTAGCCACTTCAACATGGTCGTACGGCTACAGGAGGTGGTCGTAGCGACTACAAAGTGATTGTAGAGATCCTGGAGCAGTCGTAAAGGTTGTAACAACTTGGGATGTTCAAACACCACTAGGAATACATATTGAATATGCAGTGATTTCCAGTACTCCTTTTTGGCCATGGCAAGCTTCTGAATCGCAAAGGCCAGCCTAAGCAGCAACATGGGCAAAGACTCGAACTGATGTGACACTTGGGTAGATATAGAGCCACACGGAGACCCTGGAGGCGAAGGCAGCCGCACCAAACCCCCAGTACCTCTGGTTGTGCTGGCCCATAAGCATCACCCACCACGCCGTCGCAAGTGCTCTCGGGATCGTCGTCATCAATAGGCGACTGCACTCTTTGGCCTCATGGCCACTGCGAAGACATGCTTGCCCAGGGTAGCACTGATGGAATCTTTAGCGCTCCTCAGTTGGTGTGCATGACTCATGGTGGTAGTAGCTATGATCGGCGTCCAGATCTGTACGGTGGTGGTGTCCATATAGGAGGCGCTCACAACCTATTCGACGAAACACTGAGCCACCGAGAGGCTACCACGGGAGATGTTCTTCTTGTCACCATGAGCCATGTGCTCCATCCGATGACCAAAGAGGTGCTGCACCAGTTCTTCGATGCTTATGGAGCAGAGAAAATGGTGGTGCTCGAGAGGGCAGACCATGTCAATGCGCTCGTTCGGTTCCGATCAGGCCACGACGCGGAGCGAGCTCGAGATGTCACCCATAGGCACCGCATCTATGATGACTGCTACTGGCTGGATGACCAGTACATGCAGCCGACCCCCAGCGATAACGCCACGGTGATGCTTGCCATGTCTTCAACACCAAGACCGAGCCACGACACTGATGCACTGATGGTCGTGACTACCTTAACGATGTCATCACTCATGACCTCGATCCACTAGGCGGCCATGAAAATGACTTACATTACCACTGAATCTCGGGATCTTGTGTGTTATGAGCTTAAGGAACTAGCTTTCAAGGAGACATCGGAGGAGCCAAAGGATACATTCTAGGAGTTATGCGAGAAGATACTCGCTACGCTGAACCGCATGATCGAGGGTAGCCACGACACCAACCTCGATACCACCTCCAATGTCGTTGAGCCTGCTGGCCACTCCGTGGTGTCTTCGTTGATGTCGCCTGCCACCATCAACCTAAGCAACATCATCATCTCTAGCCCTGCACCAACCGTCATTGCCGTTTCGATGCATGTCGGCACCGGCGACTTCATTGCATACCAAGTGTTTGATGGAGTGCACGTGCATGTTGAGGTCGACTCTGAGGCTTGGCCTTGGCTGAGTGCCGAGACGACGCTTGTCATGCTCCCACGGGGTCTCCTCTCAACCCTATGGCACCGCTAGTCGCAACAGTGCTAGATGTCGGCAACGTCTTCACGAAAACCAATGGTGCCATCATCCTTGACCCCTCTATCCTTGGCAATAACAACCTCATCACCAATGCCAGCCACCTTGCCTTGGTTAGTGTTCTTCCAGGCTACCCTACTGACTGGGGTGAAGAGCTCCTCCACGTGTATCTCCTCGGTTGGCCCAATGATCGCAAGGTATTCAAGGAAATATCTGACAAGAGTACGGTGGTACTGTGGCCACCACCAATATAGATAGACAAGCGGCAACCATGGCAAGAGGAGGTCACGAGACAAGGTGTTGAGTCATGGCCAACAACATGGTCGGCGTTCATTTGTTATCAAGGTGGTGTCTTGCCGAAGTAGTCATAGCTACCACCACATGTTCATGTTAAGTAGCAGAAGCGTGGTGGGGCCACATTTGATTCGAGTTGAGTATCAAGGTTCTACATATTCCATGGGACCCCGGTGGCTTACATGACAGCGGCTTGAGGTCAAGCTGAATTTCAATGGAGGAGGAATGTCTCTTACAATATGGGTTGTGGCCCAAGAAGGCAAGAGGTTGGTATGGTCGTGCAGTACAAAGGGGCAAGGAGAAGCAATGCAGAAAGCATCGATCGAAGAACATAACTGAATTGGCATTTGGCCTGCTCCGTGTCTCCTCCCGTGTACCCAGACCCCTTGTTGTTCTCCCTCCCAATCCTCTAAATCCCTAATGATCTACCTCCAAGTCTATGCCCTTTCCCGTCTAAACTCTAATTCCTCCTCTATTATACCAAATTTAACAAAGTAGGGATGGTGGTAGGTATCCTGTCAATTGCTCTCGTGATTCATGCTCCTGTAAATATTGGCACTACTACAAAATAAACTATACTAGATGTATCATCATAGATGGTTCATCGGGAACCGTCTGTGTTATTATTATCACAGACGATTTTACATGAGTGGCCGTTTGTCGTCTGTGATAAGCCACTATCACAGACGGTTCGTATTAATAACCGTCTATGATAGTTCACAGACGGTTATTAACACGAACCGTTTGTGATAGTTCACAGACGGTTATTAACACGAATCGTTTGTGATAGTTGAAGGCATCACAGACGGGTTCGTATTAAAAACCGTCTATGATATTTTATAGACAGTTATTAACACGAACCGTCTGTGATATTTGCACACATCACAGACGTTTATTAACATGAACCGTCTGTGATAATTATGTATTACAAACAGTTTGTTGTTGGATGTGTCTGGGATACGCCGTATTATTAATTAATACCAAGCCAGACCGGTCCCGACAGATTTATCTTCATTGCGTTGCATTGAAGGAGGCGGCCGACTTTGGGAAGCATTTCGATTGTAAATCTAGCTGCTTGTAGATCGATTTGTTCTAGCTTGGTGATTAGAGGTTAGTATTTGTTTCTAATTTATTTATCTTGTAACAAAGAGATATGATAGCTTGGTTTAGATCTAGCTTAATTGGTAGTTTGTTGTAATTTATGAATGGGTCAGTAATCCTAGTTTACTTCAACATAATAATTCTTGCTTGATATATATTGCTTCATAAATAGTATGTAGCTGGCTAGCTATAGTAGCATTAATAATCTAATTTGACACTAATTTGTTACATGCGTAATGTAGATGGACCAAAACTGAATGTGCGTTGAGAACCGTATGAGTGAAGAGTACATTAATGACGTGTCTACTTTTAGAAGAGCGGCCTAGTAGGGGATGAAATATATATTGTCCATGCATTAATTACGATAATCTAAAGATGTTTAGTAACTTAACACAGATCGAATCTCACTTGATTCAAAGGGGTTTCAAAAAGGTGTATACATGTTGGACCAGTCACGGTGAAGAGAAGATTATACAAGAAGGTGTCGTGATTAAGCAACCCACTATAAGTTCGAATGAAGGATCAAGCTATCATAAGATGTCATGTTTCTTACCTTGAGTTCAATTTAGTATTGTAAGGCAGAGAGATCAGTACATGAGCATTATATAGGTTCGCCTGATATGATCTCTATATATTTGGGAATCGTTATGTCCTACTAGAGGCTGCTATCGACTTGTGGACCAAAAAGGAGTTTTTGGGCCACTATCGAATATACATGAACCTACAGGGAGCTGACACTTAACGAGTTAGAACGCATTAGTTCGGATTGGATCCGTTACTAATGGGTCAAGTATGTTTCACACATTGTTAGGCCCTTAACGTAGGATTATACTGATGGGCTATATTAAAAGAAGCGTGTGGCTGAGGTAAGCATGTTGTACACACCTATTGAAACCCTAGCTATCACCTCTCATAGACCTGTCGTGCGCGCTGGTGTTAGCACACTGGCGTACGATATTTCTCTCTGGACGCGTGGACTTCGATAAAGACGTTGTTGCGATTACAGTGCTAATCGGGACGATCGTGAGGAAGAGATGGCTCACAGAGATCGACTATTTTCACTATACTGACATATGCTATATTGAACCGGGTTACTTTAAGTCTTCTTTCACTACACTATACGTTAAATGATAACAACCCATAGCCTTTTACTCGTATGTTTTCTAATTTACACGATAGAAATTTTAATCTGAGTTTGTATTGCCGACCCGTATATGCCACCCCCCCGCCCCTGGCGACCGTCTCGTTGCATCATACCCCAATAATTCACTGCCCAACCCCACCACCACCACCGCAACGCGCGGCCCGCCTATGATATAGCACGACGCCTGAAGTCTAGCCCACGACGCGCTGGTCAGTGGCCACCACACACGCTCGCCGAGCGCCGAGCAGCTGAGCACGGCGCCGCCGGCCATGTCCATGCCCGACCTCCGCTCCGCCGCCACGTCCCCGTCCCTCCGCTTCCTCGGCCTCCTGAAGCAGCCCGACGGCGCCAGCGTCGGCCAGGAGCTCGAGCTCGACGAACGCGACGTCGTCTGGTCGTCATCCACCTCCTCATCCTCCTCGCCGTCCCCCACCCCGTCCCCATCCGCCGGCGGCCTCCGCCGGCCCCTCTCCTCCCGCGGCTTCCCCGAGGGCAGCGTCGGCCTGTACGCGCTCCTCGCCGACGACCACGCGCCCACGGCCATCCCGGCCGCGGTCCGCCTGGAGAAGCAGCAGCCCCCGCAGCCGTACCACCAGTCGGCGCCGGTCGCCGTGCCGGCCTGGCCCAAGGGGACGGACAGGGACAGGCGTTTCCGGGAGGCGGAGCAAGAGGCCGAGGAGGAGGACGACAGCGAATTTGTGGTGCCGCCGCACGAGATGGCCGCCCGGCGCGCGGCCGCGGCGGCGTCGGTGATGGAGGGCGCCGGGCGCACGCTGAAGGGGCGCGACCTCCGGCGCGTGCGCAACGCCGTGTGGCGCACCACCGGCTTCCTCGACCTGTGAAAATGGATGCTCCTTCGGAGGCTTCTTTCGCTGCCCACGTCACTCCGCCGTGCGGTTACTTGGCTGTTAGCAAGCTACTTGGTGTTGTGATAGATATTGAAAAAGGTGTAGGGTTTTCTTGCGAAGTTTGGGGTTTTAGGGGCAATATTTTGATGGGTATTTGTTGTCAAGTGTATATATTGACAAGTGCTTTTATGTTTTTCCTAGAAGAAAACTACACTGATTATAAAGCAATTGGCTGCAATTGTTTTAAGATCTGTGCAATTTTCTTTTGGGGGAGAACATACCAAGCATCATTTAGAAATAATTCTATTTAGTAAATGGTTCAAATTAGCTAAATTTGCTGTGTGGTAAGGCACGTACGTGTAATTCTTGCCGTATATTTGTAGTGTAGAGGTGGAAAAAAGATGTGATGTGTGCATAGATTTTGTACACCATTGTAATTAACAGAGTGCTTTTCTCTAATGTGCACTGTATCCAAATTCGAAAGGAACTTCCTTTTTATGCTACCTTCTTGTGGTTACTTGCACTGATGCTTCCTTTTTATCCAAATTCTTTTGGTTTGTTTTGCTTTGTAAGATTCTTTTAGTATTCACTATGTGGGTTGTGTAACATGATGCCAACAGCGGGTGTTATTAGTTGTCCAAACAATTGCTGCTCCATGAAGAGTTTAAATGGCAGTTGCTTCCCAATATATTCCGTATAGGTGTGCACGAAAATATGGTTCAACTTGAAATTCAGTTCATGAAGCCTGGCTCGTTGTTAACAAATAATCCGGTATATTCCTAGGCACATTCCTATGGACCTTCAAAAGCAGATGCCTTGCTTCATGTGAAGTTGTTGAACTGATAACCAACATTCATAATTTGTTCCATCTGTAAGCCTAGTTGTTTCGCAATGTACTTAGTCACAAATGAAGGTATCAACTAGACAGCCGTTCCCAAGACGAATGATGTTTTTAAATAACATGCATGGTGAAATCTTCCATGTTCCCCAACTTAAGTTAAGCCTGTAAGATCGAAAGGGAGATATATAGAGCTAAGTTTATTTTCCAGACAGTAGAAGGTGAGCGAATCATGATACCCACTACTGACAGTGCTATGTGCTAATCAATACTTCATGGTAAATCTAATACCTATTATTGTTTTAACCATGCATTTGGGTTGATTCACAGTCGCCTCGTAGGCTCACAGAACAGTACAATGATGCCTCCAGCTCCATCAATAATTCAAGATGGTACAGCAGTACATGCATTTTACTTTTCTGTGAAGTCGAAACCACCCGTGATAATTACTCCTGGTACCGTCATTAGTCCTGTCTCTCCCAAAAGCGGAGAGAACGACTGGTACTTACCGTCAAGATTCCAAATCATTGTTCTGGATTATGTCGAACTGTCAATGGAGTAAGTATATGATGGCTCATTCCATGGTGCCCCACCGATACTGTAGATGAAGATGGGGTTTTGCTGGTTTCACACTTCTACTTGGGATATCCTTCAATGAATGGGCTAAAACTTAGATCTTGACTAACTGATCGAATTTTTGTTTTTTTGTTTGTGCACGATCACGATATGCTTTGTACTTCGGCCTGAGACCGAGGCGTACAGAAGTGCGGCAGGCAGTGGAGCTGGAGCAGTCAGTCGTTACGGCGGTTAGGTGCGCGGAGCGCGTGCCCGGTTTTGGGCTGTCGTCTCTGCGTCCACTGGCGTTGCGGCCGTGGCCGGCGTGCTCTAACGGTAGTACTGCGTATCCGATTCGGACTCCTACCACGTGCATGGGTCAAGGTCGAGATTTTTTAGGGTGCGGCGCCTGAGTTTAAAATCGTTGGACTGGACGTGCGCGCGTATGTGCCCGCTTGATCGGGGAGTATGTACTGATGGGATTCCGACTCCACGTACCGTGGAAAGCAAGCGGTTAGATTGCACCTGGCATCATCGACCGCCTCTCTCCTGTTCCAGGATTCCGCCACCAGAAGGTAATTCATTTGCCGATTTTGCTGAAACGTGTAAGATTCTGACGCGGATTGTGGATTATGCTGTTCTCTCGTCTTCCCTTGGACCTCTCCGGTATGCACATGCCCGTTCGAATTGCATCGAAGCAGAGAGCCACTTGTTTAGGTTTCTACGATAGATTTGTCTGTGATATACGCTAAGTTACTGTTTCGATGGACCTTTTAACCCGACAGCGGCGAATGATGAGAAAGTCAAGTCTTTCTAATGTGTTCTGCAGGTTCCAGTCTCGCAGTGGAGACAGACAGACAAACTGAATCAGGAGAACGGGAATATTTTTTTTCCGGGAACAATCGGGTCAGAGAACTTGAGCATCTTGTGTCCAGCATTGGATGCAAAGCCGCTTCATACGGTTGAATCAAGGCTGCTCTGGACCATTGAAACAGAATCACCAATCAAACATGACCGAAAAGAGTTCTGCTCCATAGCGGGCAAAAGCCATGTACATCACTGATCGGCAGGCAGCACACGCTAATAAGATTCCAGGGAACCATGTGCCATCAGAAAACTGAAGGGACCTCCCTTAGCATCTGAGACTGTTTAGGCATCTTCAGTACTCGAGTGAGCGGAGACATCAGTGAACGACGTCGATCCACACTGAACGGTTCATATGGAGGCTGGCAGTTCACAAGATGCCCGTCCCTTTCATGCATCGTCATCTGGATTGCAGTGTGCACAAGCATGAAGCAAACGAGCTGGCGACTGTCAGTCTGTAACTGAACATTTTACTTCGTTGTTTTCAGCACAATCTATGGGCTGCATGCTTTCCATCCTGTGACTTCACAAGTTTTGTTATTTTAGTATGTTTGTTTTGGCCCACAGGCAACTTTGGAGCATACCCAGTGAATTGTTTTATGGTCTTCATTACTTCACCAATTGGCCTAATGATGCAACCCTGATTGTGACAACGGACATATGAATAAGTTGAGGGTTGCTTCGAACTCAAGAACCCTATCACGGGGAAACGATTGGAGTCAACCAAGTAGCCCATGCCTAACATTGGAGGGTCCCATCATTTTCTCTCTCTTTTGAGATAGGGCCATGTAGAGATTCTTATCCTTGAAAGATATCATCAATCTCTGATTTGATGGTACCAATGGTAAATCACTTTTCCTTGAAAAAGAATCACCACGCAGAGATAATGACACAGCATATATTCAAGGTTCAACGTTAAGCAGAACTAATTTGCCTTAGCTGATTTTGTGGGAGGATTTGAGCAACTTATGCTGCCTGCAGCGCATAACAATTAATCATTCAGTAGTTTTGTTGCATGGGCACATCTTTCATAATACCTAGTCTATGATCATCAATTTACATGAAGAGCTAATGACACATCTTTTTAATGGAATATGACGATCGACGAGGTAGAAGATGGTCGATGGAGATGGCGCAGTATGACGCCATGACATGGTTCTGGGTGGCGCGGGTGATGATATTGGTGAACCTGATGCTGGAACAGTCGCCGAAGTAAAGCGCGGGACGACGCTCAGTATGAAGTCGAGTTGCGGAATGGAGTTGAGACGAGTCAAAATAGTCGAGTTGATGTTGTTGAAAAGTTATTGGTATAGTTATATAGAATCGGGTACGAAGAGTCAGAGGGGGTGAATGACTCTTTTAAAATCTTCCTCTAGGTATCAACTCTACACAGCAAAAACCCAAACTCACAAGCTCACTAAAGCCAAGTCACAAAAAACACCGGAGACAATCTATCCCAAATCGGCTGACCATTGGCTTACAAGCAATCTAACCGCTGGCCGGAACAACCTCGCTAGTATGGCCGCACTCTGGTCAGATCGCCCGGCTCTTTGCGGTATAACCACTCGTCGAGAAATAGTACAGATTGCATTGCACATAATCCAAGAAAAGATCCAACTTTCACATCACTGATCCGAAACTTAACATACATCTTTCCTATGATGTCAAAAACCTATTTCAATCATAGATCATGAAGATCGATACCAAAATTCTGATTTTTATCCAAAACAAGAAGAATTACATCAAAATCAAGCAAAAAAGGAAAACATTGATATGTTCTTACTCGTTAGTCCTAAATGATCTAGATGACCTTGGATGGGTTCTCGCGTGTCATAACAAGTTATATCACAACACAAATTCAAGCCAAGCCCCTCACAAGAGCAAAATCTTAAAATCACATCTCTCTTGAAATTATCCATCTCCATCTCCTGCACGTGGATGGCCGATGAAGGCACCGACAACCGAGCAACAGAACAACAACAACCACGGGAACGACGGGCGAAGGTGAGGGTGATGCATCTGGCCAAATCCCGTAGTGGCGAGGATGGCAATGACAATGCCAGGGAAGAAGAGGTGGGGGTGCAGTAGGGCGGCGACGGCCACTCATGGGCGGTGGCGGTCAAACGGGGGAGCCAAGAGAGAAGGGAGGCTGTGGGAGAGGGGAGAGAGTGGGGAGGGTGGGGATGAAAAAGAAATGTGGGCTTTAGTATAACTGGCTGGTGGGTCATGAGGTATGTGTGTGATTTATCATTTGGTTCTAAGGTTCTTTATATAACAGTTTCAACAAAATTGGTAGTTGAAATAATATAAGGGTTGAAATAGAAAAGTTAGAGGGCTGAAATGTAAAATTATTTATGGTCCAGCGGCACGAAAGGGGAAAAAAGGCAATGTGCCAAACCCAAAACCAGTGGTGCGAGGCGAAGAAACTTATTAAAACACCATTGATGTTATATGGACGCGACAGCAAGCAATTGTTGTCATCCTTAAAATTTCCTTTTTGAGATGATGTACACAGTACACAGCCCTTTTCTCTTATGAACAGCACCGCGGAATTTACCCGGCGTAACTCTATGTAACTCCAAAACAGCATTGGCGCTGTAAATCCTTATCTAGCTTCCCGGTGTGAACTTCATGCAGATTGGCGGCTTGACCTTGGCCAGCGCGAGCAGCGAGGAAGGGAACGTCCATATCCCGTCGCCGCAGATCAAGCCGGACGCGACGGCTGGCACGAGCAGCGCGGCCTTCTTGCCGTCGAGCTTGTGCCAGACGAACACCACGAGGCTCCCCACGCACATGTCGATGGCGAAGTTGGCGCCGACGAGGAACGGCACGGCCATGGCCATCGGCAGCGGCACGTACCTCCCGTACCTCCGCGGCAAGAAGTCCCTCGCCACGTTGGCCAGCACGGCGAACGCGAAGAACCCCGCGCACAGCTGCATGCAGTGCCTCGGCAGCGCCGAGAAGCCCTCCACGCCGAGGATGGCCATGTTGCGGTAGATGAGCGCGTACGGCGCCTTCCAGTACCCGTCCGGGTTGCCGACGTCGAACGCCTTGTAGAAGAGGAAGAAGGTGAGCGGCGCGACGATGCAGCCCATGAGCGTGCCGACGGCCTGGCCAACCAGCATCGACCTCGGCGACGTCAGCGTCAGGTGGCCCGTCTTGAAGTCGTGCATCAGGTCGGCGGAGATGAGCACGAGCTGCTTCACGAGCCCGCAGGCCACCAGCCCGGCGACGACGCCGTTGTCCTTGCCGGCCCACGCCGCGAAGACGAAGAGCGCGATCTTGCCGTAGTTGTAGCCCATGTTCATGTCGGTGAGCCCGGTGCCGTAGGCGTTGCAGAACCCCAGCGCCGGCGCGAGGAGGTAGGCGATGATCACGTAGTACCACTTCACCTGCCGGAACATCAGCGGGATGACGACCACCGCGATGGCGCTAAGCAGCGCGTACCCGGTGTAGGCCAGCCATGCCGGGATGTTGTCCCGGTTGAACACCTCGTTGCGCTGCAGGTCGTCGATCGCCACGGAGTCCGCGTCTGCCACTGCAACGCAATGTACTTACTAGCTAGTAAGCATTACCTATCCAAAGCAATAAATGTGTGCCGCGAGCAGGTCTTTTCACTGTAGTATTTACCTCTGTTAAGAGACTTGCGCCTCGATCTTTCGCGTATGCTCTTGAGGGTGACGACGATGACTTTGACGAAGTTGTAGAAGCCGTCGCCAATGAGCAGTGCAATGCAGAGGAAGGCCTGAATGGGGGACAGTTTGAAGGGAAGAATTAAATCTTGAAAATGCGTGATGTGCCTGAACTAGTCGATCTGATTAGGGCAGGTGAATTCATGGCAAACCTTGTAACCGAACAGGCTTGTCATGCTGCTCTCAGATGCCTTTGCCGGGTACCAATTCCCCTTCTGCTTGCTGATGAGTGGCCACATTATGCCCCACGAAAGGATCGCGCCAAAGAGGAGAGAGAGGTTGACAAGGTGCGAGCAGATCATCCCGGCGCCAACATATGTCAGGCTAAAGTCGAAGAAAAATCTGGCAATTGAAGGAGTTGAAGAGTGAATTTGTGATGCATTTGAACCACTGAAACGTAACACCGTGCAATGGAAAAGATCATAGAGATTACGTTTGTTTCCAAGCTTTTAGCCCAAAAGTAGGGAACATAATGAATCCGCAGACGTCGCCGCCAGTGTAAAACCATTGGAAGAAGCTCCACAGGAAGCTGATCCCAAAGTACTTCAGGAATCCACGGACTTGCTTCCTGTTGTAAAAAGGTGAAAGCTGAATCAATTCAGGTCATCCGTTCCTAAAGCGTTTCACGGTTCAATGACGATTTCATCAGCATAGCCGAAATAAAAGAGCGTACTTTGCGTTCTTATCTCCTTGAGGTGTGTGAAACCCGTTTATGAGAACAGCAGTCGCCGTCCCACTTGGATAGGTTAGTTTATAGTCGATGACCAGTACCTGAAAATACGTAATTTTGTCAAATCCGTTATTTTGAAGCCTGATTGCGACAAATAGCCCACTTAATTCTTTTATTCAAGAACACAATAAATGTAGACTAGGTTCTACTTCTGTCAGCAGTGTATCGTACCAAAAGGAACCATAACTAAAACTAGGTTGGTTGACCTTAAGATTCTTAACAAGTGAGAAGAAGAGAAAATTATGGTAGCATTAGTACTAATCGCGGTCAATGACTGCAACTCTGATGTTACGATCTTCCAACCAATGCCAAAGTTTCTGAACATCTGACGGTGACACCAACCCCCGAAAATTCAGGAAATGCGGCAGTACATGGAAAGATCAAAGAAGACCGCAAGATCAGTACCTTTCTGAGAGGGAGCAAGGTGAGGAGCCCCACGAAGCTGATGGCGAGGAGGAACCCCATCATCCACCCGATGCCGGGCTCCTTGTAGCTCCCCGGCA